>VZTF01000284.1:54282-69833 GCA_013397755.1 Cnemophilus loriae | reverse complement strand
CCCCCGGTGCGCGGGCCCCGCTCTGAGCTCTGTGCCCTGCAGGGGGGACGCCGCCATGGGCGATGTCAGCGCGGCCCTGGAGACCGAGTCGGCCAACGGGAAGGAGCCGCTGGTAGGTGCCGTGGGCAGGGCGGGGGTTGGTTCAGCACGAGGGTGGCATCCCTTAGCGCCAGCGCTGGTTCCTTAAAGGGTTATTTTGCCAGTTAAATCTCCACCCGTGTGGCTCATCCTCGCGAACTGAGTGTACGAAACAGCTCCAGCCCGCTCGCAGCGTGGCCGTGGATTAGGGGAAAAGATTTATTCCCTCTAAACTCGTGCCGTGGCAGATTCCTGCCCGAAGCCCCTGTGCTGTCCGCCCCGGGCTCTGTCTGATTCCTGGCTCTGCTCCGCCTCCAGGATGCTGCCGGGGACGGCGCCGAAGCCATGGATGTCCAGGGGGGCTCGGGGGACGAGGAGAACGCGCGGCAGCTCGGCGAGATCGAGCTGCAGTGTGGGATCTGCACCAAGTGGTTCACAGCTGACACCTTCGGCATCGACACCACGTACGTGAGCGCTGGCAGGGCCAGCACGGGGCTTTGGCAGCAAAAGTGGAGTGTTTGGAGTCTGAGTTCCCAAGGACCAAGGCCCTGTCCCTGTCCTTGATCGCTTGGGAGCTGGTGTGTTGTGTAGATAAAGCTTCGTCCGTGATAAAAGCACCGCCATGAAATACCACTGAGCCTGTAAGATGTTTGTGGTTTTAGGGAGGGAAGGAATAATTGGGTTTTAACCTGGAATAATTACTTTCTTAACCCAGTGTAGTAAAGAATAATTAATTTTCTTTCACTCCAAGAAGGACATTGAGGGGCTGGAGCGTGTCCAGGGAAGGGAACAGAGCTGAGGAAGGGTCTGAAGCACCAGGAGCCTGAGGGGGCTGGGAAAGGGGCTCAGCCTGGAGAAAAGGAGGCTTGGGGGAACCTTCTGGCTCTGCACAACTCCCTGACAGGAGGGGGCAGCCGGGGGGGTCGGGCTGTGCTCCCAGGGAACAGGGACAGCACAAGGGGAGGTGTCCAGGGAACCACTGGACGTGGCACTGAGTGCTCTGGGCTGGTGACGAGGTGGGGACCGGGCACAGCTTGGGTGCAATGGTCTCGGAGGTCTTTTCCAGCCTCAGAGGTTCTGGGGTTCTTTAACCTGATGCAGTAATTACAGTGTACCCAGCCCTGACAAAGCTGCCTTTTCCCAGGTCGTGTCTGCCCTTCATGACCAACTACAGCTTCCACTGCAACGTGTGCCACCACAGCGGGAACACCTACTTCCTGAGGAAACAAGCGAGTGAGTTGGGCAAAAGCACCTGGGGAGATGTTTCGTGCCAGATCACCCTGCAGGTTTGGTTTTGGCTGAAGCTGGTGGGTGGGCTTTGCTGAGACTTCTGGAAAATGACCCAAAATCCCACGTGAACAACCACGTGTGGCTTCTTCTAAGAATGTTTTGCTACTAATTTATGGAGGTGGTGTAAATGGCTCGGCGAGGGCTGAGTCAGGACAGAATTTGGGAGGTTTTGCAGTTGCTCGGGGTGGTCACTGTGTACGTGGGTGTCTGATCCTACCACCAGGTGTAACTGTAGCCCTGGGCTGTTTTGTTTCTCAGATCTCAAGGAAATGTGCCTTAGTGCTCTGGCCAACCTCACGTGGCAGTCGAGGACACAGGACGAGCACCCCAGAACGATGTTCTCCAAGGATAAGGTTTGGCTGTTCGGGAGCCGCCGCGGGCTCGGTTCAGTGCTGGTGTCACTGAGGAGCAGCTCACACAAATGTTTTCTGTTCCTGCAGGACATTATCCCATTTATTGATAAATACTGGGAGTGTATGACAACACGGCAGAGGCCTGGGAAAATGACTTGGCCCAATAATATTGTCAAAACCATGGTAAGAATTGAGGAAGAATTCCCACAAATTTTGGTTTTCTGGCATTGGCGTGTGCTGAGGGCTGGGCTTGGACCTGCAGGGTGAAGATGCTGATGCTTCTTAGGCAGCTGATGTCCCTAACACATGTTAATAAGAACTGTTGGGGTTGAAACACTTGTTAATGAATTTAATTAAAACTCCTGTGTTTTAGTGTAAGGAAAGAGACGTGTTCCTGGTGAAAGAGCATCCGGACCCGGGCAGTAAAGACCCAGAGGAAGATTACCCCAAATTTGGGCTTCTAGACCAGGCAAGTGGTGGGAGACAGGAGGAAGGTGGGGGGTCCAGGGGCGGATCTCTGCTGCGAGCCTGTGTTGTGCCAGCAGTGGGTGGGAGCCCCAGCACCTGGAGTGCCCTGCTCAGGCTCGGAGTGTTGGCCAAGTCTGTACAGCAGATTATTTGATCTCCTGCAGGATCTTGCCAACATTGGTCCAGCCTATGACAACCAGAAACAGAACAACGCCGTGTCCACGAGTGGAAGCTTAAATGGCAAGTTCTTTGCTCGGGAGGGGTTTAGGTATTTGGGACTAAGCTGCACTTCCCAGTCCTCTGGGCATCTGTGCAGTTAAACTGTCGTGTGAACTGAGCTGATGCTTATTCTCAGAACAGTCTCACTGTGCCTTTTTATAGAAAGATTAACTTTGTATCTTGGGAAGGTTCAGCCGTTTCTTTAGGGTGACCAGATAAATCAAGATGCTCGCTGAAAGCTGAGCTTGTCATTTTGCTCCTAGAATGGTTTTAATTTATCTCCTGGAGTTATTCAGATTTCCTGTTTCCCTCTCTCTGAGAGTTGAAAGTAGCTGGAGAAATTATAGATATATATATATATATATATGTGTGTGTGTAATTCCTTGTGCTCACTGCCTGTGTTCTGCTGTTCCTTTCTGCGGATGACTCCTTTCCCATCTTGCTGAGGGTACTCAGAGTGACCTTGCTGCAGTAAATGAAGTGGTGATGGGTTTATATATTAGTAATCTTTATTAAACACATCCCAGTAGTACAGACAGGAGGTATTTGGGGCTTTTTAAAGCAGGTTATAGATATCTCAGGTGTGTTGTTTCCATGTCGTGCACTGGTTGTTTTTTATTTCATTTCTGGGAGACTGACAAACATGTGGTGCCACTTCTGTTCTTGCAGGTGGAGCCTCTCTGGGAGGTGAATATTTGCCTTTCAGCTTCTAAAACTTAAGTATTGCTGTTTGCAAAGCTTTGTTTGCTCGACTCTCTTAGAAGCCGAATTCAATCAAAAATGAAAGCGTGCCCTGATGTGATTGCAGTTGGACTTTAATACAAACCAGCAATTCCATTTTTTAATCTTTAGTAGTTAGAAGCTTTTAATTGCCATATTCTGCCCTATTTGACTGGTTTAAAGGTTTTATTTATTTATTTATTTTACTCATGTTTATTTTTATTCTGTATCAATTGACATGATGTTGTAGTTTTAATGCTCAAATAATTGGTCTGAGATTTACAGTGCAATGGTTTGGGCAAGTGATTGTTGACAAACTGGAGAGCCTGAACGTGCGTGTGTGCACTGAAATCAGCGAGTGCAGCTGGATCAGGTCATGTTTGTGCAGAATATGGCATTCCCTGGATGGTTTGGATCCCTTACGCTGTAAGGGAGTGCTGGTAATGGAAGAGCTGACTGGATTTTTAGTTACCACGCGAACGTGGTTCGTGAAGGTGTTTATCTGCAGTACCTGAAATTTCCGTGGTTTTCCGTATAACTCAGCAGCGATGTCTTTGGAAATAGCGGGATGATAACATGCATGTATGATTTAATTTATTAAAACATGCTGATATTAGCGTGATTAAATTTGACACGCAGCTTTTCCAGTTTAATAACTGAGTGCTGAGTTCAAACTGATTTGCTGCTCAGTCACAGAACTGACTTCAGTAGTACTGAAGAGAAACACCTCTTGCTTTTCATTTTTCCTCAACTTAGGTGTGTTTTATTTTGTAGATGGAAATTGAACATTGAGTGCTTATTGCTGGTTGGTGTCAGTGTTCCTCCAGCTCAGGATCACTGGGTTGGTGGCTGTGCTGTAGGGTGGGTTCCTGCTGCTTCTGCAGAAATAGATTTGAGCTGTGACTGGAATCTCCATGAATGACAATAATAGTAATAATAGTAATATTAATGCCCCTGAAGTGGATGCCAGTGCTGCTGCCTGTAAATCTTCTGATGACAGAAAAGATTCTTAATTCTCACCTGAAAAGCTCAGATTGAGCTTGTTTTGCTGCTCAATCTCCTTTAGCTTCTGCTCCAAATTTAGACACCTCAAAAGCTGACCAGAAGCCACATGAAAGTTGTGGATTTTGCTGTGCTCGTTGGCAGTGAAGCCTGGTTCACATTAACTGTGGACAAAGGCACCTGAGCCCTCGAGCTGGTTTTGGTTTGGCTGCTCTGCCCCTCTCTCCCTGGAGATTCCGTGCGTGCGGGCGCTGCCGAGCTGCAGCTCCTGACCGTGCCCGGTTTGTGTGTCCAGGGGGAATGGCTGCCGGGGGCAGCGGGAAGGGCCGGGGGGCCAAGCGCAAGCAGCAGGACGGAGGCACCACGGGGACGGCCAAGAAAACCCGGAGGTGAGAGCAGAGGCACCGTGAGGGGGCAGGGATGGCCACGGGGATGTGCATGGGGATGGGAGCGGGGATGGGTGCGGGGATGGGGACAGGGATGGACACGGGGATGGGAGCAGGGATGGGCACAGAGATGGGAGCAGGGATGGGCATGGGGATGGGTACCAGTCAGGGACAGTGGCACTTGTGACACCCTAAGCTGCCTCCCAGCTGTCTCTGCCCCGGGTGGGTGTCTGGAGTCACTCCAGAGCCCTGTGGTGTCCCTGGTGAGTCGCAGGCTGTAAGTGATTTGCAGTTGATGGCTGTGCTCGTTTCTCACAGACATGGGTGTGCAGCCCCTGAGCACAGGGCTCTGCAGGGGGGTGTCCTGGGGTGACGTGTGACGGCACCTGGGAGATGCCAGCGTGGCGTTTCTGTGTTCCAGTGACCCATTGTTTTCGGCCCAGCGCCTGCCCCCCCACGGGTACCCTCTGGAGCACCCCTTCAACAAGGACGGCTATCGCTACATCCTGGCCGAGCCCGACCCCCACGCACCCGACCCAGAAAAGCTGGAGCTGGACTGTTGGGCAGGAAAGCCAATTCCTGGGGATCTGTACAGAGCCTGCCTGTATGAACGAGTCCTGCTGGCGCTGCATGACCGAGGTACAGAGCTCCTTAACCTCTCCAGGCTGTGTTTCCTTACAGAGGCACCTCGGTAACCTCTCGTTACCAGTCAGACACGTTTCAGGTGTCCCTGCTCTCAGAGGTGCAGAGGTTAAATCCCTCGCCTTTTGACATCACCACGTTAAAAATCCCAAATAAGCGCTCGTGTGCTCCCCTGCAGCTCCCCAGCTGAAGATCTCTGACGACAGGCTGACTGTGGTTGGCGAGAAGGGCTATTCCATGGTGCGAGCCTCGCACGGCGTGCGCAAAGGAGCCTGGTACTTCGAAATCTCCATGGATGAGATGCCTCCAGAAACAGCTGCCAGATTAGGCTGGTCACAGCCCTTGGGTAAATAATTTTACAAGATATTTCTCAGCAGGAGCTCCTGCTACACTCCCTGTGTTCACCACCAAGCATTTGTTTCCACAGGGAACCTCCAGGCCCCTCTGGGGTACGACAAGTTCAGTTACTCCTGGCGCAGCAAAAAGGGAACTAAGTTTCACCAGTCCATAGGGAAACACTACTCCTCTGGCTACGGACAGGGCGATGTCCTGGGATTTTACATCAGCCTTCCAGAGGATACTGAGACGGCCAAATCCCTGCCCGACACCTACAAAGACAAGGTGAGGTGCAAGTTCACTGTTGGATTAAGTATTGGCAGGTGGAAAACTGGAAAACGAGTTGCTGTGGCCTCACTCGCGCCCCTTTCCGTGCATCCTTCCCATCCTGCCTCTGGGTACCTGCGTGGTTCGTGGGGGAGAGGTCCAAAGTGTTGATCTCAAGAAAGCAAAATACTCCTGGATGGGATTGCCCACATCTCCTTTCACCTTCCCCTCCTGGCTCTCAAATCTCTGAGCTGTGGGAATCACTCCTCACAGGTACTCTGACACCAGGCACGCCTGTCCCTCAGCAGGGCACGTGACAGGTAACAGCTTTTTGGGCTTGTTCCTGACATTGTTTGCTGCTGTTTCAGGCTTTGATCAAATTCAAAAGCTACTTGTACTTTGAAGAGAAGGATTTTGTGGACAAAGCAGAGAAGAGCCTAAAGCAAGCCCCTGGAAGCCAGGTGAGTTGTTGCTGTCACTTCAGCAAGTGCCTGGCCTGCGTGAAAGGGAGCAGGGATTAATCTTGTCAGGGTTGCTGTGTCCTGACAGCCACCATCAGTGGGAAAACCCTTCATTTTTCAGATCATATTCTTCAAGAATGGTGTCAGCCAAGGAGTTGCCTTTAAGGACATCTTTGAGGGGGTTTATTTTCCTGCCATTTCTCTGTACAAAGGCTGCACGGTAAGTGAGGGGTCTCTGAAGGGGAATTCCTAAATCCATCAGTTTCAGCACGAAGTGTGGGCACTCCAGGAGTGTGCCAAGTGAAAAGAAATTTTCCTGGGTTTTTAGGTTTAATAAAAATGTATGTTCCACAGGTTTCTATAAACTTTGGGCCATATTTCAAGTATCCACCGAGAGACATCACTTACCATCCTGTAAGTAAAACTGAAGCTTCTCCCCCCGTTTGAGAGCCTCATTGTTTAAATTAAAGATGTTTTGGTGTGATTTATACCACACCTGTACCTGTCCTTCAGTCTCAGTAGCTGGATAGTGTAGCCAAAGGGATTGTGTTTAAAAATATGTAAGGACAGATATCCAAATAAATCATTAAATTTTAATTACATAATAGGTGCTGTTATCTTGTTCCTCTTGACGGATTGTTGGCTGTGTTGGCCTCATTTGTCAGTAAGCAGGCTGGCTTGGAATTTCCCCCCAGCCACTGCTGTTTTGAGGAGGGAAACAGCCCTGGAACGTGTGGTCACTCTTTGTCCAGGGGTGGAGCTAACTGTGCTTCCCTCTGCAGATGAGTGACATGGGCTGGGGGGCCGTGGTGGAGCACACGCTGGCCGATGTCCTGTACCACGTGGAGACGGAGGTGGACGGCAGGAGGAGCCCGCCCTGGGAGCCATAAGCCCCCGGCACCGTGGATTTACTGCAGAGGAACGTCCATCTCTCTCTCAGTGATCAGCCAAGGACCCAACAGGCCGAGGCGGATGCAGCCCTGGCTGGCAGGTGTTGTGTGTGCGTTCGCACCCCTCCCCACTGCCCCTGTGAGGCAGTTCTGGGGTGTTTTGTGCTGGTTTGGGGCCTCTCTTGGAGCCCCCGGTACCCTTAGAGTGTCACTCGCTGGAGAAGGGGGTGTTGAACCTTCTCCTGGGCTGTGACAGGTCAGGGTGTAGCTGGACCTGCCAGGTGTGGGTGCAGTGAGCCCTGTGCTCAGGTGAGTTTGGCTGATGGTGACCAGCAGCTCCCAGCCAGGACGGCTCTGTTGGAACCACACGGCTGCATGTCAGACTGAAATTTGGGCTTCTGTCCAAACTGTATTTTTTTTCCCCACAGACTGGAAACCAGTTTTAAAATAAAGGCTTTAACTCTTGTTTTTATTCTTGTTTTTGTCTTGTAAATTGTTTCAAGTGACATTTAAACTCAAAGTAGCTACACTTGGAGATCTTTTGAGCTGGAGATCTCCTGTGCACAGGAGTTACATGGGGCCTCCTGCTAATCATTGTCATTGCAGAGCTTTGGGTGAATAAATAATTTGACACTTCTTATGTGTTGGTACAGGAAAAAATAAATTAGAGCTGCTTTGAGGGGGAGAGGAAACAAAATTGTTGGGTAAGTAAGTGCAGTGTTTGAGTTTCAGGAGAGTAAAAAGTGATGTTCAGTCAGGCCTGTGTTTGCCTCACTGGGGATGCACCTTCCCAGTCAGCTGTCTCCCTAATAACTAATTAGCCCAGACCTTTAATTGTAGACAGCACTAATTAAAGCTTTATTTATTCATTGAAAGTAATTAGGGAGGGTGGAGGTGGCTGACTGGGCCAGCACATGCTCAGTTACGCAACTGCAGGAATTAAATTTTTGGTCCTGCACTTACACAACGAGATTAAATAAATAAACCTTTATATTTATTGATTGAAACTATGTACTAATTAGTGGAGTCTGCTATTAAAGGCCTTGGGTAAGTGAAGTGACAGGATTCCATACTTTGCCCCTGAACAAAGCCCTGCACGGGGTGGTCAGCGCGTCGTGGTCAGCAGGTCACGGGCACCGGCCGGGCCAGGCGCTGCCGGAGGTGTTTGGCGAAGTCCACCTGTGTCTGGGACAGGACCTGGTTGATGATGGTCTTGGGCAGCCACCCCTGGGGAGGAGCAGACACAGCCTGTGAGCAGAACCTGCCTCCCCCACAGCCCCTGGCTCCCCCAGCCCCCCCAGCCCCAGGTACCTTGAGGTCGATGCTGAGCAGCCAGGTGAGCCTGGTCTGGGAGGGGCTGCCGGGCAGCGGGCGCAGGACCATGCAGGTGGGACCGTTCTCAGCCCTGGGTGGGGGGAGAGGCCCAGCTCAGACCCAACCTTGGACTTTTCAGCCTCAAAAATGCACTTGGGGATGTGGGGTTCCCCCAGCAGCTCCTGCTGCCCATACAAACTCTGAGGCCACAGTAAAACCCTTCTGCCCTGAGGGAATCTCCCTCCCTGCACACCCGTGACTGGACGGAGCAGGCGTTACCTTATGAACCCCTCCTGCTCGGGCATGGCCCCGTAGGTCGTGGACATTCCGGCCAGGACACAGGTGGAGCCGCGTCTCTTGGAGCACCGGACGCTCACAAAGTCCCGTGGCCCAACAATGTTCCCAGGAGTCGCGGCCGCCTTCTCGTGGGTGATCACCGTGTCCTTCCCAATCTTCTCCAGAATCTGCAGTTCACAATTAAAACTTCCATTTGAAGTGTTTACTGCAAGCACAGCTAAAAGCTGCCTTTGGTTACCGGGTGTTCAGATACAGGGTCTGACAAAAACTTGGTGTTCACAGTGACAGTAATTCCAAATACTCGCTCGCCCCCAGGTGCAGAACTGTTTTCAATTCCTGAGTGAAAAGCTTCTCTGATTCCTTGTACCTTGGGGCTATTTCTGCTCCAGATCAGCCCCAGTTTACAGCAGAACTGGCTGCTCCTTGCAGGAAAGCGCCTTTCCTGCAGAATTAGTCACACAGAAGCTGCTCCAGACTCGCCTCCGCTGCAGCAGCAGCAGCAACACAGATACTGCAAAAACCCCTCTACATCTGCAGCAGCAAAATGGACAAAACATGGGCTGACTGTGACAGGTCTGACACACATTTCCTACCCTGACTTCTTTGACGCTGGGGTTCCAGTCTCCCATCTGCTCCATGTTGTCCACCAGCTCTCCGTACACCGTGTCCAGGGGCTGGTCCACCACCACCTCCAGCCGGAACACCTTCCCCACGTCCGGCAGCACCTTGCTCAGCACTTTGTCTCCGTTACCCTGGGGAGGGGATGGCAGAATTACCACCAGAGCTGCTCCCAGGGGAGGGCTGCAGGGCAGCACCGCAGGGCAGAGCACCCACCGCCACCGTCTCCGTCTTCCAGTCGTGCTGGTCCTCGAGGATCCTGAGGGATTTCTGCAGGGCTTCCTCTCCTTGCTTGATGTAAGACATTTCCATCTCGCTGAAGGGTTTCTCCTCCAGCCTTGAGCCTGCCAGCACCAGACAAAGGCAGGGCTGAGTGCACAAACAGCGTAATGTGCCAGATGAGCTTTATCCACACCAAATACCCTTCTCTGTGCCCAAGGGATGGGGATTAAATCCAATTCCCACTCTGCCTTCGGTTCAGCAGGAGCACAGCCCACCCTCAAGCAGGTTTTTCCCCAGCCACTCCCTGGAGCCTCAACCTGTGACGGTCTCCCCACGGCAGGAAGGAACAGACCCCCTCAGGTGTCACTTACTGAGCAAGGAGCTTCTCCTGCGCACCTGGTGGATCCAGGTGCTGGGTCCCGGGCTGCGGCTCGCGAGCCTGCTCAGCTCCTGGCTGATGGCCACAGCAGCTTGTCTCCTCAGACCTGGGGAGAGAACGTGTCACCCGCTGGCACCGCGCTGCCAGGCCTTGCCGTGGGCTTTTCCCCAGGTTAAACACACAACATGGAAAAGTCCCTGCTTGTCACCATCTCGGGGTCCCTACAGGCACAGGGAGCAGCTGGTTGCCATCGCACTGCCCTGGCATAGGTTGTCCCAAGCAATCCTGAGCTTGGCTCCAGCTCCAAGCCACATAGCAGTGAAAATACTGAGGAGCATCATGCGGGTGCCCAGGAAAGAGCATGGAAATGGAGCACAGAGGTACAAAACCCTCACAGCCACAGGGAGTGTGACCCAGAGCTGGTTACAGGGACATGAGCTAGCCCCTCAGGCCCCATGACAGGTCTGGTGGCAAAAAGGGTCGCAGGGACAGTAAATCACAAAACCCAACATGCTACAGAGTGAGGAGAACATCCCCGAGGCCCCAGCCAACACTCTGAGGAGTTTAGAAAGAAAGAGGGTCCTTTCTGGAGCCTGTGACTCAACAGGAGCTTCTCTAATAAACTTTTGTCAGAAACTCCCGCTCTGCCTGTGACAGTGGTGACAGAATCCTCGAGCCCCGGCCTCGTCCTGTCCCGGGCAGCCGGACAGGGGCTGCCCCGGCCTCGTCCTGTCCCAAGCAGCCGGACAGGGGCTGCCCCGGCCCCGTCCTGTCCCAAACAGCCAGACAGGGGCTGCCCCGGCCTCGTCCTGTCCCAAGCAGCCGGACAGGGGCTGCCCCGGCCCAGAGCCGGACTCACCGGTCATGTTGCGCAGGTGGCGGTAGGAGATGGCAGCGCAGAGCTTGGACGTGGCTGGCAGCATCTCCCGCACCGCACGGAGCCGTGGGCTGGGTGGTGGCTGTGGTGCTGGCTGTGGTGGTGGCCGCGGTGTCTGTCCGTCTGTGCCGAGCGCTGCTCTGCCCCAGCCCCGCTGTGCACGGCCTTAAGTACGTGGGGCTGAAGGATTCTGCCCCGTCAGCCGGGCGATAAGAGCCGTCACTCCCCGCGGGCCAAGGCCAGAGCCAGCTCCCCACGCATCTGCCGGGGCCGCGGGTCAGCGCCGGCCACGCCGTGCGCACGGGGCCGGGAGCGTGCTGGGACAGGGGAGCACCGCCGGCCCCAGCCACCGCCCGGCCACCTGCGGCCCCGAGGGGCAGGGGGGAGGCAGAGCTCCCCTGACCAGCTCCTGCCATGCCTTGCAGGCGATCCCTTGCCAGGGACAGACCCCACAGCACACGGACCTGGGCTCCACGGCATGGGTCATCAGCTGTGACAGATAACAGATAATCACAGAGTCACACAATCATTATGGGTGGAAAAGACCTCCAAGGTCATCGAGTCCAACCTTTGATGGGTAACAATGGATAATAAGGGATAATATGGGATAACGATGGACGACATCATCTCACAGCACAACCATCCTGGAATAACGAGCCAGGCTGAGCCTCTGCAAACACTGTGCACAAGAACCAGGACAGCCCATAGAAAGCTGAATATTAAATACATTGAGCTGCTGAGCCTGGGACTGGAAGTGAGAGGCAGCCCCAGGCATCCCCCTGTTCCCCAGGCCCTGTTATCCACCCCAGGGCTGGGAGCAGTGGGACACGGCAGAGCAGCGATAACGCTCAAGGCTGAAATGACATTTCTGGGATGAATTACGGCCTGGAGAGCAGCACTCCCAGCAACCTGTGAATTACAGCTGCTTCCTTTGACGTCAGCCCCTGCACCCTCCTGCAGGGAGCCTGACCTTCCTCCCCCATTTCAACAACTTGGCCCAGGGGGAGGTCAGCCCCTCACTGCGCCAGCGGCCGGCCCCGGGGAGCCCTTCGTCTCCCCCTGCCTGTCTCCAGCTTTCCCGAGATGATTTGGGTCCTGCCTGCCATCCAGAATGGTCCTGCTGCTCCCCAGGACGCTCCTCTGCATTGCCAGGGCTGCCATTCTCCATTGAGGGCCAGAAAACACCTCATGCTCAGGTCAGCAATGCGGGGTCAGATGGAGGTGCTGGAGGGACCAGGAGGAAGCCAGAGGCTGCACTGTCCCTTTCCAAAACGTTTACTGGGAAATCCTCTTTGCAGCCATGCTCCCACACGTGTGATTCCCGGGTCAGGCCACAGCTCTCCCCTGCTCTGGGCTTCACCCACCTGCTGCCACCTCCCTGCACACAGCGGGGACAGAAACCCAGGAGGGTTTGAAATCCCCGAGTCACGGCCAGGAGCGTCCAGCCCAGAGCTCCGGCCAAGCACACGCAGAGCACTGACAGGTCTGGGTGCTCGGGGACACCGGGGACACCCCAACACCGTGCACTGCCCCCAGCACCCCTGCCCTGGCAGGGAGGGGGACACAGCACCAGGGACGGGGAGAGCCCCTGGCTCCAAACCATGCAGGACTGTTATCCCAGATGGAGCAGCCGCTCCCGGCACAAGGCCTCGGCACAAGGACACGGCTGTTTGTGGGGAGAACCAAAACAACCCACGCAGAGCCGCCCCTCTGGCTCCGGGCTGGGGGCGCAGGAGGGGCGCGACCCCATCTGCGCCCCTCGGGCGGGGACACAGGCACAGCCACACTGTGCCACAGCACAGGAGGAAATGCTGCAGGTGACCAGTCCCCAGAGCAGGACACAGACCCCAAAAAGGCACCCAGAACCCTCAGGGGGAGCTGGTTAACTGGGACACCCCAGCCCCCACAGCCCCCTGAGACACCCCCCAGGCTCCTGCACAAAGTCACTGCACAGCTCTGTTTGCAGCTTTTCACTGAAAAACAACAGGGCTTGAAGTACAAACATTCACAAATACACAAAACCAAAACGGTGCCAACCAAAGGCGCTGGACATTCACCAGGGCCTGGAGGCTGAGGGACCCAAGGATTCTGCGGCTGCCCCGAGCCCCCCACCCTCGAGAACATTCCCCTCTTCCAGCCCGGTTCCCACTGCAGGGGCTGGAGCAGGGGAGGCTCTGTCGGGGTGACCCTGCCCCTCCTGCTGCAGCTCGGCCGGGGGGGTGTCCCCCCCTCCCAAGGCTGCCCGTGGTGCTGTTTGGAGAGCGCAGACAAACCACAGCCCCCGCTGCCCACGGAGGTCACACCCCACGCCGTGATAAGATAATGGGCTCAGGAGCAGCAAGAACAGGTCCATGCCTGGACCCCCACCAGCTCCTCACACCCCCCAAAACCCTGGGCTGGGACCCCACCATCGCAGCTGGGCAGCCCTTGCCTCCTCCCCTCCCAGCCACCATGGGCATCGCTGCCTGCCCTGATGCCCCTCACCCCAAAACACCCCCCTAAACACACAGGGACAGCAAAACCACCCCTGAAGAGCCCTCCCCTCCTGCCAGAGATTCTCCAGCCACAGGAGGCAGCTCCGTAAATGCTTTTTATTAAATTTTGTTAGAACAAGAAATTGCATTTCCGCGTTTAAACGTTTGCTACACCCAAACCCACAACACCCACTCAAGCCCAACGGGGCAGAAACGTTTCCCCCCAAAGCGAGCAGTCCCTGGGCCAGTGAGAGGGGGCTGGCACTGGCCACAACAGCTGTCAGCTCTCCAGGACAGTTGTGCTCAGCCCCAGCGAGCAGAGCTGGGCTGGTCCTCTGTCCCCCCAGCACAGACTCTTCCCCCAAAGAACTCCCCCCCTGCCCAGGAGAGCGGCCTGAGGTTCCACAGGGATTGTCCCTGCCGCGGTTTGCCCTTCCCTGCCCACACCCAGGAGGCTCCTGCAGCCTGGCAGCTGCCCAAAGCCAGCCCCGATGCCAAGGCCTCTCCTACCTAAGGAAGTGCCAGGACACACCAGGGGCAAAGGACTCTCCAGCCTGACACGGCGGCACCGGCTCCCCCTGAGCACTGCGGCGAGGAGGGGCTGCAGGTGCAGGCTCCGTGGTGCCCCAGCTCTTCATCAGCAGGTAATTAGTGGGTTCAGCTGGTAATCAGAAGGCTCAGCTGCAGGGGAGTGGCACAGCCTGGCTGGGGGGTACGGGCAGTCTTTGTTGGGGCACGGGGGGTACCCAGGTTCTGTTCCCCATCCCAGAGCAGGATCTTGCCACAGGCTCCAGCGTTCCCTCGGAGAGAGCCCAGCCCACGGCAGGACCAGGGGCCCCATCTGTCCCTGCTCAGCACACGGAGGGGTCAAGACTTGGCCTGAGGGGTGCTCGTCCTGAGAGAGGGGGAACTGTCAGGACCATAATACTGGAAAACCATCGATGTCAGGATCAAGGATTTATTTACACGTCAAGGAAAACTCTCACCCAGAGTCATGTGAGGAGGAAAAAGCAAACAAACCCAAGGAGCAGTGATTTGCCTCCCAAACACAAATGCTTGCACTGCCAGTGCGCTGGGCCCTCCTCGTCTCCTCCTCCACAAGGAGACCAAAGGCATGATTTGTGTACAGTTACCAGCACCACGGAAAATACAATCTGAAAATAAAGCCCGCCTTTCCGACGAAATCCATCCCTGCCCAGGCGGACCACGGAGCAGCTCCTTGCAGGAAAGGGGCAGCAGCCTCAGTACTCGTCCAGCGTGTCCGCCCGCGGCACTGAGAGGCCCCGCTCCTTCAGCGCCTGCACCTTCAGCTTCTCCGACTCCTGCTTGGCCTGCTGCTCCACCCGCTGCTCCTCAAGGATCTCCTCGATGGACACCTGCTGCAGAGGCGTGTCGCTCTCCTTCTCCAGGTCCTGCAGGAGAAACGACCCCTTCAGCTGTGCACAGCACCCCTGGACCACTGTGCCCACACACCTTCCGTGAGTCCCAGGGCGGAGGTGACGGAAAATGGAGCTGCTGGAAGCGCTCTGAGGGGTGGGGACGTGGCCAGGGCGCTGCGCACTTACAATTTCCCCCAGCAGCACCACATTCTCGCCCCTCACGACGAAGATGCCCCGAGGGATGTCCCCATACTTCTTGCCCACGTGGATGCGCTCCACAGTCTGGTGCAACACCAAGTTCGCTGCAGCAACGAGAGAGACACAAAACCGCCGACGTTCCGCTGCGAATTCTGGCTGAGCAGCGCCCCGTCCCACCCGGCAGAGCCCCGGAGCGGTGCCGGCGCTGCCTCTCCCCCATCGCTCGGCGGGTGCTGTGAGCCGGGCACTGAAGGCACCGACACTCCCCCCAGCTCCCCGCGGGCAGGGCAGGCAGCGAGCTCGGACCCCCGCGCTGAGCCCACCCGAGCCCCCCGCGCCGACGGGAGCACAGGAGACGATGGCGATGCTGGTGCTGCAAGTTTTGGGCAAGGACCGAGTGCCTGGCTGGAGGATGGACACCACCCGGCCGCCTCTGCTCAGAAAGCGATGCCAGAGCGTCAGCGCTGGGCGCGATCGCGGCAGGGGAAGCTCCCAGGTCCGGCAGAAACCTCCGTGAAGCACCGAGTCCCGGGGGATGCGACGCAGAGGCGGATGTTTAACCCGCAGCACAAACACGCTCGAAAAACGCACCGCGGCTCCCTCCTCCTCCTCCTCCTCCTCCTCCCCCCTGCCGCGGCCCCCGGCCCCGCCGCACCGCACTGGTCGATGCTGCGCAGGGAC
>VZTF01000284.1:0-47861 GCA_013397755.1 Cnemophilus loriae | reverse complement strand
CGGCTGGAGGAGGCGCACGGCGCAGGTAGGGCGGGATGGGCCGGGGGCAGCGCGGGCGGAGCGCATCCGCCACCGGCACCGCCGGCCTCCAGCTCGCACCAGCGCTGTTTGTTTTTACGACGAACCCTTTGGTTTTACATCCCACGTCCCTGCTCTTAAATCACAGTAGTGAATGGGCCTGGTGAGGCTGACGGGGGAGCATCAGGTGTGTGCTTGGGGGAAGCGCTGTCTGGGTACCAGGGAAAAAATTCCCCGGGCACATCCAAGGCTTCCACCTGGCATGCTAGATTTTCCCTCGAGGAGTTTTAAATTGGGACTTTTTTTGGCCCTGTGCCTGCTCCCAATAACTGAGCTGCTTGGATGCATCAAATGGTCTGACCCCATTCAGCTGATACTGCTCTAAATTATCTATAATCATACTGCAGAGCATCCTCTGGTGAGGCTGGGAGAATGCTAGCAGGATGGCTGGAATTCCGCTGGGAGATTCCCCACAGCATGGAGCTGTGCCTGCTATGGGAGCAAGGACTGGGGGTCAGCACTGAGCCCTGTGCAGAGGCCCTTGTGTGCCAAATGTCACCATCTGTGCCACCTGCTGCTGCCACAGGCAGAGCTCCGATTGCCCAAGGGTTGGCTCCCGTCCTCCCTTGCCCAGGAAGTTTCGGATTAGAGGCTGTGCTGCCTATCCCCAGTGCTGCTGCCTGGCCCAGCCTGGCACGGGGTGCTGTGCCACCAGCCCAGCCCACAGGCAGACCCAAAAGGCAGAGAAATTCACAGAGTTTGAGGTGTGCACTGGGGTCTGTAGAGAGTTCTCTGTTTCAGAGAGGAACAGAGACAGGAGACCCTGGTGCACCCCCAGTGTTACACAATGCCCTTCCCAGGGCCACAGATTCACTTTTACCCTCCAGGTGAGGAAGGAAAAGGACATGTAAGCACGTGCCTGAACTAGAGAGAAGGACAGTGTACTGTGAGATTTTAATCTTACCTTCTTCCTCTGGGGGGAGTCTGCCTTGGGGCATCTCACCCAGGATGCCCCGACACCACTCTCTGAACTTGGGTACAGAGGACATGGGCATCTGCTGCCGTGGCTCTGACCTGCTCTGCCGTGCTGCCCGAGGGATGCTCCAGCCTCAGGCCTCTGGGAACTTGCCATTCCAGGCGTCTCGTGATTAGTTCCGGGCCTCGGTTCCCACAGGGAAGGACCAGGATGACGTGGTTGTCCCGACGTCGGGGGGCAGGTACGACGTGCACCTGCGGGCGCGGCAGCGCGTTGCCGTGTACTGGGAGGAGGAGGTGTCTGAAGTGCGTCGCTGCACCTGGTTTTACAAGGGGGACAAGGACAATAAGTTTATTCCCTACTCGGAGTCCTTCAGCGAGGAACTGGAGGTAAACACACCTTTCCCCTTGGTTTCCATCTCTGCTTCTCCCTGTCACATACTGTCTCTGATGTCCCAAACCCCGTACGAGGCCACTGGCACCACAGCCAGGCCTGAGGACATGAACTCCAAAGAGGCTTTGGCACGGCACTCCTGCGGCTGACTGATGTAACTGTGAGCACTGCGAGCACTGCCATGGCCTCCCCTTCCCCTGCCCTCGTCCGGCCTCGGTGCATCCTTCCACAACACCTTAAAGTGCCAGGCTTTCCTTTGGGATGATGCAAATGTAGAGATATATAGACAGACGTAGAAAAGTGCACGTCTTTGCAATAATCTCTATTCTGATGTACCAAAACCACAGTTCTAAGTTGATGGGGAAGTCTGATGCTGCTGCTATCAAAGTAGGGAGTTCTTCAACACTCTCAGCAGGTGATCCTGGGATGACCCTGCTGCTCCTCCAGCTGATTTCTCTGCTTATTTTGCAAAGTGTTGATAAGAGATTCTGAAAACTGGGCGGGGAATGTCCCAAGAGGTTGAACATTCATGGGCATACTTCCAGCTGACTCACAGAGGGTGTTCTCTTCTGTAGGAAGCTTACATGATTGCCGTGACCCTGGATGAGTGGAAGAAGAAGCTGGAGTCCCCCAGCAGAGAAGTCATTATCCTGCACAACCCAAAGGTGAGCAGGGCCTGGTGATCTCTGTGTTGACAAGTGAGGACATCCCCTTGGGTCTCTGTGCTGTTCCCTTCCGATGGGTTTGTCCCAGTGGCATTCCACTCACCTGCCTGTACCAGAGGAGAGGGCAATGGCAGCCGAGCCTGCCAACAGCTTCACGTTTCAGCACCTCTTTGGGCAGAGGGCTCGGCCCAGCACAGTCTGGTACCACCCCGTGTCAGCCGGCAGCTGCTGTAGCCAGAGCTGTCTCTGCTCTCGGGTCACTGACAGGCTCTTCTTGTCCCCAAGCTGATGGTTCACTACCATCCCGTTGCCAGCTCCGACGACTGGGTCTCCACCCCCACGGAACAAGGGAGGCCCCGGACTGTGAAGAGAGGAGTGGAGAACATCGCTGTCGAGATCCCCAGTGGTGAGCTGGCTTCTCCCTTCCACCCATCCAAAACCCCGTGGAGCGTTTTCCAACCTGTTCGCTCAGAAAGACTGGCAGGAGCTCCCATGATCCTTTAAGTGAAGTGCACGTCAAAACATTTTGTGCCAAAGGGATCCAAATGGTTTCAGAAACCTCCCAGCCCCAGCGAGCTGCGGCGTCAGGGAACGTGCAGAGCTGCATATCCAGGGGGAGGGGGCTGAGCTTCCAGCTCCTGTACAGAGACAGAGCTGCTGGGAGCTCTGCAGTGCCTGAAGTTACCCTGAGGTCTCGATGTCTGTATTTGTACAGGAGGAGAGTTTCTTTCCCTAGTAGGGACACAGCAGTTTATCACTTAGCTGCTGGTGACTCTCTGGAGCACATGCTCTCCCCATCTCCGCAGCCAAGTGTCAGCTCTGTCCCCTCCCAGCTGCCCTGAGCTCCCAGTCAGGCCTCAGGACTTGTCCCCATGAGGAGGTCAGGCAGTTACTCCATTTTCCATGCGTGCCTGCCCTCAGGAAGGCACATATGCAAACTAAGGTGTGTGGGAAGTAGAGAACAAGCCCTGACTCCACCTGGGGCCTACCTGGCAGCTCCAGCTCCATGGGGCTCGTCAGAGTGGGCTGGGCATGGGACAGCTGGTCTGACACCTCTGCCATGCCCTCCTCTTCTGTCCTGGTGGTCCAGATCCACCCCAGGGCAGGTGGCTGAATTTAGCAGGACTGAGAGAAATGTGAGAAATCCCAGCACCGCTGAGGTGTAAATCCAGGCACTAACAAGGGTTTTCATGGGCTGAGCTGAGGGCGGGAGGCTCCAGTCCTGCACAGCGGTGCCTCCAGCAGGTCCGTGCCCTGCTGGGCGCTGTCTCCGCAGCCCCCGTGCCCTGAGCTCCTCTCCCCTCCTCAGGAGAGCCTCTGCAGATCGACCACCTGGTGTTCGTGGTGCACGGGATCGGCCCCGCCTGCGACATCCGCTTCCGCAGCATCGTGCAGTGCGGTAGGTGCAGAGCTGGGAGCCCGCGGGGGCTCCGGCCGGGGGAAACCCCGTCCTGGGCACGGGAAACGCTGGCTCGGGGCCTCAAACCCTCCCTTCACGCTGGCAGGCTGCGCGGCCAAACCTGCTGACTGCGGGCAGTGTGAATGGAACGCTCGCTGACCCACCAAATCCCACCTTCTCTAAAGGTTTAGGCAACTGCTGGTCATCGATTTTGCTTCACGACAGAGTTATTTTTTATAAATTTCTGAAAGTACCTTATCCTGACTGCCAGACTAAAGCCCCGCCCATGTGAAGGAGGTGGAGATGGGGCAGCAGCAAAATCCAGTAAACACACATGGCAGGACGTGGAGCCTCCCCTGATCTCTAGTTAAAGATTCAGGGACTTAGGGGAGCAGCAGCAGCAGATTAAAGACCCCGGTGGGATTTCCCTGTAATGATCTTTCATCGTATTAAGCGTTGTTGGTGCCACGGGCTGGCCCCAGAGCCTGGTGGATCTCCGTAAGAGTTCTTCTCTTTTGCAGTGAATGATTTCAGGAACGTCTCCCTCAGCATGCTGCAAGCACACTTCAAGAAGGCCCAGGAGCAGCAGCAGGTTGGCCGGGTGGAGTTCCTGCCTGTGAACTGGCACAGCTCCCTGCACTCCACCGGCGTGGATGTGTAAGTGTCTAGCAGCCACTTCCCCCAGGGCCGTGGGGATGGCGGGGTGCACAGGCAGCCTCCTCCCCTGGAAACTCCACTTTTTCTCTTGGAAGAGCGAAGGGAAAGCTGTGAGTTTTTAGGGTAGGGGTGAGCAGGACAGACAGGGACCTCCAGAGCACCTCCCCGCTGCCGTTCTGCAGCACTCAGCAGGCGCCTGCTCTGATCAGCATCCGGAGAGCAGAGGCTTCTGCCTTTCCCTGGCTGATCTCGGGAGGGACTGTGGACATCCACACCTTGCTAAAGGCCTTAGAACTGAGTACCCAGTTCGTGCACTGCAGCACTGCTCTGCTGTTCCCCAGGAAGGGCAGAAAGCAGGCCAGGCTCCTAGGGAAGAAAGGGCAGGCTCTTTATTCTTGGAGTGTAAGAGCACAGGCTGTGCTTTGCCTTTGGTCTGGGCATAAGCCGAGGGTCTGGATTACAACATTCATCCTTGGAGACTGTGTCAATCCTGCTCTGAACGTATATTTTGCTTTAGAAACATGGTGGGGTTCCGTGGCTTCCCCAGCTGCAGCCCCCTGTGCCCTTTCCCCCGCAGTGACCTGGAGCGGATCACGCTGCCCAGCATCAACCGCCTGCGTCACTTCATCAACGACACCATCCTGGACGTGTTCTTCTACAACAGCTCCACCTATTGCCAGACCATCGTGGACACGGTGGCCTCGGAGATGAACCGCCTGCACCAGCTCTTCCTGCAGAGGAACCCGCAGTTCAAGGGCGGGGTGTCCATCGCGGGGCACAGCCTGGGTGAGGGCTCACCCGCAGCTCCTGGGAGCATCAGCGTGCCAGGGGAGCAGGGAGGGTACAACACAGACTGCTTTGGGTTGGAAGGGACACCTTCCACTAGACCAGGTTGCTCCAAGCCCTGTCCCAACTTCCAGGGGTGCGGCAGCCACAGCTTCTCCGGGCAACCTGTGCCAGTGCTTCACCACTGAGTAAATAATTTCTTCTTGACATCTAATCTATCCTGTCCTCTGTCAGTTTAAAGCCATTGTCCCTTGTCTTGTCACTATCTGCCTGTAAAAAAGTCCAGGGTGCAGCTCTTGTGTCCCAAAAAGGAGGTGGCTCGGGCTCTTCTCCTCCAGCTGCTGATGCTCTGCCCATGCCTGGTTTCTAGGGTCGCTCATTTTGTTTGATCTCCTGACAAACCAGAAGGCTGATCCCGAGGAGGATGAGCACCGTGCACAGGTATGGGAGGCCACTGACCCCTCACTCCTGCGGCTGCGTGGGGATGGGGGAGAGAACCCAACGTGCACAGGAGCAAACTGGTGAGCAGAAAGCCTGATCCCTTCTGGGTCTGTTCACAGGGGTCCAGGCCAAGCTCAAGCATGGGGGGTATTGAGGAAGTAAAAGAAATCCTGAAGAAGCTGGAGCTGTCTGAGTATTGTGATGTTTTTGAGAAGGAGAAAATGGACAGGCAAGCACTGGTGAGAAGTTCCCCTGTTTTACTGGCTCTTGTGGCTCTTCTTTGCTTTTCTTCCCCATCATCTCACCACTGCCCCTCTTTGGTACTGAGTCACACATGAAGCATCTCTGAGGAGGAAACAGTCCCATAGAACAGACACCTCACCACACCTCTGCTCCTGGACTAACACCAGCCTTGCTTATTTTCCAGTTCTTGTGCACAGAGGAAAACCTTAAAGAAATGGGAATTCCCTTAGGGCCAAGAATGAAAATACTCCATTACATCAGCTCCAAGACAGAGATGAAGGTTTGTTTTCTGCACGGCTTGTGCTCCTCCCATCACATCACATCCCATCCCATCCTATCCCATCCCTCTGACACAAGGACCCCTTTGTGCTGCTGCAGGATCAGCGCTCAGCAGCTCCCGGGCACAGTGAGCACGGAGCCGAGCCAGGGTCCCCGTCCCAGCACGGGGACAGCGCAGAGGATGGCAGGAGCTGCCAGTACCGGGACGTTGGCCTAGGACAGGTAACAGCTGAACTCCGGCTGCACCCACAAAGCCTTCGTAACACCAGCAGAGAGCTTGTCTCCTGAACAAGTCTGAACATCCCCCTCTCCCAGGTCTCGGCCAACTACCCCCAGCTGAACTACAAGCCCACCATCTTCTTTGCCTTTGGCTCTCCCATTGGGATGTTCCTCACAGTGCGAGGGGTGAAGCGCATCGACCCAAACTACAGCCTGCCCACCTGCAAAGGCTTCTTCAACATCTTCCACCCCGTAGGTATAAGAACCAGAGCTCTCCTGCGTGAGACACGTGGAGCACGAGCCCTGGCCACTGTCCCCCTCTTGTGTGCAGTTTGACCCAGTGGCGTATCGGATCGAGCCCATGATCGTCCCAGACCTGGAGTTCGAGCCGATGCTGCTGCCCCACCACAAGGGCAGGAAGAGGATGCACCTGGGTAGGACACAGGCAGCCCCTGTCCCCCGGCCCGGGGCCACTGCTGCAGCCCCCAGCCCCACGCCCACCCCCCTCCTGCCTTGCAGAACTGAAGGAAGGGCTGACTCGCATGAGCGTGGACCTGAAGAACAACCTGCTGGGGTCCCTGCGGGTGGCCTGGCAGTCCTTCACCCGCGCCCCGGTGCCGGCCCTGGAGGCAGGGAGCGCCGAGGCTGAAGCAGAGGCGGAGGCGGGCACGGAGAAGCAGCCAGGTCGGTGGTGGGGTGCATGGGGCAGGGGGGAGCCGGGGATGCAGCCTTGGGAGCTGCCCATGAAGCAGCGTGCCTGGACTCCCACCACCACAGTGCCCATCATCTGTGCCCAGCAAAGGGATCACCTTTGGGCTGTGGAGGCACCTGGCTCTGCCCAGATGCTGTGGCCTTCCCCTGTTAGCACCTGATGAAGGGGTTTTCTGGGGGGGTCTCAGCATACCACACCATGTTTTAAGCCCACCCTCCTCCTCTGGGTGTTTCTCGCACTGCTGTTTCTGAGCCCTTCAGCTGCCTCTCCCGTGTGTGAGCTGCAGAGGGGTAAAGGGAGGGCATGGCCCTGCTGTTGTATTGTCGTGGCTGCTGGTGCCCTGTGGCTGAACCATGCTGCTCTTCCTTCCCCCAGACACAAAGCCGGAGGAGCCCCCCGCAGCAGTGAAGGAGGAGACCCCCCTCATCAACGTGGGGAGGCTGAATGGAGGGAACCGCATCGACTACGTGCTGCAGGAGAAGCCAATAGAGAGCTTCAACGAGTATTTGTTTGCACTCCAGGGGCATCTCTGCTATTGGTAAGTGTCTGTGTAATGCTCAGGGCTTCAGATTCACGTGTGGTGGAAGTAGAATGGCATCAGTTTCAAAACCAGTGTAGTAAGAAAAGCCTCAGCTGATCAAGGGAACAAGATCTTCTCCTGTCTGTGACAGAGAGGGTGGGCAGGGACAGAGGAAGGAGCCTGGTGGTTCTCCTTGCCTTGTGCTGCCTGCATCTGCAGAGCACTGCATCAACCCCAACCATCACAGATGTCCTGACAGAGTGCAGGGAAGCATTCTCCTCTGATTCCCATCTCCTCCACCTCCAGGGAGTCAGAGGACACTGTTCTGCTGGTTCTGAAGGAGATCTACCAGACACAAGGCATCACACTGGATCAACCTTTACCAGGAAGCCAGTGACCAACCTGTGCTGTTCTGGCTGTAAGTCACCTTTGCCTAAAGCCCTTCTGGATTTCCTAGGACACCTCGGAGATCTGGTTTGTTTGAGGGAGTAACATCCATTATCTAAGACAGGGAGCTTGTGTCAGCCTTCTTCTTTGGCCTGTCAGCACCTTTGGCTTCTTTCCCCTTCCCTGCACACGAGCACAATCAGGCACGAGGAGAGAGCCAGGGAGGGTCCAGGAGGCTGTGCTGGGTGGATTCTGGCTGCCTCACCGCAGCTATTCCTGTGTTCTCCTTCTGCTTTCTTAGATCCAATTCCACCGAGTACTCACCAGGAAAGTCCAGATCTCTTCTCTGCCTTCCTCTCTCCTCTGCTGCCGTGTCCTGCATGCTGCTTCCCAAGTACTTGCTGCTACCTGGAGATAAGGATGGATTTTCCTCCATTTAGGGTAGGGGTAGGGGGAAAAACTGTCAAGGGAAAAACACTTCTGCTCAAACACACGCACCACCTGTACAGTGACTCCCTGTGGCAACGTGTACTTTCAACCCTGCACCCTGTGAGTCCCCACACCAGCTCCTCCAGCACTGCAGCAGATGAGCTGTCCGGGCTCAGGGCCCACCGAGTCCTGGCCCCGTGCCTGGCTCGGTGAGGATACCACAGCCTGGGACCTTGAGGAGAAAAAGCCTTAAACACAGCATGGAAAGAGCTACAGCAGCCTTGGAGCAAGGGAGATCGCTGACTGCTAACACAAACACCCACGCCAGCACTGTGGGCCCGGGAGGCAAAGCCCAGGGCACAGGCTGCTGCTGAGCCAGCAGGGTCTGTGCAGCAGCCACCCTCGTGTCCCTGCACTGCTGCTGCATGTCTGTGCGCCCCTGGGCCGTGCCAGGCAGGGCTGCCCCGTAAAGCACCTCGTGAGAGCGGCGTGTTCGTGCTCCTCCCTGCTGCGGTGCGTTGGTAGTGACGCCTCAGCACCCTCACCCAGCCCACGCTGGCAAAGCAAGGGCCTCCCCATGGCTCTGACCAAGCCAGTGCCCAGCTGGACCTGCTCCGAGGAAAGCTTCACCTCCAGCTGCAGCCAGCCTGGGGCCAGCAGCTGCTCGTGGCAGTGTCGGGGCAGCGTGAGCCCTCTGCACCCCGCAGGGACACAGAGCAGCGCTGCTGTCCCACGGGGCTGTCAGGTGGGGACAGAGATCTTGTGCCTGCCATGCTCCAGTCCTTGTTTTTAGCTTTAAATGTACAAAATGCAGCCAGCAAAGGTGGAGCCCAGCTCCAGCAGGGTCTGGACGCTGCAGGAATGACACCAGCTCTGTGGGCAGCTCCGTCTGCAGCTGCCTTGAAGTTCTTTTCCGAGGGGGACAGGGCTGGAGAACCTCTGTGATCCTTCCCTGGCCACCAAAGCCCCCAGGCTGGCTCAGTGCCTGGGCTGGGGCTCCAGTGCTGTGTGAAGTGTTGCTGTGCAGCCTTTGGAAGAGCCAAACCACTTTCCCTCCTGCTGACTTTCACCCTGCATGGGGTAAGGAGCCTTTTTTCCCCCCAGAGCCTGTTGGTTTGTTTTTCCTCCATTGTCTGTTATTTGCACTACTGGAAGGGTTTTGTTTGCAGCCTCCATCCCTCCTCCCCTCCCAAGGAACAGAAGCTGTTCTTTACCTGACTGCAGGAACAGCCAAGCTGCTCGGTCGGCACCTGAACTACTGCTGGCTAAGGTCTCATGGGAGTAGGAAAAGGGACAGTCTTAACATGGGACACTAATGATCAGCTTTTTAAGTTATGCACTTTGTTAAAAAAAAAAGAAGTTAAATACATTTTAAATGTTATTTAATGTCTTTTCCAGTAAAAGCCAAAATAAATAAGTAGATGACTGTGGTGTGTCGATGTCTAGGGGGAGAGGGAAGGGCTGGAAAATTCACATGGGCGGTTTTAGGGGAAAGTGAAGCTATTTCTGTAATTCTGTTGAAGAGTCATGGAGTCCCAGAGGTTCCAGACTGCAGCTAATGGGGTGGTGTTTCACTACTGACTCACCTGCCTTGCTCTGCTGCAGCCTCAGCTCTGCTGCCTGCATGTACACACACCTGATGAAACGACACCTGTCTGTGGAGGGACCAGTGACAAACAACTGCTCCCAGAGCTCCTGCCAGGCAGCTGGCCCTGGATCTCAGCAGCACTCTGCCCTTCCTGGTCTGGGAGACAGAGCATGGGCAGGGGAACGAGCACCTGTGCAGGATGCTCTCACACAGGTGCAGGGATGCTCTCAGACACCATTTCATTGTCTGCTGTCATCTCCTTAAAACTATACTAAAGCTGCAAGGAAAGATACACAAAATGAGCAGCCACCAGAAACCCCTGCACACACCAGAGGAAATGGCTTATAAAGCAACAACCCAAGCCTTGAAGTTTTACTACCACAGCTCATTACAAAAATTAAACTTTATTTGGGAAATTAGAAAAAACTCAAGGCTGGCAGGTCCTGCACTTCATTTCCAAGGAGAAAGGCTGGGACAGCTCAGCTGGATGGCAGGGAGGTGACCAGTGGTGCTTCCTGGACTGGACACAAGAACTCCCACCACACTGGGCACACTGGGTTGTCACATTTTCCCAGTTCTCGTTCAGGACCTTCATACCCCAACTGTCTTTCTGCAGGTTGGCACCCCGAGTGCCTCCCTCGCTTCACAGGGGGCCTGAAGAGGGTGTGGCCTACAAAAGTCAATTAAACGAAGCAACACGAGGGCCAAGGCAGGAAATTCGCCGGCTCTGCAGGAACACCTGCCCAGGGGTTCATCCTCAGGGGTTCATCCTCTTCAGAGCCACTTCTCCTGAGCAGCCTCCCCCCAGCCTTGCCCTGCCCTGGCATGCAGGGACCAGGCAGGACAGAGCCCATCACTAAATGTTCAGGTGGAAGCTGGGAGCTGGCAGCTTCTCCTCATGCGCCGGCAGCGGTTTGGGCTTGGCCAGGGAGGGTTTGTGGCACACGGGGTCTGTCAGGGGAGGGTAGTACTGCCTGTAGCACAGGTATGCGAGCACCAAGCCCATCGCTGAGCCAACCAACACATCTGTGGGTGAGACCAGAGGAACGTTAATGGCCCTTCACCCTGCCAAGCCTTGTGATCAATTCCCCAGCAGCAGCTTTTCTGCTGGATCCATAACCTGACTTGGCTGTAAACCCAAGCCTGGTATATATTTCAAAAACACAGAAAAAGGCATCAGTTCCCTGCAGGTGGCACCAAAATTGCCACTGGAGGAGTAAAAAAACCCCCAAGTTGCTGCTGGGCGCTCTGAACATCTCTGTGGCACCACAGCCCCCCATGCCCGGTGTGCCCCTCTCAGGGCACCTGCTGAGCCCCGTCCAGGTGCACTGGCAGACGCTGACCCACCTTCCCAGTGGTGCTTGTAGTCGCAGGTGCGGGACACGGCGATGAGGGTGGCCAGGAAGAGTGGGAGGAGGAAGGCACAGAAGCGCAGGGCCTGGCCCCCCCGGCCCGGAACGAAGCTGTGCAGCTTCCCTGCCAGGTAGAAGGCGGAGAAGGCAAGACCAGCAAAGGCAACTGGAAGAGAACAGAACAGTGTCGGTTCAGAACAGCTCCAGGCTTTGCAGCCAGACCCTCACCCTCTGCTGCTGCTGCAGTGGAAGGGCTGTGAGAGGCGTCTGCCCTGCCCCTGTGAGCCAAGGGAAGTACTGGCTGGGAGCGATGGATCAGCCAGGAGTGACGGATCCTAGGAGATGGTACCTGGCACACATCCCTCCTCCCCGGGTTGCAGACAGCTTTGGACCACATTTCCCACCCCATTGCTTTGCAGATGGAAACCTGAGTCCCCTGACCAGGTTAGTGAATGCAGCCAAAGCTGTGGGGTGCAGGAAAGCATATTCAAGCTGCCCTCGCCTTGGNTTTTAAGTTATGCACTTTGTTAAAAAAAAAAGAAGTTAAATACATTTTAAATGTTATTTAATGTCTTTTCCAGTAAAAGCCAAAATAAATAAGTAGATGACTGTGGTGTGTCGATGTCTAGGGGGAGAGGGAAGGGCTGGAAAATTCACATGGGCGGTTTTAGGGGAAAGTGAAGCTATTTCTGTAATTCTGTTGAAGAGTCATGGAGTCCCAGAGGTTCCAGACTGCAGCTAATGGGGTGGTGTTTCACTACTGACTCACCTGCCTTGCTCTGCTGCAGCCTCAGCTCTGCTGCCTGCATGTACACACACCTGATGAAACGACACCTGTCTGTGGAGGGACCAGTGACAAACAACTGCTCCCAGAGCTCCTGCCAGGCAGCTGGCCCTGGATCTCAGCAGCACTCTGCCCTTCCTGGTCTGGGAGACAGAGCATGGGCAGGGGAACGAGCACCTGTGCAGGATGCTCTCACACAGGTGCAGGGATGCTCTCAGACACCATTTCATTGTCTGCTGTCATCTCCTTAAAACTATACTAAAGCTGCAAGGAAAGATACACAAAATGAGCAGCCACCAGAAACCCCTGCACACACCAGAGGAAATGGCTTATAAAGCAACAACCCAAGCCTTGAAGTTTTACTACCACAGCTCATTACAAAAATTAAACTTTATTTGGGAAATTAGAAAAAACTCAAGGCTGGCAGGTCCTGCACTTCATTTCCAAGGAGAAAGGCTGGGACAGCTCAGCTGGATGGCAGGGAGGTGACCAGTGGTGCTTCCTGGACTGGACACAAGAACTCCCACCACACTGGGCACACTGGGTTGTCACATTTTCCCAGTTCTCGTTCAGGACCTTCATACCCCAACTGTCTTTCTGCAGGTTGGCACCCCGAGTGCCTCCCTCGCTTCACAGGGGGCCTGAAGAGGGTGTGGCCTACAAAAGTCAATTAAACAAAGCAACACGAGGGCCAAGGCAGGAAATTCGCCGGCTCTGCAGGAACACCTGCCCAGGGGTTCATCCTCAGGGGTTCATCCTCTTCAGAGCCACTTCTCCTGAGCAGCCTCCCCCCAGCCTTGCCCTGCCCTGGCATGCAGGGACCAGGCAGGACAGAGCCCATCACTAAATGTTCAGGTGGAAGCTGGGAGCTGGCAGCTTCTCCTCATGCGCCGGCAGCGGTTTGGGCTTGGCCAGGGAGGGTTTGTGGCACACGGGGTCTGTCAGGGGAGGGTAGTACTGCCTGTAGCACAGGTATGCGAGCACCAAGCCCATCGCTGAGCCAACCAACACATCTGTGGGTGAGACCAGAGGAACGTTAATGGCCCTTCACCCTGCCAAGCCTTGTGATCAATTCCCCAGCAGCAGCTTTTCTGCTGGATCCATAACCTGACTTGGCTGTAAACCCAAGCCTGGTATATATTTCAAAAACACAGAAAAAGGCATCAGTTCCCTGCAGGTGGCACCAAAATTGCCACTGGAGGAGTAAAAAAACCCCCAAGTTGCTGCTGGGCGCTCTGAACATCTCTGTGGCACCACAGCCCCCCATGCCCGGTGTGCCCCTCTCAGGGCACCTGCTGAGCCCCGTCCAGGTGCACTGGCAGACGCTGACCCACCTTCCCAGTGGTGCTTGTAGTCGCAGGTGCGGGACACGGCGATGAGGGTGGCCAGGAAGAGTGGGAGGAGGAAGGCACAGAAGCGCAGGGCGCGGCCCCCCCGGCCCGGAACGAAGCTGTGCAGCTTCCCTGCCAGGTAGAAGGCGGAGAAGGCAAGACCAGCAAAGGCAACTGGAAGAGAACAGAACAGTGTCGGTTCAGAACAGCTCCAGGCTTTGCAGCCAGACCCTCACCCTCTGCTGCTGCTGCAGTGGAAGGGCTGTGAGAGGCGTCTGCCCTGCCCCTGTGAGCCAAGGGAAGTACTGGCTGGGAGCGATGGATCAGCCAGGAGTGATGGATCCTAGGAGATGGTACCTGGCACACATCCCTCCTCCCCGGGTTGCAGACAGCTTTGGACCACATTTCCCACCCCATTGCTTTGCAGATGGAAACCTGAGTCCCCTGACCAGGTTAGTGAATGCAGCCAAAGCTGTGGGGTGCAGGAAAGCAAATCCAAGCTGCCCTCGCCACGGTCTTGCTCTCCAAGGCTCGCTGCCCAGGGCTGCAGCAGGAAGCAGATGTGGCAAACTCACAGGAAGCGTGTCCGCTGGGGAAACTCTTCCGCCCCTCTGTCACTCTGCGGGCGTCTCCCGTGCACACCAGCTCCGCGTTGGCTCGGCCGTCCGGGAAGCAGCGGTAGAAGAAGTCGGGCCGTGGCCTGGGACAGGGAAGTGAAGCTCAGGGCCCTCAGGCTGGGCACCCCCAGCACCCGTGGAGCAGCGGGGAGCTGCCCGTGCCCACGCGATCCTCCGCAGCGTGGGCCTGAATGAGCCCCTCTGAATAATGGCCCGAGACAGCAACTCCCAGTGTTTTTTCTAATACCGAATTGTCTTTACAGCTAGAAAAAACCACATTCTTTCCAGGCTGAGCATGTCCAAGTTCAGCTCCTGGCCCCGATCTGGCTATTGCAGACCTGCCTCCCCTGCCCTCCCCGCGCGGCTGGGAACCAGCCAGTCCTCACCTCCCCACAATGAGCTTCAGCGCGTTTGTAAAAACCCCGTTCAGGGCAAGAGCAAGGCTGGCAGCTGGAAGAGAGCAAAAGGGTCACATCAGCATCGTCCCCACCCGAAAGTGCAGCACAATCAGGCATGGGCAGGGCTCAAGCTGCCTGTGTCTGGGACAAGGAGGAGCTCACCAAGGCAGGCTTCCCGCGTGTCCTCGCGGTCGGCGCTCAGGAACAGCCTCGCCAGGATGATGAGCAACAAAGGAGACAGAAATGCAATGAACTGCGCAAAACAGGGAGAATTTTAGGTGTCAGTGAAGCAGGTTTAAGCTCTCACCAGAACACACCAGCAGTTACTCAAGAAGACTCTGAGTACACTTCCCTTCCCCAAAGCCAAGCAGCAATCTGTCCTCTCCAATCACTGCAGTTCCCTCAGAACACAGTCTCCACAAGCTGGATTTGCAGCAGGCCCTGCTCAGCCCAGCATATCCTTCGGCTCTCATACAGCTCTTGTGGCACAGAGCGCTGCTCTGGCTGGTTACTGGGGGTGTCCCCAAGCACAGCACCTCAGCTCTCCCCTCCCTGCAAGCCCCAGCACTGGCGCTCGGTCAGCAGCACCCGTGCTCTGTCAGCAAAACCACAGGAGCTGCTGATTCAGAGCAGTTATCATCATCCCCATCTCAGCCCTGGGGATTTCACCCCGGGACATCCACGCCACGGCCGCCAGGCTCCCATGGAGTCTGTTCCCACCCGAACTCTGGCACATGTCCTGCTTTATGCTGCCTGTTCCAAATGCTATCCCGAGGTTTTGTCCTTAATGTTTAGTGGCCACCTGTTGCAGAAAACCCCACCTGCCATTTGCCAGCTCAAGAGCCACAGCCCCTCACCTCACACCTGTGACAGAGGGAGCCAATCCCTCTGACACACTGCTGTCTCCTGGAAATCCAGCACAGATTTAGTCAAACTCTTCTAACCAAGCCTGGAGCCCTTGGGAAAACATTTGACAATAAAATGATAATAAATCTCTGCTAAAAATAGCTGCTTGCAAGGAAAACACTCCCTGATAGCGAGAGCTGTGCTATCTTCCACGCGCCCGGTAATTCAGACGTGGAACAGATTATGGACAACAGTGCAAAGTCCCCATTAGTTTACAAACTTCAGATCCCAAAGGCAACCCTGGATGGTAAAGCCTCAAAATATGACAAAAATCACTCTGAGTTCACCCTAGCTGGCACTAATCTCACAGGATGGGTAGGAAGGGACCACTGGGGACCATCAAGTCCAGCCCCTGTGCTCAGGGTCCTTAGAGCACATCACTCAGGATTGTGTCCAGATGGATTTTGAGTATCTCCAGGTAAGGAGACTCCCACTGTCTGGGCAGCCTGTCCCAGTGCTCAGTCACCTACACATCAGTTCTTTCTCATGTTCAGGTGGAAATCCCCATGTTCCAGCTTGTGCCTCTCGGCCCATCGAGCAGAACCTGGCTCCATCCTCACAGCCCCTCCCTTCAGCTATTTATCCACATGGATACGATATCCTGCACTAGGAGCTGCAGGTATTGCAGCACAAGCCTTTAGCCAGCAGCTTTGCTTTAAAAGGACAGCTTGTAATTCGAGAATAAATCAAAGTAAATGCAGGAAACACTGGCACAGGCTCCCCAGAGAAGCCGTGGATACCCCATCCCTGAATTGTTCACAGCCAGGTTGCACAGGGCTTGGTGTGGTGGCAGGGGGGCATCCCCCACAGTGGGAGGGACAGAGCGATCTTTGAAGGTCCCTTCCGACGCAAACCACTCCACGAACCCACCGAACTTACAAACATGAGGATTGTGGGAACATGGTCCACTTCAACGTACGGGTTTTTGTAGAGCCACATCTCCTCGGGCTGCACCACGCGCTGGAAGGGCGGCAGGAACTCCATGATCCTGGAACGAGACAAGCGAATGAGCCCCGCAGCGGGCGGGGCACGGCGGCGGGCGCGGGTCCCGCACCCACCCGAAGGCGGCGAGCAGCAGCGCCCGCAGCGCGGTCTCGGCCGCCAGCTCCGCTCGCCGCATGGCCACTGCGCGCCCGCCCGCGGAGCCGCCGGGGCGGGGCGAGCGCGGCCCCGAGGAGGGACCCCGCGGCCCGAGTCCCGTTATCCCCCCGCCCCGCCCCGACACGGAACTGACTCATCTCATCTTTGGAACATTCAGAACGATTTATTGAAGTCAACCTCAAGCAAAAATTTCAGATCAGTGGAATGTCATTAAAAACCTTTCCAAAGGAATCCTCACGGAAAAGGAAAAAAAAAAGGAAAAAAAAAAAGGAAAACAAACCAAAAAAACAAACCAAAACCCAAAAAACCCCACATCTGAATTCCAGAGTATTTGTAAAATAAAAATAAAAAAAAAGGCAACATCTCAGTAAATAGAATGTACAAAAATTATATGTTCTACCATCACACACAGTCAGTAAGAAGCTAAAATATTACAGGCAAGTCTCGATACGCTCTACCTAGAGGACAGGAGCTATCTATGTACAGGGAACCAGCTTTACAGGCTTCACACTATGCAAGAGGACAGAGGCCAACACAAACTCCCCAAAATATTGGATATCTCAAAGTCTATGCGGCAACATCAAGTCATGATACAGTAATGCCCCGTGGAATCAGACACTCCTGGTTAGTGTCAGGGCTGCATCAGCGTCCAAAACCTCTTCAATACCGACTTCGGTGAATATCGATGCTTTGCTATTAAAGACTCGAGTGATTTCGTTAAAATAACATTTCACAGAATCTACAAAGTTTGTTACAGATAAACAAAGTCTACAGAAATAACGACTCTACGAAGGTCCATCTTACAGAGCATGTGGGGATGGAGACGGATCCGCGGGGATCTGTGTTGTGCAACATCACTCGTGTGGAGACAAACGGGTTGGGGTCCTCGCAGCACCCCGAATGCAAACCCCGAACCCCCCAGCCCAGACGGGACAGGATCACCCCGGGGGCTGCGGCAACGCCGCTGGCTTGTTGGAAAAGTGACACCAGGAGTGAGATACAGATCCACCCGGGAACAGGGAGCGTAGGGCTTCATCCAGTCTGTTCATGACCCAAAAGCGAGAGAGAACTGCAAGGTGGGGGGCTCCCAGGGACCCCACACAGGTGGGATCTCCAGAGGGACCCCAGGCAGCCGCCTGCTCCTGGAGCTGGTGGTGACACAGGGAGGGCACAGCCCCGGGGCACAGGGAGTGGTGAATGGCTTTGGCAAATTCATACATGTTTTCCCTTTTTTATTCACATTAATCACAGAAATCCCCTACACAAAGCACAGTTCCAGCTCCCTACCTCCCGCTCTGGAGCGGCGAGAACCCTCCCAGGGGAACACGGACCTGAGCTGCTCACTCAGAAATACAGCATCACAGGGAACAGCTTTTCTTTTCTTCCTGTTTTGCCTTTTTTTTTCCCTCTCCTTTTTCCCTCAGAACAACACTGGGAATACTTCCAACGTGTAGGAGTGTATCGTAAGTGCAAATGTTTTTGCTACACAAAGAGAAATGGTGGGGAAAGCTGATGGGAACGGGAAGCAAAGGGACAGCATTGCTCCAAGGTCGCCGTCTCCCACGCAACACCTGGTGAACACACACCTCCGAGACAGCTGCTGCCAAACCCTCCCGTTTGCCACGGATCCACTGTACAGCGGGAGCAGGAAGGAACTTGGGGGAAGTCAAGGACATTTTCAATGCAGTGTACAAAAAATTATGTATAAATAAAAAAGCTGTAAAAGGAACCGCAGAGCTTCAAGTACATTAAACCCTGAATTCAATGAGGCAGAGGTTTCCATGTTAAAGTGACTTCTCCGTACCAGCGTCGGACACCCCCATCCCACCCTCCCCCCTCCCCACCCACATAATTCTGTAAAGTTTCAATATATACAGATTTTATGCTCATTGATAATTATGTCTAGTAATTGTGTCTTTCCCATTCTATCCTGAAATTAAGATAAAAGAAGGGTTTTTTTAGAAGAAAGGCCAAAAATCCACATTCCAGCCCTGTTACTCCATTTCAACTGATTCTCCAAGACCATGTGGTGACCAGAGAAGGTGATTTGCCCACAAAATTTCCTTCCTGAGCTGCAAACGCCTTCAACAGTCTATGGACAGGACAAGTCTATACAATAATCTGACAGCTACAACAGCTAATGCTTGCATCGTGCGTTCAGGAACGGTGGAACCAGCCTCTGCACCACAGGACTCACAGAATCGTGGAATTCTTGCTTCTAGACTCATCGGGCCACGGGCTGCAGGATGCCTGCACTGTGCTCAGGTGCAGCTGCAGAGGAAAAGCTCCAGTAAAACACAAACCCTGTTCCCTGGGCAGGGCAGCTCAGGCACTGCCCAGGTGCCAGAGCTGGAAGCAGGAGGCCACCAGAAGTGTGGGGCCACCCCAAAACTTTAACACGAAAGTAAGGGAAAAACGTGCCGGTGTGTTCCCATGAAGGAAGAATAATGTGCTGGGAACAGCACACCGCAGTTCTCCACCAAAATGACCAGTTCTGTGGATTTCCTCTAGGTCTCAGCATGAAATCACCAAACTATCCAAGATTCCTTATTTTGGAGCCCACACAAATTAATTGAGCAGCTGCCTCCTGCTCTGCTGAAGCCAATCCATCAGAACAGCTGTGCAATCTTTTCCTTACAAAGGAACTGCACTAAGGAACTGCATTCTGGTTGCTCAGTTTACAAAGACACGGTTGAAATGTGCATTTTAACATCTGAGCCTGGCACTCAGAACAGCCCCTCCAGTCACCAAGATCCTCTGAACTGGCCTTTTCTCATCTAACAATGTTAAAGCTTTTTGAAAGACTCACCTTCTTTTCAGTTCAGAGTTTTGTTCACAAACTGAACAACCTCACAAACAATCTCCTGTTTTCCCTTCTGAGTCCAAGCCCAGCTGTTGGCTGCTATGAATCATTTTTTGGTGGAAAAAAGAAGCATCTCTAAGAAGTTTGAACACAAAGTGAACCAAGACGTCGAGTGGCACAGGAGGAGCAGCAGCCTCCATCACAGCATTTGAGAAGTTTTAAGCCTTCTGTGCCCTCCCTGTGTCCTGTGCCCTGGCACAGCACTGTGGCACGGCCAAGGTGGCCACTGACAGTCCGTGGCTCCCGTCCAGCGCTCCCAAGGTGTCCTGGTGCTGCCACACCACGGCCCTCTGCTCAGCAGGTCACCACGGACACGGAATGAATGGAGCAGGTCGGTGCACTCACACAGCAGCACGGTATCAGCAACATATCTGATATATATGTATATATATAAAATATATCAGCTGATACCTGCAATATCAGAATGCTCTGACTTCCTAAGAGAAAATCACTGAACATTATCAAGCCTAATAAATAATATAAAGTGAACACCTCAGGCCCTACAGATGCGGTAGCAAGAGCTGTGTTTGGAATTTCTGAGAAGGTTAAACATCCTCAATAAGAGCTTAAAAAGAGACATTTCTCACACAAAACATTAAGAAAAATAAAATCCTTTTTGTATTTTTTTTTCTTTAAAAATACCAAAATCCAGCACTGCTTTCGAGCAGGGTTAGTGTCGGACTCTCACTGGAGCATGGCCCACAGCAGGAAGTGCTTTAGGGATCCCAAGAGCTGCTGCCCCAGGACTGCCCCAGACACCTGCGGGTTCTGTCACCCCAGGGAGGTGTGGGCAGGTGCTCTGGGCCGAGTCCATGGCACAGCAGCTGCTCAGAGACTGTAGTGTATCTATCACTCTACCATTGCACACACAAAAAAACTCCCCCTGCACATGAATTTGAGGATGAGAAGGACACCAGGCAGAGGCAAGACATGTTCTAAATTCCACATGGACTTTTTCAGCCTATGTCCTTGATCTGAGAAGTCTCCGTGTTCCCACAGGTTTGTGTAAGCAGTTTTCCAGAGACAAGGTTCTTAATTCCAAGGCTCAATTCAGCCAGATGCCAGCAACACTTGATTATTTTCAGAACCCACGAGCACAGGCTGGCAGGGAGTAGCTATTATCAGTACACAAGTACTCGCTATACCAGGGCAGGGGGGGGAGACAGTGCTTGGTGAGATCGTGGGCTGGGGGGAAGAGTCACCAAAACTAGCTCCAGCCTGGGGACACCAGTGCCCCATGGCACAAGAAAATGGAGGAATAAAGGTTTTCTAAAAAAAATCTGGAGCAAGAGCCAACATAAGCCACTTCGAAAGCCTCACTGAAGGAGTCTGTCTCTCTGATTAACACAGGAAATCAGAGAGAGAACCATCTCCTGAGGCTTCAGCTGGCTGCTGGGATACGGCCCCTTACCCAGACACAAAATACCCTGTTCATTGAGGAAGTGCTGAGATGTTCCTCAGCTCCATTAACAATGAAGATTAAAGTTAGAAGATCTCTCTCAACAAAAAAATCTTAACATTCCATTGAAACCAACACGCACATGGGTCAGGTCCCTCACGTGCCCAAGTCTCCCCGAAGCCAAGGGGAGCCTGCGAAGGCAGGACTGAAGAATCACACTCAGTAACTGCCACCAAACCAGTGCAGATGTGGCAGATAATGAACCCACTGGCAGGACTGACTTCAGCTCTGACTGAGGCTGGGAGCCTCTCCTGCCTGGGAAGGGTTTCCAAAATAGGTGGGATAAAGAAATGACCCCTGTGCAACGAAACTCTGAATTTCCATGTCTGCAAACACCCAAGACAGCTCTGGAGCAAGGAACCACCATTTCTTCCCCACTGCCAGACCTTGTGTTACGAGCACTTCCCAGAAGTCACACACCTGATTTCTCACAGGAAAAGCTTCGCAAAAATATTCATAAGTAAACATGAGAGACAACCTACCTTCTCCAATGCCTTTAACAATAAGTACTGGAACAGAGGCATTTCAGAGTCACCTGGTCTGACACTCACACCTGTCTGTTTGGCATCTCAGTGTTACAGAAGGGAGAGGCTTTGCTCTTTCCATAAACTAGACACAAAAGTTACGTTGGCTTCGCTGTTTTGTTTTTAAAGACACGATGACTGATCAAAGCCAGATCTTCAACACCCTTTCAAAATTAAATAAATAAATATGTGGCTATGCTTTGCTTTCTACACTCAAAGAACATTATTTTAAACAGAATATTCTTTTCACTGTCAAAAGGTTCACGGTTTTCTTCAAAGGCCAAGACGTTCCTGGTTTCCAACAGTAAGAGCTGCTGTAGCACATTCAAGGGTAAAAGAAAGACCAAACAATAAAAACCAAACACCACTGCCTGGTCCTTCTCGCTCAGGTCAATGGTCCCGTTCCAGCTCACACGTGACGGCTCCGAGGCCAAAGCCGAGCGTGGCATCGCAATCTCTCTGAGTTCGTCGCCTGTTGCCCCTCTTCTCCCCTCCCGCGTTTGTTTTTAACCGAATTCACTCCTTTGCCTCTTCCACAGCATTCTGTGCTTCCAATTTGCACTTGATCTTGCTCCAGTACTCGGGTGCCACAGGAGATTTGGGGTCGTGTGCGGAGCAGCAGAGGCGGCCGTCCAGCGCCGACGGCACCAGGGCTCCCTTCTCGTGATCCTTACAGAAGGAATGGGGGCAAAACTCACAGAAGGACACGGCAGGATTGCTACAGATGTCGCACTGATGCCACGGACATTCCCACTTTCCTGAGGATGGGAGGAGAGAGAGAAGGGAAGCTGGAATTAGTGCACTTCGGAGGCAGCGCTGGCCTGTAACCCTCAGTCTGTGTTGGAATGGCTCAGATGAACGCAAAGAAAGCTCAGAAAAATCAACTGCTACTTCTGCTTCTCATGTACACGAATCTGACTGAACACGGTTCTATTTTGCATTTTTTTAGACCTCTCTTGGCCCAGAACATTACTGCATGCACAACCAGAACTTAAAACTGTCAGATCTACTCCCTTGGGCACCCAGGCATTGAATGTCCTTGCAAGACAGAGTGTGTTTTGTACATTTCTCTGATCTGTGTGCATCTCACGTTGCCCTGGACACTGCACTCCTCAGAGGGTACCTCCAAAGGAGGCTTTAGGTCAGCCCTACACATTCTGCTGGCTTTGTCAATGTTTGAACTGTCACTGGACTTGTGCTAGGACACCAAGATGACACTGATGCGTAGCAATGGGGAACAAAGACACACGGACCTCCTTGCTTGTCCCCAAGAAGATCGTTTATCCAAAGCAACGAACGAGTTTTATACCTTCCTCAAGCACCACATTTCCTTACAGGGCATTGACCTATCCCACGTTGCCACATCAGCACACACGCCCCCTCAGTGCCCTTTTATGGGGTGATCACGCCCATCAGCTACCGGCGGGCTCCTTCTCGGAGGGTCCCGCCACGTGGCTGCCCCAAGGACACGTCCGGACCAGCCTCTGAGCGGCCACGCGGTCCTTTGTTCTTTGTGCTGCCGTGTGCTCTGTCACAGGCGCGTCCCACATCCCGCAACTCCATCCCGTCTCTTCCCAGACTCATGTTTCAATCAAATTAAGAGGAAGTTTGATTCAAGGAGAGGAACAAGAACAACATTAAAGAGTATGACAAAGCCTCTGCCCACTGGTTCTATTTAGGATCAGTCACCTGATGTACTGCTAAAAGTGAGTGGTATTGCAAAAGCAAATTTGGTTCACTTGGTGCAAATGAACACTGCATTTAATGCATTTCAAGTAAATGAACACTGTATTTTATGTACATGAACACTGCATTTCAGCTACAACACTGTCCTGCAGCAGGAAGAAAAAGTTGAACAGGAGGAGCCATGTGACTGTTCTTACCAAAAGGTGGTTGAGTCAGGTTAAGGCATAGGAGGTGGTATGCTTTGGGACAGTCCTTCTTATCACACATGACCAGCTCTCCCCCATCTCCACACTGGAAACAGTTATCTTCATGCATCTGCTTCTGTTCTGTTTTTATTTTCCGTTTCTTCTGCTTTAATTTTGCATTTTTTACCTTCTCTTCATTTGCTGTTGCAAAAGCTGTCTAAGAAGGAGAAAATCACAACACAGAGTCACTTATAAACCCCTGGCATTAAAGTCAATTTTGGGTTATTATCTGCATGAACTCTTCTTAAATGAGATCCATTTAAAATAGCTTTTAAGCTCTAAAAGCCAGAAGTGCTCATTCAGATGTTTCTGAATTAATTTCCCACCAGACACAACAGCATGGCAGGGCACACTATAAAATCTTTGGAGATTTCCAAGGGTAGAAAGTATTAGGTAGGCTAAAGAGTGAAATGAATCGAAACCCTCCTCGGCCTACAAAGTTTCTGGATTTGGGAGGAGAAGCTCCAGTTTCATCCACGTACCTTGGGACGCACTCCCAGGAAGCCGCTGCAGTTTTCTGCTCCGCAGTGACACTCTGTCCTGCCATTGCCCAGGCAATCCAGATTGTAATTGAATGTTAACTCCATTCCTAAAATTTAAAGAAGAACAATTCACCCAGATGGACTCTGAGGGAAGACAAGCCTGTGACAATGACATTTCATTAGCATTTGTTACCATGAAACCTCTGCTAAAACCGGAACCTTAAGTATCATCTCCACTCCAGTGGATGACAAAGTTCCTAAACACTTCACTGGTATTAATAACTTCAAAGAAAAAAAACATGATTCCAAGTGAGGAACTTAGCCATTGCAAGACAAAAGCAAACATGCCAAATAGCGCCATCCTTTTACCTGCAGGAATGTCACAAAGAGCAAACAGTCCAACTCTAATGTCACCGTTCACTGTCCACTTCTGTGTTTCACAGTTTGGGTTACAACTATGGTTCATGAAACGAGAGTAGTTCCCCTTTGGGCCAGCATCTATTATTCGGTCCTTCAAGGAAAAAGACAAAGATGTGTTTAGTACTTACAAAGCAAAGATGTTTCCTGCTGATGAGTGACATTTGCTATCAAACAAGACATAATATTCACCTTGGTTACAGTTAGCATATAAAAATTGGTGACACTGTTCTCGTGAGCACGTTTGATCCGCAGCCGGCACTCCTCCTCGTCAATCAGCTCCCCAACATATTCATTCACAAACTCACCCTGCAAAGGAAAGGAGAACCAAAGTAAGAAATCTATGCATCCTAATCATGATGATAAAGGGAAGCAGCACAGGAAAAACCATTTCCTATAAAACAGACTCTAATCATCACAAACAGTGTTACACTTTACTGGTCTAGTAGGCACAATGTGAATACATGCACCAGGTACTCGCTGTCCAAGCAATAAACCCTCGCAGAACAAAAGGCAGTGCTGTTCCTGCATTCAGTACACAAGACAGTTGTCAGGTCTATAAAACCCTTTCAACTTTCCTGCCTTCTTTCTAAGAGGACAATGTGACAATATCCATGGACTCCTCAGGAAACGGGAACTGTTACAGTAAGTATTTTCACAACACACTTCACTTTTATTAGGACTTTAGTAATCAGTAAACTCAGAACATTTGCAGTAACATAGTTTTCATGAAATGCAGATTTAAAAACTTGTAAATTTAATAAAATGAATGGCTAAACCCCATGTTTAAAAGCAGCCCTCCAGGCCAATAGTATTTTCTAAGGAAAATCAGAAGAGCTGGGACATGACCGACACCTCGATACGAGGAGTCACCATTGGGCAGCTGCTGAGGGGTTAAAACGCAGCTCATTCACTGGAGCTACAGAGTGCAATGTTTTCACCTAGACCCACCCCGACGGCCGTCACAGCCTTGTCCCGGGCCACTGTACCTTTTTAATGCTCCTTTTGGTCCTGAGGCCCCAGCCGCGGCGCTCGGTTTTGATGATCTCGGCGTCGGGGTAGAGCCTCTTGGTGAAGCACTGGTTCTGGCAGCGCTCCCCGGCCGGGCACACCTGCGGGTGGCACTCGTACTGCAGCATCCTGTTGAGGCACTCGGACTCCAGCCCGCACGGGTTCTCGTCCGACGGCTTGCAGTTACACCGGGGAATCTCCGACAGGTCGGCCACCTGGATCTGAACCTTCCCGATCACCTTGTTGGACTGGGGAACAAAGACGGAGAGCAAAGGATGAAGACGGTGCACTGGGAACACAGAGTCAACAACCGACATGAAAAGGCAAGAAAAATAATGATTTTACCCTATGTTTTACAGTACTATAAAACAGAACAAGAGATTTGTGGAAAGAACAGCAAAATTATTCACGTGAATTTCTTTAGGCTTCCCTTGTTGAAAAGCTTGGTGTAAGTACATAACTTAGAATCACAGAACAGTTTGGGTTGGAAGGGACCTTAAAGACCATCCAGCCCCAACCCCTGCCATGGGCAGGGACACCTTCCACTAGAGCAGGTTGCTCTGATCCCCATCCAACCCATCCGTGAACACTGCCAGGGAGTGGGCAGCCACACCTTCTCTAGGCATCCTTACTCATGCACAGGGCAACTTCCTCATACACAGAATAAAACTAAAAAAGAGGTCAACTCACTTTAATGTGTTTATAGGGTGGAGGTTTCCTTGAATTCCTTTCAATTTCCAATGCCTCTTTGCTTTCTCTTTGTGCTTTCAGTTCCTGGAAACGCTTTGCTGCTTCTTCAAGTGCTGTGCAAGGAATGAAGAACAGAAAGCAATCAGCCCCAGCTGCTGCTAATCAAACCTGTACATGTACATGTATCTATTTAATTTTAATTTTTTTTAAGGCTAGGAACAGAACTCTATTAACAAAAAGACAAGCTAAAAATTAGTTATTGCAATTTATCATGAATTTATCATCAGGTACTTGCAGCAGGTACCAAGATACTGAACAATGATCCCATGCAGCAGAGCCCAAGATCCATCTTAACATTTCCCCATTTGTGGAAGCACTGAACTGGCCCACAACAACACACAATAAGTAGGCACTTAAACACATTTTTATCTGCAGTCAAGGGATCAACACAATGCTTGGATTTCACGTGAACACAGAACACTAGTCACATAATATTCCCATGCAGGTTAAGTGGTGATGGAGACACAAACACGTGGAATTTTTGTCATAAACCACTATAAACTTTGTTTGATTTTACCTTTCTTGAAGGTCTTGTTAATACTAGTTTGCCCCTCAGCAAAGCTTTTATCTCCTTCAACATAAGGGAAAACTCTGCCCTGGTGTACCCAATAGTAGTCATGTGAACCAAAGAAAAATACTGGGAAGTCCCCGATATCATGTTTGAGGCCCTGTATGTTGAGAGGCACAGACCTGGGATTGCAGATCTCTGCTGGCCACCACCTGCAGAGTAGGAGAAAAAAGAAGAACATAAGTTCCCTGAACCAGAGCTTCCCAGTTTCCCTAATGGGATTGAGAAATAAAAGCCAGTTTTCCTTTCTTAAGGAAATTAATTCCTTCCTCACACAGCCAAGGCTCCCGCTGGCAATGCCTGGGAAGCTCCATGCAAAACACAAGCAAAGTTCTTCCTCCAAATTCTGGAAACGCCTTCTAAGAATATCCGTGGCCTGAGAGTGGGTTTCCAGGATCACCTGCAAACACCTGGACTCCTGCGGCTGACTAAAGCAAACACCAGCAAGGGCAGCTGGGCTCTGAGCCAGCCCCGGCTGTCCCACATCACGATCACGCTCTGCAGAGCAAAGGTGTGTGCAATCCGGACTCCAGCTCTGCCTGGGAAAGGCAGGAGCATTGCCTTTCAAGGGCGACATCCGTGCCTGACCCCAAGCAGGGGAATTATTGTATTTCTAACTCTTGTTCACGATGACTGAGCTGCTTTATCTTCCTGCAGTTCCAGAGTACATGAAAACACCCAAAGCATTAGAACCCCCAAAAGGTGAACTTGCCTGTAATTCCCAAGCTTGACCCAAACGATCTGCTTGTACCGCAGCTTCTTGCCAGCTTTACAGTCATTGCAATTCCAGCATCCCTCAGGCATTTCTATGCTGAGACACTCGGGGTGGAAGGAAGCTGGGCAGGACTCACAGCACAACAGTTTGCCACCTTGAAACAAAGAAGCCCTGCTTGGTTTGTAGAAGTCAGGATTTGCTCCCCCCGTGCACAGCAATCGACATTCATTTTAAATCATCCACTCCAGATTCCCACTGCCCCGCAGAAAAATGGCAAAAGAGAGGGATCGAGTCAAACTTAACAACGTTGGTTAAAAAGGACTGTGCAGTGCTTAATCTAAGCTGGGACTCTCAACTGCATCAGACAAAAAAGCAGTTGAGGGCTTAAACACGAGGTGAGTTGGCAGGAAGAGCTCCATTCCCAAGGGAAGCACTGCACCTGGGAACAGTGCTGCCAGCTTCCAGTGCTTTGGTGATGGCCCAAGCAACCACAAAACTCCACATTTTTAGAGAATCCTTTTCAATCAACGTTGCTCTGACTGAATCCCCAGCAATCATTAGCGAGCACCAACCCCACAGCCTATAGGTTGATCAATACTTTTCTGCTGCAAGGACAGGAAAAAGAATTGTAGTAAGTGTGTTTATTCCACGAAAAGTTTACCAGGATGAGCCCAGTACCTAAAGCAGAATGAGACACATGTGAGTTGTCCCCATCCCGACAATTCCTGGTGAGGGAACCTCACTGAGGGAACCTCAGCACTGGGGTTCACATGAATTTCTGAAGTTTACACTAATTTGGGCAAAAGCTATTTTGGTTGGCTCCCATTTTGGACCATGTGTTACGCGTGGAGAGCCACAGCACATCTCTATGCCACCCTCAGCAAAGCAGCTCATGTGAGAACACCTGATACATTACACACACTGTAATATTTTATACATGTAGGTATATAAAATATATATATACACGTTCTTATATGTATATATATATTTAAAAATTAACAAGATTTTGTGTCCCAGATGGAAAATCTGGGAGAGACTTGAGAGTATGCAAACCAATTTTCAATCACAGTATCAAAAGAAGCGTGAATCGTCATTTTCAAACCTTTATCAGAAAATCTTGTCCACCTATAGACTTCCCAAAATATCATTGCATTAATTGATTACAATTGCATTCATGTTACAATGAGCATTCCTTAAACAATCCAGTTGCATGACCAACACTGTATTTCCTCTGCTAAAACCAGTAAAATCCAGTTCTATGGATCCTCCAGAGCTCCCCAAACCCACAATGAAATCTTTGCAGTATTTTTTTCAAACGTAATTTCAGAGGAAATACAGACAAATTACTGAAACATTATCCAAGATGAGAAAATGCCAAGAGATGCAAAAATCAAACAAAATCAAACACAAAACTGTCAATGCTAAGCAAGAAAAAACCCAACATGGCTCTCGGGATGCATTAGGCAGATATGGCTCAAGCTAAGCACAGGGCTCAAAATAATTCTTGTTTTCAGGAATTACAGGACTACTGCAAGGCACCGATCTCACAACGCTGAAAGCGACCTAACTTGGGCTGGGTTATGGGGCACCGGCTCTGAACGCTCCTGGGGAACCAAATTTCTGTGGGGAATGAAATATCACATCTGAGCATTGCACACAGACAGCAGGAACTGCCCCACGAGGGATCTGGAGAGGCTGAGCCCCCCTCAGCAGCAGGAAGTGACCCCTGTCCAGAGCTGGGGTCACAGCCTGGCTGTGGCAGGGACCCATCCCAGCGGGAGGGGCCGGGGATGGGGCACTCCTGTCTCGGGGGTGGAGGTGGGACACGAGGCCCAGGGACTAGTGGGGACACACAAAGGCCAAATCTCACTGCCTTCCTGCCCTGGCACCCTCCAGAAGGACACAGCACCCACCCCTGTCCAGCCCCAAACGCCCTCTCTTCTCTCAGGACCTGCACAAGATCCGAAGCAGCACATCCCCCTCTGCTCCCAATCAGTTTAAGAAGTGGTTTCACACCATCCAGCTAAATACTGAACTGCAACAATATCGAGATCCACCTGCCTCCTCGTCACATTGCTGTGCAAACAGCTCCCTGAACCTGGAACAGCCCAGGCCAGATAGAGAGTGACCAAATCTCTTCCAAGGAGAATTTAGTGACAGCAATTATTTTAAGCCCTTTTATAATTAAAAAAAAAAAATTAAAAATTGCCAACAACATGAACACAGGCTCACAATAACCATGAGTGAAGGTCACTGAAAGCAGTCAGTGTGGGGACAAGCAGACATTTCTCCGTTGATTTAGAGAGAAAAAATAGAAAAAGCGAAAGTAAATTAAAGAGAAAGAAACTATTTTGGTTACCTTTCTCACATTTCTTTTTGGAAGCTGACGAAGGAGGAGGAATCATAGGTAATTTCATCAACTCAGCACGATTTGACTCATTCAGTAGGTAGTGGGACTTATAGGCATAGGAACTGAACAGGGGGTCTGAATGGTCCTGCACTACCAGCCCTATACGAAACAAACAGAAAGAGATGAGTTGCAATGAAACTACCCATGATTCCGTGAAGGAAAAATCAAATAAACCCAATGAACACCTCTAATGCGTTATGTGGGAATGGAAAAAGGATAAAATGAAGAAAAAGGAAAGTCTGACAAAGTTTCTGCACTAACAAAGAGGTTGTGCTGGAGAGACTCAACTGGAAAATCTTGCAATGAAATAAGCTGCTTCTAAGTGGAATTTCAATTGGCTTTTTACCCTTCATTTGTGCATTTATAGACAAGCACAAGAAAAGCAACAAAGTTTGAATCTGTGGGATCCCCTCGCCTTCCCACAGGGCAAAAGGAAGCTCTTCTGCAGACCTAGGGTGACGGTCACTGCAGCAGGGCCGTGCTCTGAGCTGGGGCTACGGACGGAACAGACGCTGGGAATGAGAACTCAGCGTCCCACTCCCTTCAGATCTCTCCCCGAGATCTTGCCTACGGAAGTGTTTTGCCTCTGTAATTGTGCTGGAAAGCAAGGAGGGGGTCAGCGTTCTGCAAAGCACCAAGGGAGAAGCACAGATGGAGGTCCTGCCCAAGGCCGTGGTGGTGAAGCTCCCTCACCCAGCCCTCCCAGGGCTGCTCTGGAACTGTCCAGCACTCTGTTCCCTACAGAAAGAACTCCAGCCCAAACCAGGCCTTTGCAATTCTCTGTCCTGCACCAAGAAGAGCTTTTCCTCATTACTCCAAGGAGCCACGCAGCCCAGCTGAGAGCCCAGAGCTGCGGAGCAGAAGCACTTGGCCAGTAACTCATGGGAAGAGCAGAGCAACTGAGCCCCAAAGAAACAGCAAAGACGAGCTACCAAGAGAGCCCCCAGTTCTTCCCCTGAGGGACACACAGCTGAGGGCTGTAGAGAGAGAAACTCTTGGATGGTGCCTAAAACACTGCTGTAAGAAGACTGGGGTCAGTCCATCTGGACACACATCGTTGGGAGGATTCCTAAAACAAGGGAACCCACACATGCAGTTGGGTGAACCGTAACATGATGACTGGAGGGTATTGCAGGGTGGTGAATAAGAAGTCTTTAAATACCTCGTATTTCAAGTACCTCACCATAAGCAAGCTTATATACTTTATAGATTGTCTCTCATCTACATTTCTCACTTCAGTCACTGCATCTAAATACAGAGTCTCTGCTTCTGATAGCGACTAACACTGATAAATCACCATTCTCACAGAGATGCCCAAGGATTGCTAAAGTGTTCAGTTCCCCACTTCTTTCTGAGCAGGTGCTCAGTGCTCCTGCCCCAGGTACTGTCCTCAGCACTCTGGCTCCTGATTCCAGCCAGGCCTGGTGGAAACAAGCCCCACAAGAATGTTCTAGATGAACAAGCACAGAGTTGCTCTAAGACATGGAGGATTCAGGCAGTAGCAGTGGTTTGTAACTGTTCAAGTTCTCCTAATTAAGATCTGGGGAATACACAGGACAGGGAATTCCATCTGCCAGGGCTCAAGAGGTTATGTAGATTGCCAGGAGAAAATACAGACTTGTGCAGTTTCATCTCTAACGGAGCCAGATTCAGGTATAAAGAGAATTACTAAACAAATGCAAAATGTAAAAAAAAAAAAAAAGAAAATTTCCTTCTGCGTTTCATGCCATTCTGAGATCTGTAATTATTACTCTGATCTTGCAAAGTCAAGGCAAACTAAACTTCCACCTGAACGAACACAAGTGAGAACAAGTAACTTCAGGATCCAGCTCACTTTCATTTCCCTATTAGTGACTCTCAAAACTGCTGAAGAGAACACATCCAACATAAACTGCTGGGATTTGGTAGAAGGTATATATTAATATTATTCCAATGCCTAAGAATAATGGTACTTTTGGATCTTGAGACCAAAGCGACTGCTGCATTTTTTTAAGCTGCTCTCTGGCAGAACCCTGGTGACTGAAGAGCCATAAAAGTAACAAGTGGGGGAGAAAAGTTAAAAAGGAAAAGGAAAAAAGAGAACTTTGACATATGGAAAAGCCCAGCATGAAACCTGTTCATACAGTACTGCTAAAGGTTTTCCTTCAAAGTTTTCAAATGTGATGGCAGTCATAAATTGAGTTTTTCTAGGTCATGAGTAAATCCCATCTTTTACCCTTAAAACTTAAACAGTGTTAAGTTTGTAGTAGTGAAAGAATCCCCTTCTGCTTAACATAGTGGTTAATAACACAGCAGCCCTTCTCAACATGCAAAGGCTGGAGTTGGGGGATTGGGATCTGCTTTCCCCTGCTGGCAGAACAAGTCAGCCTGAGTGCCTATAGCTGCTTCTGGCTATCAAATGTTATGGACCAACACAGCGAGTGGAATCTCATGAGAACTGCTGACCAAAATAAAATAAAATAAAATTAAATTAAATTAAAATAAAAAATCCCAGGCAGCCTTTAACCCCAGCAAGCCCTAAGGGAGGAGCTCCTCATGAAACACTATTTTTATCACTAAACTGCACAAGTGACAACAGAACCATAAAACAGGGAAAAACCAAGTGTCTCACCTCTTGCACAAACGAAACAAAAGCCTACATTTACAGCTGATGAGGAGTGAGTCCTTTTGGAATGGTTACTACAGATGAGGATGTGGGATGACACAAACAAGCTTCCCGCAGCGATGCAGCCGTCTCCCGAGTGATAGGCAACGGGGCACCGCAGACACCTGGCCATGCGACCTGCTCAACAAAGCACAGGAAAGGCACGCGTCACCGAGGCACAGCATTGTTCAGCTTGGAAAAGACCTCCCAGACCATCAGGGACAACCACTGCTCAGGTCAGGATAGGGCAGAATTCCCCACAGGCAAAGGCAAGGCTGGGTCTATTTACGGCAGTACTGGGTTAAGAAAAGAAACAGCTACATCTTTTTTCTGAAGAAAGTTTCACAAATATTACCCCTTAACTTTCACTTTCAAATTTTAAAGAAAAACTTCCATCATTCTAGAGTCTATTTGTTTGGTTTAAACAAATTTTGGTTCATTTCTCAAAGGATATTGTTCCTTGAAAAATAATCATTCACAAGGCCACTACAAACTGTCTTTAAAAATCAACATTCCTTGGCCTCATACTACGAACCCTCGGCTTCCACTAAACCCAGCACCAAGAGGTGACCAGGTGTGTGGATCCAGGTTCACTCCACAGTGCCAGGCTGCCAGCTGCTTCCCACCCATGAGATATTCCAGTTGATGACCTCACTGAGGAGGAAACCCCCGTTCCTTGCTGCATGCTGTGTTGCAGAGAGCGGAACTGGACGAACTGTTACTGCGATGATGCGGCTGAGCCCCCTCCCTGCTCCGAGCAGCTGCCCTCACCTTTGCTGGCTTTGTGCATGTCCTTGTCCATGGAGCAGGCAGTGCAGCAGTGCTGCGGGCAGCGGAAGCCCCGGGACTCGAACAGGGCTGTGGCAAACTTGCGCACGCAGGCCTCGTGGTAGAACTTCCCGCAGGTGCTGACAGAGCAGCGCTTCACGTCCTTGCCAGGGAGCTTGCAGGAAAAGCACGTGTGCTCTCCTTGTAAGAGAAGGAATAAGGAATCCCGGTTGTAAAAGCCAACCCTGACATACAGATATTATACTATATATTATATATTATATCCAAACAAATTCTGAAGCAAACAGACTGTGAGCAATACAGGATTATTACCGTCCAACAGGCTGGGTGGTTATTGTGATCCACAATAACACTGGAGTAGTTGCTCACATAAAAATCTCTTATTCCAAGTAAAACCCTAAGTAGTTCATTACCTTTTTTTCTTACAAGGCACTTGCTAAATTGAAAATAAGAATCTGGTGTCAGAGGTTAAAAAAGGAGCAGAATAACCCAAACTTACTCACAAACTCTCGGAAAGCACCATCTTGGTTTGCTCTGACCAGAATGTGGCTCCTGAGCAGAGGAGGAAATCCCTCCCAGTTTTCCAGGCACAGGAACACACTCACCGTTCTTACACTCGGTGCAGATGAACTTTTCCTCAGGCATGGCCTTCAGGCCGAGACACTCCAGGTGGAACATGCTGCAGCACTCGCCCTCGCAGGCCAGCAGCGACTCGCCGGAGCTCTCGCAGATCTGCAACAGGCAGAGAGCTCAGCAGGGAACAGAGAACCCTGAAACGCCAGTGACTGCCAGGTGGTAACAACAGGAACTGCCTGGATTTGCTTCGGAATTAGGATAAGGCAGGAGAACTGAACCTGGCAATTCTCTGGGCTGAGGACAGTCCCAGCACTCCCCGCACCTTGCTCTGGGGTAACAGTGCAAGCCAGGACGAAGACAGGAGAGGCACTACAGGATCCACCTGCACTCCTCCATTTCTCAGGAAACAAGCTGCTCTTGCTCTTCAGGCCCTTTACTACTGACCAGGAAACTGGACAGAAGATTCCAGGATTTTTTTTCCAAAATACTGAAAAATTCTAACTCTGTCCTATCCTGACCAACCATCTGGAATCTTCAAATGGAGCAGAAAATGGCATCTACTTTTTCTACTGATGCTGGCAGGTATGGATTAGACACCACTTTCCAGCTGCTGAGCTTTCTGGCCTGTAGGAGGGCTTAGGAATCATTTAATATGAATCATTTCCAGAGCATAAAAACTCCTAAAAACCTGGGCATTTTATCTGAAAGGTTGAATTAAGAGAACTAACAGAAACAGGGGATACATATTTAGTACCCATCACTTCCCGGTACCACCAGTTACCTGACAAACAGTGTCTTTTTTATTTGTTCCAGTTCCTCTCCTGGATAAGCTGGAGTCCACCGACTGCACATCCGAGGCATCGGCGTCGGCGGTGGCTGAGGGGCTGTCTGAACGCTTCCCAAAACTGCCCTGCAAAGAGGAAAAACCCACGGCGCTCAGACCAGACAACTGCAAAGGACAACCACACTGGGAAAAATATTTCTGTCACTGTTGATCAAAAGACCATTTGGTAGGTCAAGAGACACAAGGGTCCTGGAAAGGTGCTGAACTTCACTGGGACGACACAAGTGCTGCCTTCTTGATATATTTCACCTGTACAAGCCAAACACCGTAACGAGCTCTCTTACTTTTCCAGACACTCCTTGGAGTTACACCAGATACAGAAGCATCTCCCAATTCCCCAAGAATTTCAAACCTTCCACAGAGCAAACCATGATCTAAACCAATGCTTTGCCAGACAAAGTAGCACGAAAATTTGTAAGTAAACATTGTATTTTCATAACAAACCAATGGAGAGGATTAGAAGGAAACAGACTAGGCTTTATGTTTTCAGACAATAAAAGACTCAAAATTTGGAGACAACAGTGTTCACATATTTAACAATAATCAACTGAAAAGCCTCTTGTACACTGAATGCTTGATCAGGTCCCTGTGAGAACCAACACACCTTTACCTGTAAATCATTGAGTCCTCTGGAATCAGAGTCAGACGTGTCCCTGTAGGCTGAGCTGGTCAGTTCCATGTCTGTGGAAGCACGACTTCTCTTCTTTAAGGGTTTACAGGAGTCTGAAATCTCACTGGCACCTTAACACAACACGCTAAAATTAATTTATGTTCTCGACCTTTAACTTAAAATTAATAAAGGAAAGAAAGTTGAGAGCCTAGATTAAATTATCTGCCTTAATTTTCAGTTTTCAGTTTTGTTCCTAGTTGAATTGTCCCTGAAAAGCTCATTAACTGAAAACCAACTTAGGCAGAGCTTTTGACAAACTTCTTAAAATGGTGACACAGTGGAGGAAGGCAATAAATTGTCTCTAAGGGAAGATAAATCCTTAGGAGATTTCTTCTTCATCATCCATCTTTAACTTTGGCTAAGCAGAGACTGTTAAGAAATGCCCAGAAGGACTTAGGTGCTTACAGCATATGAACAAACACCGTCCTTCCCCCAGCAAGGCACGAGGATCAGAACCCCAAACACAGCCTGTCCCCAGAGAAGTCAGGGGGTCCTACAGAGCACCAGCACTGTGACTCACAGGGAACAAAGCTGCTGCCCAAGGGTCATGAGCCACCAAGTTCAGTCAAGTCCATTTTCACCTGCCACTCACCTTTCTGCAACCCCGTCTTCACTGCTGCCAGTGGGACCGTTTCAACCTGTTCGAAAGGAAAATCCACAGTTAACACCAGAGGAAAGTTTCTCCCTAGTACCAAAAAGCAAACAGGTCAGTTCAAGGGGTTAGAATTCAGGTGGGAGCTGCCATCGCCTCCTCAGCCCGAGCCTCCGCGTCCCGCTGGATGCACTCCTGCCTACGCTGGTGCCCGGAGCCGTGGCAGCCACGGGTCGCTAGCCAGGTCCTTTCACTCTCCCTTGGGGCATGAAGGTGACAGGAGCGCTGTATCCGTGTCCAGCAGGCAGGAGCGGGGCCCTTCGGGCAGCCAGCCCTGTGCTGTGTAAACCCCACACCCGTGTGAGCACACGGTCCCCTGCGCAGGGGGGACGCTGGGCTAGGGGGACACAACGGGGGCCACTCGGGTGCTCCCAGCAGCATTCCCTGGAGCTCCTGGAGCCCTTCCTCCCCGTCTAGAGCTCTGCACGGGCCCGCCCGGGTGCCGCGGTGCAGGGCTCTACACAGCTGGAACTCGAGGGCACAGGCACTTCAGCAGACAAAGGTACAAGTTTACAATCTTGCAAAAGCACTTCCAGTCCTTGACCCTACGGAGAAGTTTAGGAACTGTTCTGCCAGCATACATGGAAGATGTGGGAATTTGGTGACTGGATAATATTTACAGAAGAAAGCTGTTGCCTAAAATCCTGTTTTAAGGTTAAGAATTACAAGTTATTTCTTTGCAATGTGGTTACATATGCATGGAGAAACACATTTAGTAAATATTTAAGGATTATTCTATAATTTTTTTAAAAAATATTTTATTTTGTTGTACAATAGGTAAAAACATACAGTAGAAGGATTTGTATAGGATACATTTTGTAATACAAATATAAAATCTAAACAATCACTTTTATTTCTCCACTAGTCACTGTAACAGTAGCATCAACATTTTGTTTTTCCCATTAATTGTACTCGTTCCAGTTATAATTTTATACCAAGTTGTTGCAGACTAACTGGGGAATCAAGAAAACTTGACTTTGGGTAACAAATATTGTTGCATAATTGTAAGAAGTTAGTAAGTTTTTTTTTTTAAATATAACTTAATACATTCAAGGTTTTGCGCATTACAGTGCCCCTGGGTTTCACTTTAGTCAGATACTTCTCCTGAGAAAAGCACTTTAATTAATGTCCACAGACTGAGTCAGCCAGGTAAGAGAAGCACATGAAGCTACCTGGCATCCATGAAGTTCATCTTGTTGGTTCTTATACCTTTGTTAAATTAAACCTTTACAAACATAAAATAACTCTTTTGAAAGGGGGAGGCTGCAACACCTCGTGCCAAGAGGCTCCACGGACCACATCAGGTGTCACACACCCAACACTTAAATTGCTTTAAAGTTTCAGCAAGAAACTGCCTCGAGCTGGAGCACTCCTCTGCTGCACAGCAGTGCAGAATTGTGCAGCATCAAAGGAAAAAGAAGGAAAAAACCCAAAAAAAGCAACTGGGTTCACTTTCAGTCTCTGACGTGAAGGAAGTGCAAAACAAAGCGCAAAGGGCAAAAAATAAATTAAAGAGATAAAAATATTTTTTCCCCATCCCATATAAATCTTCATCCTGACTCTCCCTCTTTAAAAATTCTCACTGGGAAAAGCTAAACTATGAAACATTTATATAAAATTCTCAGCTTTCAGACAGAGGTCCTTGAAGAGGGAAAAAGCAACCATGCAAGGAGAAGAACCAACAATTTTGACAAACTTGTTAAAAGTGTATGCAGGTTTTAATATTTCTGTCCATCCACTGCACTCTCCTACTCATTTCCACGCAGAATTTTTTTATCATTAAAATTTTTTTAAAGCAACAACATTTGTCTATCTGACATCCAGATTAAAGGAATGCCCTGTACACGTTAGAACTATTTCAGGAAAAAATGGTATATCCCAGAACTGTTTTGCTGATGTCTGCCAACATGAAAGTCTGACTATTCATCTTTAAGTGAAATCATTCTTGAAGTCCATTTTCAGAAGTGGTCAAATTAATCACTCTAACTTCATTTGAAAAACAAAACCTCAACACAAACCAGCAGCTAAATCAAGAGGCAAAGGAAGGAACCTGGTGGCAATTCCATCCAAGAGGAATCACTGAAACAAACCCATTTTGCTCAGAACAGAAATCTCAAAGGAAACATGGCAGGTTCATTAGGAGTCATCCATCACTGCGTTCCCACTTCCATAGCCTGACTGATACTGAGAAGATGCCAGTAGCAGAGTCACAGCAATGGCATTGACAGGGGAATTTCATGGAGGATAGTCCAAACCGAAACCCGATGGGGAAAAATGGAGAAAAATAAAAAGGCACCAATATAAGCCACAACATTTATGAATACGATATATTTTAACTCTCTACATGGAGGAAGCCAACCTGCTCCTTTTTGATCTTCTTCTTTGGCACAACTTCGGTGGATTTCTCAGACTCGGAGCGGGTTCGAATCGATCTTCTCTGTTGCTTCTTTTCTACAGAACCTGAAGAAGGAAAAAGGTTTCCATGATATGATTCCCTGTATTTCTGGGGTACACCAAGATGTGCAACACCAAACCAACAGGTAAAGGAACGAAACCAAGACTTTGTCCTCTTTTGAATGTTTTATTTTTAAATTCAGTTCCAAGCTATTGACCAGCTGGTGCTGTGGCTGCAGACACACATTCTGATTCCAGAGACAGATCAGCTTCAGAAAACAGACACCAGTAACAGAGCGGAACAAAAGGCTGGAATTCAGCTTAGGGCAAACGGATTTCCATAATCCGTAGCACACCTCTCAGGCACAGTCTTCACTTGGGTAATTTTGAACCAAACAGTCCATCTTTGGTGTTTTGGGAAGGTAGCCACAACCGACTCCTTGAACAAAAACAAACTAGAAATTTCAGACGCAAAGCACAGCTCCAGGATTTCCCCCAAAACGCCAGTTCTGTGCCCCGCTCTGTGGGGTGACGGCCTCTGTCACACATCTACAGCCAGCCCCCGCTGTACCACCTGCAGCCACACCAGACCTCAGTGCTCAGCTGAAGGTTTTGAGGTGAAGAAAAACTCAGCACAAACAGAAGCATCGACTACGATGTGTTACTGTCATTAACGAATGTGAAAAACAAGTTTTTAAAACTATTACCATAGAAAACAAACTCAGATTAATGAAGGCTATTGTGACATGTCAACAGATGGGGGGAGCTGCTGGGTTTTTGGCAACTAAGGCTGGCAAAATCAAAAGACCTTTCTGTGCTCCAGCATCTCCCAAACAGGCACATCAAGAACATGGACACAACACCCAACAGCATGGGCAGCTGTTGGAACAAGCACACACTCGGAGCTGACAGAAAACTGGCACCTGAAGATTTACAGTGAGCTGCTGGGAAGCCTTATTCTGGGATTTCAGTCTGGGAGGTTTCACCTGAAGAAGACACAACTGTGAAATACTTTGTTTTCTTCCAAGCAAAGCTGCAAACTCTTGGGAGCTGACTGTGCCAGGTGGATGCACTGTTAGGAGCTGTAAACCTGCCTGGTCTTGTCAGGAGATCAAGTATCTAGAGACTCACACTGGCTTGAACCAGACTGAGAGAGCCTTGCAAAAGGACTTCAGAGAAAAAAATGAAAATTCCTCTTGATCAATTGGATGAGCATTTTTCCCATGACTGCATGGCTCGAGAGTGTCTCAGTAACTAAACTATCCAGCTGGGAAAAGTTATCATGTGACAATAATTGGATTTCTGAGGGGAAAAAATTGTTTTTCTTCAAGGGAAAAAAACTTTTACAGCATATTAATTAATAATAGCAATTAATTATTAATAATTTATAAATTAATGACTCAGGTCAACATCCATCATACCCGTCCACGTGTAACTTCTGGTTGCAATAGGCCGCATCCCTTGAGGGACCCCCACAGCTGCAGTGGGTCCCCACATCAGACCTGGGGAACATCTTTTGTCACTTTGCTGTGTGACCAAAATCCCCTGAAGCAGCTTCAGGTAAATTTGAGCAGATGTGACCAACAGTTACTTTAACCAAGAATGGATTTTCTCCCTGTGCTGCCCCGCGGAAGCCAAGGAAATAAGATCGAGCCCTGGATCAGAGAACTCCAGAACCAGAGTGCCTAATGTTGGCTGACAGCAACACTGATCACTGCAACGGGCACTTCCTCCTCTTCCTGCTCTCCAAGGATCCAGTCATCACCTTCACAATGCTCCTACCCCATCTTCAGGCATATTTTCATGCAAAGTTTCAGGACACATGTTGGACCAGCCCTCCACCTTGCTGGAGATAAATCCTAGTTCAGTGTCTGCAGACCAGAGGCACCAGGGATTCTCAGGGCTGCTCTTGCAGTAGCAGATTTCAAGTAAGGGAATTATCTTCCCAGCATTATTGAATTCTGTGTATCTAACTGCAGGTTATCAACAAGGACTCCCAGAGTCAGTCTGGGAAATACTTTACCGTAAAGGGATTCTGAAGTTCCGGTGACCTTACATTTGAAAAAGGGACTTGGCAGTTATGTTCCACAAGAGGGGACCAATAACTGGACTTTGGAAATGCCTTTGAGAGTGACTGTTTGGAGTGTGCACTGCAGGAAAGCTCAGGCACTTACAGGGTGTTAGCAGGTGGAGTGTTACGTATCCAAAAAGCCTAAGAAAATGAAAAAAGAGAGGCTCAGAATTCTCACCCCCTACGTCTGAGGAGCCATAGGGAAGCTGAAGCCTTTAGAGCCCAGGTGAGAGAAGCAGAACAGCAACGGCCTCTCCTGCTGCAAGGCAATTCAAGTAGCCACAGCAACCACAGCTGGAAAGAACCACCGCTGTCAACAGCAGGGGAAAGTCCACTCACAGCAGGAAATCCAGAGTACCCGGCCTGTGTGCTGCAGTCCCAAACACGCTCCACAAACCAGCATATCAAATAACCCTGCCAAAAACCACACACGGACAGAACCTGAAGTGTGTCTGCAGAGGACTCATGGGTGCTGACCACTGAGATTTCTGACTTTGGTTCTCATTTATTTCATGTTTGGAAAGGGAGAAATAATCAAATAGATGGATAGTTAAAGCAGAAGAGACACCTGGCAACATTATGAGATTCAAATAGCTCATTCAAGGTTTTCCCATTTCAGGCCCAAGTTCCATTATTTGCTTCAGAGGTTCTTCTCCCTCAGACCTGATACTTCAAAACTCACTGCTTTATGATGTGCCCCCTGAGATGGCTTCAGAAGGCAAGCACTACCTCATTTGGTTGATGAAGTTAGTTGAAGCAGTTTTTTAAAAATCTCTGTTCTTTAACACGCCATGCAAGAACTCAACGACAAAGCCTAGGGAGTCTCCATCCTGAATCAGACATTTCCTACTGAAATGTGCCACTTCCTGACACTTTTCCTTTCATGACAGCTCTTGTATTTTACATTTGGGGCCAAAAGCCATGGCAATACCCTGCTAACACACATCCACTGGGTTGTCTTCTAAACCAACTTGCCATTGCTCTGCACAGGACATCATCCCTCGAGTATGCTGGCTCAGGCTGTAAGCTGCAGACACGAAGTTCAGAGGCCAAACCACCAATCCCACCCCACAGCCATGCTGTGCATGTTGGCTCATCCTGTGTGACATTAGCCATGCTCATTACAATTATTATGTAAACAGAAAGATGTTAATAATAATTTTTAGTAATGGGAAAATGCTGGCTTTGATATTTGAATTTTCATGCTGAGGGCTCAGGTCAGACCAGGACTGCAGTTTCCCTACCTGCTGCCCCAGAAGTTGTCTCAGGAGAGGACACGTTTTGCACCACTGCTTTTTCACTTCTCTGAGCTGATGAAGAATTAAGTTTCTCTTGTCCTTTGACGCTTATTTCTGTTTTGTTACCAACTCCCTTAAAAAGAAAAAAGGAAAAGATTGTCTTCCCCTGTTATAAAGGTGTGTTGCTACCAGGTTATAGACCTGCCCCTGAATCTCAGAACAGAAACAATCAATGCTCTCCAACCCAACGCATACACAGGATTAACCTACTACGGAGTTGCTTCCCTGCAGAACTTTCCACCCCTCTCGCTCTCCCCTTACACACAAGGTAAAAACAATTCCAGTGACTTTTCTAAACGTTACCTTCTCTATAGGGCTTAGGATGAAATAAACACTCTCCAGGTAGAGAGGCAGGAGAAGGAGGCAGAGAAATAGTCCTAAGCCTTTTCCTTACACTGACTGTGAGAAGCTGCTGTGCACCTGAAGGAAGCTCAGAGGCAGAACTGAATTTAAAAGCCTGTTACACAAAACGTAGTTATTACTTTTTAGTACATTATTAACAGTTTTTTCATCTGTTTCCCACAAAACCACTGATTTTATCAAGAATTTTTGGATTATTTCAACTAGAAAGCTGAAGTTAAATAGCTTGAATATTTTTAATGTGTTACCAACAAAAATATGGCCATCTGTAGGGAGCTGCTCTGCCACCAGCAAAATAGTTACTGCCAGAGCTGCACTGAAAGATTCTGTTGTCACATCTGTCTGTTAATCTCTCCAATGAAAGGAACACGGATGGTGAAAGCTTGGTGGACACAGCTCAAGCTCCCCAGTAAGGCAGGCTCGGGACAACTCGGGAGCAAAAGAGCGGTCACTGCACCAAGCACGTACCTTGGTGGAATAAACAAACTGATCGATGAGTTTTCCATCCCCAGCAGCATTCTGAAGGGCAAAAACCTGTTCAATTTTAACAACTGGAGACATGTTACACTTTTGCAGATCCAAGTTGTGCATGGTTATTGAAGCTGGTAGGGACTTCCTGGCTGCAGCTGTTTTCCAGGCGATTTTCACGGGCGGAGCCTCCTCCTCCTCCGCGCTGGACTGCCTGCGCTGGCCCTGCCTGCGCGCCTCGGCGTGGGGCGGCGACGAGCCGGCCGCCGCGCCGGCGTGCTCCGGCTGCGTGCTCGGCACCGGCTTCGGCCGCCGGTTCTTCTTGGCCTCCGGTTTGGAAGCAGCAGTCTTTTTGGCTTTGGCCAAAGCCTCCTCTGGCTCTTGGTCTACGTAAATGAAGGTGTACTGTTCTATCCTCTCTTCCCGGGTCATCTTCAGCGCCTTCTCGGCGTGGGCAATGCCAATGTCCCACTGCGCTCGCTCCCTCTGCGGCCGGGGCTTGCGAATCTTAAGGGACGAGACAAGCAGTTGATTACACTGACCATTTTGCCACTACAGCACTTAAAACGCAATCCTGAGGGTCTCTACACCTCTCAGGCAGCAGGTTGAAGTCTGCTCTCCATTTACAGGGTATTTTTGACACTGGATGTGGACACTGGATTCCCTGCTCAGGGTACAAGCAGACACTCAAGCTGGATCATAAGACCATCACAGTTAAGTGTCTGCCCTGAGTTATAACTCCACCAAAGCCAGGCGTGGGCAGTATTCAATTCATAATTCCACTATGAGATGCAGAGTTCATCCTAAATTAGCCACTTTTTAAATTCTCCGTATTTTTCTACAAACACTCTTTTCTTTCCACATCAGTATTTTGACCAGCATAAATACTGACTGAAGTAGTTCATCTACACAGTAAGTAATTCCTGTAGCTAACACTTTCTTTCCAATACAACAATGGGAAAGGAACATATCCACTAGTATTAGGGGCTGGAAGAATGTCCTTTAAAAACTATTTTCCAAAGCACAAGTAAATAATGAACACAGAGGCCTTGTTTTCACTTGATATGGTAATTCAGATGTAAGATTAGCTCCAATGCCCAGGATCATTCCATCATGAGGAGACAACAAAGCAGGTTCAGCTCTCAGCCTCCTTACGTGACAGTCATACAAGTATGGAAACATTTCCATGATCTTTGTGAGAAACTCTCCTGCCAGCGAGATGCAGCCAGTCCTTCTCAGGGTAGAGCACTGCAGAGTTGCAGACCTGCCCCAGAGCATCTCCCTTACAGAGATGATCCCCCCAGTGCCCCCTGTACCTTCTGTTTCTCAGAGTGGTTGCTGGCTTGCTTGGCTGCCTCAGCCAGTAACTGCTCGTACTGTTTGTGCCCTTGGTACTCTCGAACGCGCTTCTCGTGCACCCAGGCCCGCTCCGGCTGGTTGCTGAAGAACTGCACGTGGTACTCCCGGGCACCTGGAAGGGCAAACACCAGTCAGCAGCTGTACCAACACTGCTCTGCCCGTTCAGCTCACGCTTTCCTCCTCCCCAAAGCTTCAATCCTGCAAGTGGAGGTACCTGGCCCAAGTGCAGAAATACAAGAGGCCAGACCCAGAACAGTTTAAGATGGTAGCTCAGTACACGCTGCCTGCACTGAACACCCTCACGCTGACTTGAGAAAAGCAGAAACACCTGTGCACAAGCCCATTCCCACAGTCCCACCTGCAGAGGTCACGTACCAGGTGCCAGTTCTGTGCGTGTCAGGACTGTCCTGTTCAGCACACACACACAGCAGAATTCACCCCACAAAGGCAGTTTAGAATTAAGATATTTTTAATAAAGGAACAGCTACAGACACCTGACACTCTGGCAAAGAGCTTCTTCCCTCACCTCTTGTATTAATTTTGGTATGCACGTCAAGCTGTGGATCACACGACACCATGCAAGGCCACCACGGGTACGTCCCCACCTTGGACCACACCAGATCCCCAACCTGGAACTTGACGTCGTGGGTGACCTGTGCTGGAAGGGACGGCACGAGCTGCTGGACCTGCAAAGGAAACACCAGATTAAAGCCACAGGAGAGGATTTAGAGCACTTGGAGATGCACACACCATCCACAGGGACTTGTTGTTGTTCTTCTCTCAGATATCCCTGAGGTTTGATAATCCAAGATGAGAAAAACATTTCTTAGAAACAGGACAGAAAGGAGCTGCACACAGCTGGGATTTACGTAACAACATCACTGACAAACCGAGACACAAAAGAGCAACCGCCACCCCCCGAAAACGATTCTGCTTCCTAAGTTGATTAGAAATATTGCTTTTAGGATCAAATAAAGAAATAAATCCAGTACAGTAAGAGATGCATTGATGCAGTAATGATTAATAAGAGTTTAAAAGAAATGACAACTGATTTATCAGACAAATTAAAGAATCAATGGAAGAAACAGTCTGAAAATAGTAACATTCTATAAGTTCCAAAAGTGTTAATTGGTGTATGTACTAACCGGGGCTTCCTCCAGCACTGCATCTTCTCTTGGTCTCTCAGAGAGTGTGCTAAGCCTCTCGTTTGGTCTCTAGGAAATGGGTAACAATGAAGAGAAAAAAGGAAAACAAACACAAACAAGGTAAGGGGACAGTAAAACAGAAGATAATAGTGAAACCAGGCAGAAAAAAATAATTCACAGAGAGAAAGGCAGCCATGAACCCAGAAAACATGAATATGACTATTCCTTGTACCCAATTAACATAGTAACATCACAGTAAAGAAATACCTGTTTTCTCCTACACTATTTACATTATGATCACACCTGAATATAACTATGTTCTCCTGTAACAAGTGACAGAAGAACATACATTCAGAAAACAGCAAATCCAAACAACTTTCCACCTAAAATAAGACACAATTTCCAAAAACCAGAGAACCCCATGTGAGGATATCCATAGTAATGTGGTGAGTCTCACTGTACACCAGTTATTTGCAAGAACTGCAGTACATAAATTATGCTAAATATACAACATGATCATTGTAAAATCGATGCTAAATTGCATAGAGTTGACAAATAGATTTGGAGGATCAAAAGTCCACAGCACAGAGCAGAATCAGCCCCGAGCAGAAGCTGACACTGACGTGGGGCAGCCATGTCAGCGGGTGTGAGGGGACAGGGGCTGAGATAAGGGCGGGCTGGGAACTATCTCAGGAGACAGGTGCCACAAACTTGCTTTTCCTGCAGCAGAGAAGTTGGAAGTCGAAGGACTCAAAGAGCAGCGAAAGGAGTCGTCAGACACAAGCAGTGAGGAACCAATAATGCTGACAATCCCCATTATTCCCAGGCCACTCCAAGCACAGACCCCACATCAGTCCGTGCTGTGTGCCGCAGAGAACCGGGGACACGAGGAAAGGGACAGAGCTGCTCAGGTCAGGGGCGGCACAGCCCAGTGTCTCATCTGGAGCTGTCTGTACACATCCACCATTTAACACTGATCACATTGCTATTTGCTGGGCAGAAATCCTTCCTCCCTGTACAGCAGGAAGCACAGCACTGATTCCTGCCTTTCTTTTGCTACAGGGAGTTAGTGACACCTTCCCTCTGCCAGGAGAGCCAAGCTGAGTTCACAGACTGCAAACTTCCAGCTCCTCACAGAACATAACTACCGAGCAGAGAGGCTGATTCTTAAAACAAGGATTCAGAACTTGACATTCACCAGTGCTTTCACATTTCCACGTCAAATCAGCCTCTCCAGTATGGGCACCCCCTCACAGTCAGTGGATTTCCACCGAGATTACAGTGCCAGAACAAGGAACAACTGGTAGATCATCTGACTTGCCACAGCCTTGTTGAGTGTAAAACTACAAAACAACCATAGTTGTACCAAAAGTTGTTTGTTCCTATGAAGATTATCCCAAGCCACAAATCTCACGCCATTAACACTGAAGATGACAGAACTGTACACGACGAACGCACATGAAGATGAAAGTGTGCAGTGGAAAGCAAAACGATGCGAGGGCAGACCTGAGACTGCCCCCTCAAACTCATACCGAAAACCACCAGCACAAAACCCTGTTCCTGTCAGAGCAGGCTGTGTCTGAAACAGGGCTGGGTAACATGAAAGGTTTATTGCAACATCACCTTTAGAAAGGGAAATGAAAGCAACAAGGAGGACAGTAGCAAGACCAAGATTTCTGGTGAACTCTGGATGACACATGTTACTAGGAACTTGGAATTCAAGATGTAAGGTTTTAGTTCAGTCTGTGAAAGACAGAAGATTCCATTCTCGTGGTAAGCAGGTAACAGAACCACAGGGACAGGAAGAGCTGAAGCTCCAGGAGTGGAACAGGAGTCACTGGCAAGAGGGGAAGCAAACTGACAGCCTGATGAGGGGGTGATGGAGTCTGGAGGAGAGGCCAGAAAGCAGGGACAGTGCAAGAGAGATGCTGCTCAGGGAGTGCGCCAGCAGGACACAGCAGCTCCTACAGCCACCTCACAGGGGCTCCAACAGCACCTCCACGGAGCACAGAACCCACTCTACTAGACCAGAGCTGATCCCTGCAGGACAGGATCTTCTCCCTGAAAGCAGCAAGCATCAAGGGCTTTCATAGACCTTACGAGAAACTCAGCTACATTCTGTAACAGCCCAGCCTGCACTGGGCACTTGCTGTCCTGGCCAGATATGGCAACTTCCCCATTCCCGGCACTCAGCAACCTCTCTGCCACCATTCCCTCAAACTGGGAGAGGCAGAAACCAGCACCATAGAGGTGGCAGGAACAAGCATGAGAAAAGGAAACAGAAGTACTGCAGTAGCTTATGAAACTGAAAGAAAAAGAAGGAGAGGGCACCAACATTATCTAGGTCTTTGTTTTCCGGAATCTCAGTTAACACCACCTCATGTACATCCTCGGGATATGGACAATATGGTACAAAATCTCACAGAAATGGGAACAGACAGCAATACTAAATCTTCCCAAAATGTGCTGAGTCAGCTGGTACTTCTCATTCCCCTGCTCATTTAGAATACTCATTTTTACTGGTTCTACCCATGCTACACAGTTCCTGGGTTTTGTAAACCACAATACTTTCAGTATCTTTCAAAGATTAATTAAACGTTTCACTGCTGAATACCCCAAGTAACCCGACTTTCCACTCGACAATCTAGCAATCTACTTTGAGAGGCAATTTTAGGAATGTGTGAGCTTTTGTCCAGAAGCTCCATCTTCAACACTGGCCAGAGCGTAGCAAACTCTAAACATTCTATAACACTAAATAATATTTTAAAAACAATATATAAATATAACCTTTTCTAAAGTTTGTTTTTCATATGAGCCTTTCAACCAACACTGGGCTGGCCTACAGACACAGCTCCTGGCAACCTCATCCTGAGGCTCTGACAAGTAACTAAAGCCTGGTGACTCAGCGTGCACACAGCCAGAACAAGGACAATCCCTGCCGGACACGCTCTCCATCAACACTACCAGGTGGACAGATGGCTGAAATTACCACGCCACTTACATTTTGCTCCTCTGGTTCTAATTTTGGAATTTTGTGCGACTTGCGCTCTTCCGATCGGGAAGAGTCATGCTTGCTACTTTTTTTCCTTTTCTCTTTCCTCCCTTCATGTTTTGCCTTAGCGTACTCCCTCGCTTGGACTTCATTCAACAGGTCCCCACACAGGGAGGACTCAAACAATTCCCTGCCGTTCTGGATAGTTTTGGTTATTTTGAGTTTGATCTCTGGTGAGCCAGTCTTCTTTGGAATCCCCACTTGTGGA
>VZTF01000282.1:451932-472082 GCA_013397755.1 Cnemophilus loriae | reverse complement strand
TCTGGGGCAGCGGGCGGCATCCCCTCAGGCGTGTTTAGGGGGTGGGGGGCTCGTCCTGCAGAGGCGGGAGCATCTCCTGCCCGCGGGGCGCCGGGAGGAGGGGGTCTCGTCCTGCCCGGGGTGCTGGGGGGAGTTGGTTTTAGCCTGTCTGAGCAGGGATTCCCCTGCCCGGGGCGGTGGGGGGGGACTCGCCTTGTCCTGCCCGGCCGGGGGGAATCCCGTACCGGGATAGCGCTGGTAGGATGAGCCCCTCATCCTGCCTAGCTGGGAGCAGTCCCCTGCACCTGGAGGGGGTGAATGGGAAGGGTCTGCTGTGGGCAGAGAAGGGGTCCCGTCCTGTCCGGCAGTGCTTTGGAGGTGCCATGGGATGCAGAAGGCGGGCCAGCTCCCCTGGGATATATCCGGACAGGGATCCTCTCGCTGGAGTGCTGTAGGGGAGATACCTCCAGCGTACGGTGCAGGGAAGCCCCTGGCCCAGGGTGCTTTAGGAAGAGGGGATCGAGGGGTTGGGTCCCATCCTGCCTGAGGAGTTGTGGAGGATCCTTGGGATGCTGGATCGGGATGCGGTGGTAGGAGGTTGTGTCCTGCCTCGGAAATATCCTCTGTCCAGGTTGCCTTTGGAGGGGAAGATCCTAGCTGGGAGGGGGTCTCATCCTGGCTTGAGGGATCCGCTGTCCGAGGCTGCTGTTGGAGGGGAGATCCTCGCTGTGTGCGATCACCTCCTGCCCAGGGTGTGCTGAGGGTGGCTGGGAAGGAGGAGGAGAAGGAGAAATCCCCTGCTCAGGCGGTGCCCTGTGAGGAGGATCCCAGCTGTGGTGGTCTGATCACATCCTGCCTGGGAGGTGATCCCCTGGTGCTACGAGGGTGGTCACAGCTATGGGGTGTTCACACACTGCCTGGGTACTCTGACACCCCAGGGGTGCTGCTGGGAGCGTCCTAAGCCATAAGAAAACATAGGAAGAGGTTTCCCACGGCAAAGAAGGCTTGAGCTCATCAGGGTGGAGTAGCAGGGCTTGGGATTTGGCTTAGCTGTGGCCTGCAGGGGCTTGAACAATGTTAGACAGGGAAGGAAGGGACTGGCACAAACCCACAGATCAGTCTGGGGGTGTGGGGCAGAAACCTGGGACTGAGGAGGGGGCTGGCATCCCGAAACCAGGCAGAGGAGCTGCCAGTGCTGCAGAGACTGCGCTCTGTGGGCGACTGAGCACGGCAGTGGTGGGAGGGGGGATCTGCTCAGCTCGGCCCTGGTGGTGTCGGCTTCATTCCCAGCTGTGGAGAAATCCCCACGTGTGCACCGAGACGTGGGGAGGCAAAGGCTTTCCCTTTTCCAAAGGACAGCATTTGGCAGATTAAGAAAATTAACATAAGGGAGCAATCACAGAGAGCTTTCTGTCCTCCCAGTGCGAGATGAAGTGGGGTCAGATGCGTCGGTGGTGCAGGGGAAGTGAGTGAAGACTCAGCTGGGATGGCTTTTGCCAGGGCTGCCTGAGGAAAAGGTCTCCTGCAGAATTCCTCATTCCCCATCCAGAACTCAACAGCCCTGTGCAGTCAAACCCTGTAGGATAGTTATTTCTGAACAAGTTAAAGTTATTTCTAAGAACAAGTGTCCTAAACCTTTAACTTTGCAAGGCAGGAAGGTGAAATCTCCAGAATAAGCCTCTGATGCAGATGACAGGCTGAAAAGTATTTCCAGAGTAAAACTGCTCCAGCTGCAGCACATGTAAAATGCTTCTTTGGTCTTGTGTTTCAGCCCGTGGAGCCCTCCACCCAGTCCCTCCATGTCCATAGCCGGCAAGGTGAGTTTGACTTCCTGGCACTGCTTGTTTGGGTTACATTTGTGTTTATGGATTTCATTCTCGAGCTGTTTACTTATTTGAGAACATCTCTTGAGCTGCTCCAGAGTGAAAATTCAGCCTTGCGGTATTTTTAGCTTATTTTTCTAAGGAAAGAAGCAGATGTGACTGGGTTCTCTTGCCCTCTCTCTGTAACCTCTGAATTCATTTGTCTTTTGAATGGAATTTGTCCCAGGGGTCAAAGTTTCCTACATAGAAAGTTCCTAAGTATCTTATGAAAATAAATGGCAGAGTAGAGGCCATCACTGTCGCAGCTGGGGACAAAGTGAGTGAATTCATTCCACGCTGTACATTACAAGATCCACACAGGATGTTGTCACAGGAAACAGCTTCACAATTTTGCTGCTTACAGACTTTTTCTTCCTCCAATCATCCCAGGAGGCTTTTTTATTCTGTAAAATAGGTGATTCTTGCCTTTTCTGAAAACACAGATCAAGCAGGAAGGTTTGTCCCTGTTATTCTTTCTCTTCTTGTTTTTATTATGGTGTGAATGTTCTATTATGCCTTTCTTTTTTGTTTGTTTGTTCGTGGGATTTTTTTGTTGCTTTAAAATATTTTGAAAACTCCTGAGCAGGTCAGGAAACTCCCTGAAGTGTTCCAGGGGCTGTAATAAAGGCCTTGTCAAAACCTACCCAGGAATCATCCTGTGCTGCCATCCTTGTTACGTCTGAGGGGACTGGAACCTGAAAGCCCCCCCATCGTGTTCAGGAGGGACAGTCTTGGAGCTGCAGTGGTTTATTTGCTAATTCTTGTTATTGTGCCTGAAACAGCTTCCTTCCCTTATAGTAACAGCATTCAGTTGTGGGGAGTTGATGTCCTTTTGATCTTCGCCACTTCTCCAAGTCTCCCAGCAGTCGTGGCTTTATTAGCTGTCCCCATGTGGCCCCTGTACATGGGGAGCTGGGGGGACGCAGGCAGGGCTGAAAGGTGCCTGTGACCTTGAGAGGTGGTGCTGGGACTAATTAGTGCCACACCAGGTGAGATTCTGGGCAGCATCTCCTCCTCCTGAGAGCTGGTGAGTGTTTTGTAGCCAGAAGGTGCAGCTCTGGTGTCTCTGCCACCACCACAGTGCTCAGTAGCAGAATTGTGAGTGAGGGGATTAAACAAAGAATCGTGGTTTCCATTCTTCGGAAGGCTGAGTTGGTTTCAGATGTCTGTCAGAGTTGAGAAATTTTTGCACAAAACATTCCATGGATGTTGTTCTGTGTCTGGGGATCACCAGAGCCATTCGGCAGCAGCCTGAGGACATGATGGTGTAAGGCTTCCACCACCTGAAGTACTCTTGCTGCTTTCATACATCTCTCAGTGTAATCCCTTGAATCCGAAGGTGATGGAATTTCCTGGAAGCGGTTCGCTTTTCCCTTTGAAATTGTCTTTTCCTTTCCCTCTGCTCAGAGCCACCGGTGGAAGTAAGGGAACAGGATTCTTGGTCAGATGTGGCTGATAAATGGAGTGTGAGCAGCTCAGGAAATTTAACTTCCCACTGCAAAAGCTTGGGAAGTTCATTTGTTAACTCTGCAGAGCATTCAGCTCTGTGATTATTGGGGGAGTTCGGGGCAGAACTGTGCCCATCTAAACTGAGCTGTGATAAGCAGTGGCTTAACTGAGAAAAACTGGTGGGCTGGTTTGAAAGTAAACCAGCGGGAGAAATTAACCCCCACACAAATACCTTGAGACAGACTTCAGGTCGGAGTTACAATTTAATAGAAAGATTACAATAGATGCAGTGATACAGAATAACTGGCTTAAACCCACAGAGAGTACAACTCTGTTAGTCAGGGTGCTGGTTGCAGCCCCATTAAGCAGTGTTTGCGGTGCTGTTGAAATGATGGTTGCAGTGCTGTCGAAAGCAGTGGTCCTGTGGATGGTCTGGTCCTCCTGTGGAAGTTTAGGTCTTCCTCTGAATGTCCAGTGGTGGTGGCGTTCAAGTCCCCAAACTGCCCAGATTACATGCGGTCGGATTCAGGCAGGAAAGTTCAGTACTTCCCCCAGGGCAGGGAATTTCACAATGGAATGATGTGATCCCATGAGTCACAGGATATTTTGGGGAGTCCTTTATGGCCTGGGTCGTTAACGGCTGCCCATTGGTGCCGTGGAGCCATTATGGCCCATTGGCTGGGGTGACCCCCTCGGGCTGGGTGTAGTTATCACGGCTGAGTTAATCAATTTGTGAAGACAAAGAAACACCACCCTGCCTTGCAGGGTTTGCCTGCTTCCCTTATCTAACACTCAGCTTGCAGCCTGGGGGGTCGGGTGTGCAGCTCCTGCAAACGACCATTAACAGTTCATCAGGAATAACGTAGGTGGGAGCAGAATGCAGTTTGGTTACACCCCACATTGTCACCCGGGAGGAATGGTTCCAAAGAAGGAGCAAAGAGTGACTCCCTGAACTGGCCTTTGGTACTCTAAGGAGATGCATTTGGAGCCAGCCCATGGTGCACTGGGAAATGAACTGTCAGCTCAAAACGAAGATTAAATGGGGGCCAAGTGTATTTATGTAAAACAATTTTTTATTGGCGAGAAGGAATTAAAAGGCAAAGTTGAAGTGCCTGCTCTGAAATGAAAATCCGGATGCTGTGCAGCCTTCCCGAATTCCTGCTGGAGTAGTTCCCAGGTGTACCTTTATAATCTTTCCGAGTTCTCATGGTCATTTTTGGCAGTTATGGATGGTCCTTTCTCAGCTCTGTCTTCCAAGTCTTACGTTATTTGGTCCATCATTTTCCTCTGACCGAGGGCAACTTTGTTCAGCCATAGGTTTTCCAGGAGTTGATGCTCACCCTGTCCACCACCCCCTCTTGAACATGACTGTTTTGTTCCCTCAGCATTTCTCTCATCATGAGTTCTGAATTAAACGTTCCGGTGGATCCTTCCACTCCTGCTTGCTGCTCTGAGCCTGGCACAAAGGGCATGGATTATCGGGACTGGGTCCGGCGCAGCTACCTGGAATTGGTCACATCCAACCACCACTCTGTTCAAGCCCTTTCCTGGAGAAAATTGTACCTGAGCCGAGCCAAACTGAAAGCCTCCAGCAGAACCTCTGCTCTGCTCTCCGGATTTGCAATGGTATGTGTGTTTTATAGCTTTTTGAACTGCGACGGTTTTTGGGTTCCCTCAAATCAACTATTAATCAGTGTTTCCTCCTGGGAAGAAGCAGGGAGTTGTTTCCTGAAGAGACAGGAGGCGTCTGCCTGGGGGCTTCTGTTTGGCTGCTGCTGCTGCTGCAGTTTGAGGCTGGCTCTCTCTCTGCAGCAGGGATACATGAGCTGTCTAACAGCCAACCCACACACTCCCGAGTCAGCCCTTTAAAAATACTAATCTCCTACCTGCAAGTGATCCTAAGTGCTCCGGCAGCATTGCTAAACAGTCCAGGACCTCCTTTGGCCCCGAGGCTGTCCAGTGCTGGCTGCCTTCATTCGAGGCTGCTCTTGGGCATGGAGCACTTTCAGGCCCTTGTAGTTGCTGTGGTCCTGAACATTATTTTAATTTCTCTGTATGTTTTCTCAGGTCTCGGTGTCTAAAATAAGGTGGAGGTTGGGTCACAGTCTGCCAAAGTGAAGTTTGCATAGTGTGATCGGGGAGATCGTGTTCTACCACTGAGGTGCGAGAAGAGGCCTTGAGCCTCAGACCTGGTGTCAGAGGGCTCTGCAGCCTGCAGGAAGCCAAACCTGGTATATTTTTGTCAGTGCTGCCTATTGGAAGTGATCCCTGGTGCTTGCTTTCCGCTGTGCAGCGCTTGGGTGTTATTTGGAAGTGATTTGCATAGGTCAGAACCATGACAGGAGCGTGCAAATAAATAAAACTGAGACAGTCAGTGGTCCAGTGCTCAGGCCTGTCTGAGCTGTGTGTTAAAACACCACCATGCTGTGTCAGTGTGAGCCCTTTCATCTCCCCTCTGCTTTTGCTTACTGGGAGTGAGAATTGAAACCAGTTTGGGGGAGGTTTCCTGTTCAGGAAGTGGGCAGGTCTGGTTGTTCCCGAGGTCTGTCAGCAGAGGGGCAGAGGGCAGCGCCTGGGTGGCGTGGGACATGATGTGAAGATGTTTCATCCCGCAGCTCAGAAGCTGGGGGGGAAAGGCAGATCTCAGGAACTTTCCAGATAGCCTTTCTTGTTTTATTTTAGCTTCTTCCGCTGCTTTTTCCTCCCCCAGCCCCCCAGATCGTGAATCATCCATAACATTACGACAGCCTGGCATGATGAAGTTGGTCACCCAAAGTGAAGCTGGAAAGCTGCAGGCAGAGGTTTCAGTGGGAGCAGGCTGGAGTGACAGGGTGCTCAGTTGCTGTGTCATTGCTCTCTATTCACTGGCTGTGTGCAAAAGATGCTCTTAAAAGCTTTTCACAAAGTCTGTGTTGGTTTGTAACCAAACTTGTGTGCTGCAGGGACAGAAGGTCCCTCCTCTTTTTGAGAAAGCTGGGTGCTCTCCTGTAGACTTTTCTCTCTCAGGAGTTTTCTTACTCTAAAAAGCCTCTCACGTGCATGCCCCGTGTTCTTCTGGTTACTGGAGTTCTGTTGTGACTGTTGTCTTTAACACAATTATTAAATTAACATTTTGTGTTGTTAGCGTGGTGTCCGTGCTGGGGTGTGTTGTCACTGGTGTCACTGGCACCTCTGGGACTCGGGGGCTTGCAGCCCACCCACACCGCAGGGCTGAGCCACATCTCTGAAAACAAAGCGTGCTTTCTCAACTCTCACAGCAGAAAGTTGCTGAAAGTCCTTGGCAGACACACAAAATTAACCACTGGTTTTACATTCTCTTTGAACTGTTTAACGTGCAGTTGAATATACACAGGTATAAGTAGTGTTATTTATGCTCACCAGCCTAACATAAGAAATGGACCTGAAATCAGCAAATAAGAAATAAAATCTCTTGCAATAGGGAATTCTCTTTATTAGAAAGCTTTTTTTCCCAGCTGATTGGAAAGCTGAGGTGTTTGTTCCTACTGGGTTATTTCTCCACTGGTAGTTTGGCACGCAGATATTTAGTACACGGATATTTGCTCTCTAATAAGAGCACCTCTTTGGCTATTGATGAAAGAAGAGAAGTTATTTAGAGATGAATATGTGTAGACGTGGCACTTAGGGACATGGTTTAATGGTGGACTTGGCAGTGCTGGAGTAGTGGTTGGATTCTGTGATCTTAAAGGTGTTTCCCAATCTGAACGATTCCGTGATTGTATTAAATAGTTTCCCCAAAGCCTCGAGTGCAGTTAACTACGTAAACAAATGTCATCCAGGGCTTGGCTATTGCTTTATTTACTTCCCTGTCGGCGTGTTTGATGCAAGCTAGCTCCATATTGGCTTAAATTATTGTGGGCTGATGGATATTTAATCAACAGGAGATGGCTCTGATCCAGCTGGTTTAAGACAGGCTGCAGAATCATGCGAACCTTCCGAACCTTCCTCGTTACCATCTCTGGTATTTCTGGCAGAGCACTGGGACGGGGCAGGTCAGGAGGAAGTGGCTCATTCCAGTGCCAGGTCTGCTTGGAGGTGGGCTGTGAGGCAGCTGCATGTGCCCTGAGGAGGCTGCGAATAAAGGAAATTTAGAGAGACCTTTGGAAACCTCCTTCATAATTTTCCTGATGGAAATAAGAGCTATTACTGCTAATCCATCTTCTCAATACTTGTCCAATTGCTACAGGATATGCATTTGACTAAAAAAACCAAAACAAAACAAAAACCCCGACAGATCTACTGGAGTGATTGTTTTTACAGTCTGCCAAACCATCTGTGTGAATGTGTCATGGTTTATGTTGAGCCATTTGTCATCCTTTTGCCTGATATTATCTGTCCTGGTCTAAATTTCTCAAGATGAATAACACCTTTGTTGTGGACAGTCTGAGCTATACTGGTCTAAAACCCACCATCATTGCATGTAATTTAATTGCAGTTTAATTCTAAAATGTTGTGAGCCCTTGATCCTGTAATTCTGGAGTTCAACTGGGCGATTCTCAAGCTTAAAATTAAGCCTGTGCTGAAATATTCCATGGCTTGGCAGAGAGCTCAGCCTTGCAAAGTTGCTTCTGGGAAGAGGTTAAAATAAAGGGGGCTATTACATGAAGAGTATAATTGTATCAAACATGACATATTAATAGTTTTACAGGCTAGGCAGCATATTTAATGATTTTTAAATGGGTTATGTCAGCTTGTCCTCTTTCTCTTATCCCGGTCAGGGAATGACATGACAGCCTGTGCGGGGTAAAGCAGTAAGAGCTCACTCACCTTTTCAGTACTTGTTTGGGTTAAATGAACTGTTTTTCTGCCTTGCTGCCCTATCTGGAATGTTGGTGTTTTTCACTGAAATACCTCTTACTGAGCCATCAGTCAGTGTTAAAAATTCATCACATTGCACAGCTGAAGCTCGCCCTGGGGAATAGGTTAGTCTGGGAGGAAACATCCAATTAGCTGAAAAATGCTGCTTATGTGAAAGATAACAAGCAGAAATTGATATGTTGACATCAGCCAGGCTTTCAGCTTTAATATAAAGCTATAAATTGGACATGCAGGTACAATTCCCATTCAGCTGTGTCTCTGGGTGTTACAGCACCCCATAATGAACAGTGTACCTGCAGGTTTTCCTGGCTGATGGGGCGTGACTGGCAACCACAGTGCTGTACAAATTCATTGTACAGTGAAGCAGAGAATAAGTCTGATCTCCTCCCTCTCGAATCGATATAAGGGGAACTGCAAAGGGAACATACACAAGGCAACGTGAAATGTGTTCTAATTAAATTGACCTTGCAATTGACAGTGAAGCCCATCCTGTGTTAGGATTTTCTCTGCTATACAACAGGAACTACTGTAAACTGCAACCAGGACCCTATAAAAACAAACGTAGGTAAAACTCCGACACGTTCATGATCAGAACAGAAGGCTGGGAATGCCCAAGAACTGTCACAGTGTTTTTGGTGTCTCTAATATCTTAAATAGTTGATTTAGCTATAAAATCCAAACTTGCAGAGATTGACCATTTGCCACACGTGTTGTATCTTGCTTGCTGGTAAATGTGTTCAGACTTGACTGTGATCTGATGGGTTTCAGAGCAAATGCAGGTAAGGCAGCAGTCATGCCAGCTGGTTTCCATTCCCTTTAATCCTTTCCAGGGCTTCCAACAGGGACAACATGAGCATACCCCTAATCTTCTAGTGCCTAAATAATATTATTAACAAGTAATGCCAGAGCAAGTGGTGCAGGTGATTATACAGAGCCTGAAATGGCTGCTCAGGGGAGTCTCATGTGAAGTCTGGATAACATAATCGTGAGTCAGTTCTGCAAAATCCTTCTATGTCCCAGAATCAAGCTGCAGATTTGAAACTTTGCCTTCTCATGATGTTCTTGAGAGGGGCTTCTTTCCAGCAAGCTGTGCTGTGCTGGAGCAGCAGGTCAGCTGGGATCACCAGAGGCTTTCCTTGCTGCCAAGAGAGTTAACTTGTCTGCAAATCATGAAGTGCAGCTGCAGATCCAAGCCAGCTGCTAGAGAGGAATGTTTGGTGGTCTTGTCCACTGCTTTTGTGGCTTCTCTTAGCAGAAGGTTTGTGCAGTCCTTTCAGGGATGCCACCACGCAGAAGCACTGGTTTGCTTCACAGGTAGCTTAAGTAATTGTACAAATTCTTATGCTAAACCAGTTAACAGGACTCCAGTTCTGATCTCAAAAGAGCCTTCTGTTTTCTTGCACATATTCTGCTTCTTAAGCTTTATTTGATTAAAATAAAAATAGCTTTAGAGACCTGCTGTATGATAGCTCTTGTTTTGGGAACCAGAATCCTGAGTTGCTGAGCACACCCATAAGCTGGTAGCTGTCCACTTCTGCTGAGTGTATCACTAAGTTATTACTTCTCAAGGGAGAAATTTGAGGATATAAATAACTTAAAAGTTATTTATCTGGGCATATTTGTAATAAAAACTAATGTAAACTGTTCTGAGAATAGAAGGCAGTTATTTTAACTATGGGCTAACTAAAACTGTAAAGTAGCTTGCGTGCTTCCCATGGTGGGTGGTGAAACCTGGCTGGCCACTGGCCAGAGGAGCTGCTTGGTTTTGCTTTACACGCCTGAAGTTGAAACTTCCTGCGCTGCAGCCGCAAAGAAGGAGTGGCAGGAGAGAGTGTGACGGTGGGTTATAGAAGGCTGTCAGCTGCCTCCCAGCCCCATGTGGCATCTAATGAGCTCCTTCTGTTGTGTGCCGGGTTTGGGGAAGTTCCTGTGGCTCGTGGCGGCAAGGAGAGATGTGTTCTTTGAGAAAACCACGGCCTCAGAAGGGCCACAGCGAAGGCGGCGTGTGCGTCCTCGTGGGTGACAGCAGTGATCCATCTGGGCTGCCATCCCAAAAAGCTCTGGAGTGTGTACTTGACCTTAGGTGTTCTTCCTGAATCAAGATGCTTTCCTGGATGAAAGGCCTGAAAAGAGGAAAGCCAGCAGGTGTTGACAAGCTCTTTGTTCCTTCCCCAGGTGGCCATGGTGGAGGTGCAGCTGGAGGTGCAGTACAAGTACCCCCAGATGCTGCTGATCGCCTTCAGCGCCTGCACGACCGTGCTGGTGGCCGTTCACCTCTTCGCCCTCCTCATCAGCACCTGCATCCTGCCCAACGTGGAGGCCGTGAGCAACATCCACAACCTGAACTCCATCAGCGAGTCCCCGCACGAGCGCATGCACCCCTACATCGAGCTGGCCTGGGGCTTCTCCACCGTCCTGGGAATCCTCCTTTTCCTTGCAGAAGTCGTGCTCCTGTGCTGGATAAAATTCCTGCCTGTGGGCTCCATCCTGAAAAACGAGACCACCAACGTGGAGAAGGCCAGCAGCCACGCGGGGTGGCAGTCGGCACTGGTGTCCACCATCATCATGGTCCCTGTGGGTCTGATTTTTGTCGTCTTCACCATTCACTTCTACCGCTCCTTGGTGCGGCACAAAACGGAGCGGCACAACCGGGAGATCGAGGAGCTCCACAAACTGAAAGTGCAGCTAGATGGGCATGACAGAGGCATGCAGGTTGTGTGACAGAGCCTGCACACAGCTCAGCCAGGGCTGAGAGCAAAATACCTGGTCTGCTGCTTGGTGAGACGCACCAGGGATGGATTGTTTTGAGGCTTAAATCTGTAAATGCTACTTGCCTGCCATTTCTAGCTGTGGGTTCTTGTGCTGTTCCACGTGCTGGGGGCTCTGCTCTGGTTCTGGTCCCACACACTTGGTACTTGAGTCGACACTGCCATGGTGTTCAAGGTCAAAACTTTATCTACCTAAACATTGGTAGCCAAAAATCTGTATTTTTTACAAATGCAATATTCTGTTGCCAAAAGTGAAATTGCATCAGCTGTCCCAAAAGCCAGTGTGTGTGTGTAGGACCTGTCTTACATTTCAGAACTCCCTGGTTGTCACTGCAGCCACAATTAACTGGAAGCTCGTTCCTAGAGCAGAGCTGGTTAATGTGGGTACCTGCAGCTGACTCAAGGGCACCCAGGGAAGCACAACAGAAACTGAGAATGTTGATCACTGTTGTTCCAAAGCAAGTATTCCATAAATACATAACCAGAAGGAAAACAGCCTTAGCTTTTATGTTCTTTTCTTGCTATTCTTTACTATATTTTTACAGTTTGGGATGTAGAATTTTGAATTGCAGGAAGCTGGGAATTTCTCTCATACTTTCTTCAGCAGCATCTGTCACTTTAGATTGAGTAAGTGCCAAGATCATGTGTTTTTTCCCAATAAGAGGCAAGAGTGCCCAGGGAAGGCTTACAGGTGTTTTAGTTTTAACAAGGACATTCTAAAAAAACAGAGCAGTGACAGGGAATTTAATGAGACAAGACTTTGAAGGACTAACAAAGCAAGTTTCAAGGAGGTAAAGGAGTGACAGCAAGTATTGTAGAAATCTGCCACTGTGTCTTCTTCATTTGTGCATTGCTGCGATGCCTTTTGCCTGGTTTGCTGGAGAGAACAAGCCCAGTCCTGTGTTATTTCATCATTTGGGGTTTTGTTTTTTTTCTTTTTTTAATTGGCCGTAGCGTTTTTCTATCAGAAGTGAATGCTTCCTTCTCCCTCCACTAGAGCAGACAACTCCTCTGGTGGAACCTGGAGCTGTCCTGGCGAGCCTGATGGAGCTGGATCCTGATGGAGCTGGATCTGGCAGGAATGCTGTGTGCCATTAAAGAGCTATCCCTTTCCTTTGAGCTCAATTCTTTTTTCAGCAGCTGAGGCAATGACACTTGCATGTCTGTGTTGCTTAGCCAGGGAAGCTTGTAAATTCCATAGCATCCTCGTGAGTGAAAACTTCTGTGAAAAAACCTCAGTTTTATGATTTTTTGGTAACTTTGTGGAGAGAAAAGAGCGTTTTGCAATCATCAGCTCTTTTAAGGGAAAGTCAGGCTTTCTGACACACAGGGCTTCAAGAAGCATGAGCACATTTTCTTGGCCCTGATCCTATGCTGGTTTCCTCCTCTGCACTCCAAAACTGCAGTTTCAGAGTCTCCGAGGCCTTGTAGGTTTCTGAAATCATTAAGGATGTTTATAACGTTCTATTGAACCCTGGTCCTTTATTCCACTGGGATTTGAGGACTCTAAAGGCAGTGTATTACATGTCAGCTTCCCAGAAGGGAGAGTACACGCAAACCCCAGGGCAGCAGGGTGAGACTATCCCAATATTCCTCTCTGGCGAGGGCGTTGGGAAACCAACTCTCATCTCTCTTGTTTACATGCGAATGTGAGCGTTGCTGAACAAGTTGCTTAGCACTGTGTCTGTGGCTTTCATCTGCTGTTCTTGCTGCAGTTGGCATGTACCATATTGGCTGATGTGCAGCAAAGAAAATAGTCTTTGTGTGCTGAATGACTAATCTGTACTCATGTGCATATGCAAAAAACAAGGAGTGTCCTCCAGGAAGTGGGGTGGTCATGGAATTCATATGAACTCCCCAGGACTCTGCCCTCTCTCCCTCCTCTTTTTACCATAATAAAAATTAAAAGGTTTGTACAACAGAATCAGAGTTGAGTTTTCTGCCAAGTGCTACACGTGTCGGCTCCTCCACCAACAGAATTTCTGTTGAGAGGCCAGAGCCAGACCAGATGGGATGAATCTCTCATCTGTACTTTGCACTCTCCTTTAACATCAGTAACAGTAGGACCTTGTGTGCTCAGGGGCTCAGGAGGCTGTTGAGGAAAGTATTGCACCATTTTTGCAATATCTTTTTTAAATTTTCCACCTGTGCATACAGTGCTGCAGAAGCAATGCAGCTTGTTTGGAAACAGCCAGATCGTTCTTTTATTTTTTTGCAAATGTAATAAACTTCAGCAAATGGAGAGATGCAGCAGAAACTGTGCTTTGATTTTGTAGAATAACTCGTTCCGGCTTTGGTGGGATTGCATTCAAGATCAGTCTCAAGGCAGCGCATCTGTGACTGGAGTGGGATCACCTTACTCCAGGAGGGAGTCTGAGGTACAGTTTGGGATGGTGTCCCAAGGGCAAATACGCTTAGAATAGTAATGTGCTTTCCTATGTTTGCTTGCAGCTCTGTTTCTTGTGTCTCTCTGGGCCCTGAGTTCTCCCTTCCATGAGAAGCCCATGGGGGTATTTTTGCTCTTTGATTCTCCAGGTTACCCATCCACCTTCATGCTGTAACTCCTTTCCCAACAACAGCACTTCCTTTTCTTGCTCCTGCCTCTCTTCCTACAACTTGTTTACATTTTCACCACTGTTGGGTCCAGACTGGTGTTGCAGAAATGTTACCTGTGGTACCAGCCACGGGAGTTCATCCGTAAAGGAAGGAGTAGGGATGTTGTAGTTGTCCAGCTGGGTGTTTCTGTGCTACAGCACCAGAAAATCCTCCTTGCTCCTGCTGGGGCTCCCGTGGCTGTCAGCAGGATTCCCATCAGTCAAGCCAGCCTTTCCACACTGTCCCTGCTGTCCCAGCAGGGCTGGCAGCTCTCTGGGTCACGTCTGGGTTTGTCTGCCTGTGCCTGGCCACGTCTGTCCTGTGCTGTCACCTCTCTGTCGTTCCTGGGGTGTCTGTCATTCTTGGAGTGTCTCAGGTTTTGTGTGGCTGCAATCCTGCAATGCCTGCATGGAGATGCTTCTCCCAAGGGTTCCACCCTCAGCTGGGGACCTGTGTTGAGGATCTCCCCTGGTGTGTCTTGGCTTTCTGTTCCAGTTTTGGGCTCTGGGCTGCTGCAGTCTTGGGTGGCTGCTGCCCTAATTCTCAGCCCCCTTGGGCTGTGGCTCTCTGGACCAGTTATTGCCTTGTTTGAGCTATTTCTGCAGTTTTTGCACTGGAGCTTAGCACAGGGACAGCCATGATCTTGCTTCAGAGTTCTGAGTCTTCCTCCAGATTTTTTTTTTTTTGGACAGTTTTTGCCCAGCAGGAAAATGCCTCTGCAGGCTCCAGCACTGCAGGGACCCTGCCTGCCCACCCTAAAGCAGGGAAGGGGCTCTCAAGGACAGGGGAACAACACTTCTTTTTATCATTGCCGTGCACCGGCCTTGGTTAGGAGGCAATTCCTCTCTCCCTTTCCGTCTTAGCAGGAGTAAAGAAGGAGCTGGAGGGAGCAGGATCGGGTTCTCCCTTCGCCGTGTTCAGTGGCAGCTCCCACTCTGTGATCTCCCTATTTTTAACATGGCCCCGGGGCAGGGCTGGCTCCCTGTTTCAGTGGAGAGGAGGCTCTCCAGGAGACTTTACGGCCGTGAGAGATGGAGTAACGCTGGATTTGGCTGGATTTGCTCATGTGACGGATGAAAGCGATACCGTGCGAGAGCCCCGGGCGGAGGGAGGGCTGCCGTAAGCGCTCAGATATGTGCGAGTGTTTATGGAGAGCGCTGGGGTGGGTGCAGCTGCAGAGCGAACATCCTTCCCCATCCTTCCACATCCTTCCCCATCCTTCCTTTCCCTGGCTCCGGGATGTGGGGATGGGCAATCCCGGGTTGCCTCGAGGTTACCTGTGCTGAGCTCGGGGGTGGAGGTGCTCCTCCTGCCTTTCACAATGTGCTTTCTTTTCTTTTCCTGCCTTCAAACAGACAAGCAAAAGGCCTTGGAGTTTCCCTGCTGCTGTAGATTCCTTATCTTTTAAATCTCATTGCATCAACTTCTAAGACAGCTTCCTCAACACTCCCTCAAACCACAATCTCAAATTCAGCTGGGCCAGAGGGGGTATTTTCTGATTAACTCACAGGCTCTCTCCTCTACAGCCATCTCAAAGCAGTTTCAGTAATTAAAATTGACTGGCTGGATTTGGAGAGTATTTACCTGAATCCCTGTATGTCCAGCTGGGAGCTTGCTTTCTGCCCAGAGGTGTGACAGCCATGAGTGCTAAGAGAAAAAAAGAAATCTGTATTTTAGCTTTGCCTATTTTTGTTTTACCTCTGCATGAACAGTATTTAATGTAGAACAACGAATGTATCTCAGTTATTGTCCAGCTGTGTGAGAGAAACTGGATAAACTTGCTCAGTTTTATGCTTCTTGGTGATTTCAGACTGATTTCTTGAAAGGCAGCTCAAGTCCTCCAGCATCCTCTATGGGTTAACTTGGGTTCTGCCTTTTTGAAAAAAAGCTTGGTCAGATATTATCGTTCTCCTTTTGCAATGCACAAGGAGATAACAATTAGGTGCACTTCCTTTTAATGAGGGTCTGGGTCTTGGTACATGTTTTAAGAGGAGGTTAAGGACACAAACAGCTGTGACAGGAACTCCTGTAACAGGAAGACCATTAAAGTTTGTCTTCTGTTAATAATACTAGCTTAGTGGACAAAATTACTTTTAAGAGCTCATTAATTAAGCTTAAAACATCTTTATACTTTTCTCAGATTTTTGTGGTATTTGAAAGTTAAATTGTTAATATTTTGTAACACTGCAAACCAGGATCTTCTGGCATTTTTTTCTGGCTTTTTAGGAGAGAATGTATGTAAAGTTTTAAGGAGTAATACTGAACGGATGGGTGTGCAATTGCATTTTGATCTAAAGATGGTGCCCAAGAAGCTGTTTAACAGGTGAAAAATGCCAAAAGACTGGCACAGCAATGCCTGTATAGTGACTAGATTAAGTTTTGGCCTTCAAAAACACCAAGAAAAAGCCTTCATTTTTGGTTCAGTATTTAATTATTTGCATTTTTTCACATTTAAGATACCAGCTAGGAAGAGCTGGAATCTTCTGGCAAGAACAGCAGCTTCCTGCATAGTTCAATCAAGGCAGAAAAATTCAGCCAGCAGAAAAATGCAGAGCACAAAATGAACTAACACTGTGTAAGTTATTGTGGCAATCTGATTCATCAGAATCCATCATCTGCTTTCACTGTTGAGAGAATGGAGCAGCACGGACACACACAGAAAGTGTTTTAGCAGCCTGAGAGCACAATATAAATGTAAAAGGGAGTGCTGGAAATTAGGGCCAAGCATTAATGGCAATACTTGACTGCTGCAGTGTGGTGAGCAGAGAGCAGATCCATGGAGAGGCTTGGAACGGAAGGGTGAGGAGGATACAGGTGCAGTGTTTGCTCTCTCTGTGGCAGCCTGCGTGGGGTTTCCTCCCTGTGTGTCTGTGCCGGGCTGGCAGGCTCCTCCTCCTGCTTGGACAAAGTCCCTCTGCTCCAACAGCAGCTCCAGGTGCTGTCTGGGGACATCCCACTCCCAGTGCTGCTGAGCCCTGTGGACACCAGGCTGCGGGCAAAGTGAGGAAGTGCTGCTCTCAGAGCACTCCCTGCTTTTGGGAGTGAGCTGGACAATCCCAGAATGGGTTGGGTTGGAAGGGACTTTAATGACCATCCAGTTCCAACCCCCTACCATGGGCAGGGACACCTTCCACTAGACCAGGGTGCTCCAGCCTGGCCCTGGACACTTCCAGGGATAGGGCAGCCACAGCTGCTCTGGGCAAACTGTGTTAGGGCGTCCCCACCCTCACAGGGAAGAAGTTCTTCCAAATACCTAATCTAGATCTACCCTCTTCCAGTTGCAGCCTGTGAGGAGTTTCCTGGGACAGAGCTCGCTGTGAGCAGGTGTGGTCTGCCTGTTGTGTGTCTGTGTTTGCAGTGAAGAGGTTCCATCAGAGAGGATGTGCTGTGACTGCTGCTGGAGCTCCTTGAGGACACTCACCAGCCCACCTGGATGGAGGTTTGGAGTTTGGGACTGCCTATGGGAGCCCTGCTGGAATTAGCACTAAACAGAACCTGGCTCATTGCTGCCCACAAAGGGCTCTGGTTGTATCTGTTGGCTTAAACTGATAAAAAAATATCCTGACTGACTCATCTGATTCCTGGTGACTGTTGTGGGTGAAGAGCTCCTTCCCCTGCAGAAAAGCAGAGGGCAGTGCCTGTGGCAGGAGTGCCTTACTGTGCAGCAAATCCTGTGTGCTATACCAAGGAGGAACTTCTGGGGCGGAGCAGAGCAGTGCAGGGACGCTGAGATCTGTCCCCTTTCCCTGCCAGCCCAAGCCAGGCAGCACTGCCTGGCGGTGGCAAGGTGGTGTTTTACTGCTGCAGGTGAGGCTGTGCTGGATGGCTTTCATGGCACCACCGTTTATTAAAAGATCACGCTTCTTCCACAGCACAACTTCATTTTCAAGAGCACAGAAGTTTGTTCAGAGCAGACAGATGGCCTCAGATCAGCTTCTGCTGCAAATGACTACTTGAGTCTTAGGTACGAGGCATGATTCAAACCTGACTGCTGGAGGTGCCAGGAAAATAAATGATAGCTGCCAGGGCTGCAGTCTGTTGCCCAGCTAATTCCCAAAATCAGACTCTTGCTACTGAGAGCTGACAGCGGGGTTCAGAGATGACAAATGATCAGAAAATAACACAGTCTGTGCAGGCCTTTGGTCTGATCTCTGTCCAAGCCCGAAGAGTCAGCACTGGCCCTCTGCAAATGCTGCTCTTTGGTCCCAGAAGATACAGGTCACACATGGAATTTATGATTAATCCTCATAGTTAGAGCGTGAATCTTCAGCACAGGATAATTACGTTAATTAGTTCTCAGTGTGTTGTACTGTCTGTGGAGAGATACCTGCTTACCTTCCTCCCCTGAGACCTGGTCTCTAAAGGACCTATCTGAGGTGGGCGAGGAGGCAGCTGTACCCCCAGGGCTTGGTGCAACATTCAAACCAGTCTGATGTATCAAGTATGGGCCAGGAAAGCTTAAAATCTGTGGCAAGGCTTGGGCTGAAACTGTGTCAAGGGCTGTTTGATATTTAATGTTTCTAACTTTCTTGGTTTAACTTAAGTGTTTAGGAACTGTCTGTTGGCTTTTTTGTTACAACACAGGTAATGGGTACAACCTCTCATTTCTGGCTTTGGCCTGAAAGCTGCCATTGCCCAGCAGGCTTCGAAGCCCACCCCTTTTACTTCTGTTTGTTAAATTTCCATTTTATTGAGCTTATCTCTGCACACACCTGGTTCCTTACGCCCACCTCAGAAATAAACCGAGTCATACAAATCCCATACCTCATTTTACGCCTCTCCCAACAAAATGCAACCTCTCGGTCACACGGGTCTTCCCTGAAAGGAAAGAGCAATTTGTAGCAGTTCTTTGCCCAGTTCCTCGTGCTTCCCCCCGGCGCTGAACTGCGCAGAGAGCTCCCTGAATGTGACGCAGACGCGGCGGTGCTCGATGTGCCTGCGGTGGATGCCGTGTTTCCACTTGTACCGGGCGTCCCCGTGCAGCACCACCAGCGACCTCTGGGGCAAGGGGATGGCCACACGCACCTCCTTCCCCGGAACCAGCCTTGGGGACAAAAAGCACTTGGTTCTCTCTTCTCCTGGATTTCTGCACGCTGATGTCTGCGTGAAAGATCCAGGGGGACTTAATTCCTCTTTAGTGGAAATGGGAAATAATTGGATGGTGTCCTCTGAATCGCAGGACATGGAGAGCACCGTTTTTGAGAGCAAGTTCAGGCTGACCAGGCGCTCCCCCCAGAGCCACCAGTCGTCAAAGTGGGGGTCGATGGCAGAGCCTCTCTCTGGTCTGTAGTCCAGGTTACACTGTTCCACAGGTAAGAAACCACTGAGCACAGCACAGGCCTTCATCTGTGCCACAATCTTTCTGCTGAAACTTGGCAAGCCAGTAAAGCTGCCAGCTTTCAGCCTTTGTTTCTTGAAGTTCACTTTGGGTCCATAGTCCTGTTGGAAAAGAAGAGGGAGGGAAAAGCTAGTGTAAAGGGAAAATCTAGGACAAGTCTTTTTGGAGAGGCTGTTCCTGCAGAGTTCTGTTCTCATCTCTTCCAGTGACCTGGTTGCCAGGTTGCAAAAGGCCTCAGTGAATCTACATTAATCTCTCTGGATTTATAAAGTAAAACCAAATCTAAACACCCGCTTCTTTCCCTTGGAGATTGTGTGAACTTTAATGCTTGAACACACACCATCAAATACTGTTTGTTGTAACTCTCATGTATTTTTGCAAGAAGTTGATTTTAATTACAGGTAATTCTTGCCATTGATTTCAAGAAAAGCTTTCAAAGGAAAACACTTCATGAAACACCTCAATATTTCGGGTTTTAACTGAAAACAGCTTTCCTTTTCCAGAGGGATCTAAGATCAGATGTGCTTCTAAAGTCCAACCTGTTTCTTTCGGCCAGACTGCGACGGTTTCCAGTCATCCTGGTCCATCAGTTCCACTATCTCACACTCTTCATCTTCACTAATGAACTCCTCCACCAGGAACACCCCTGGAAAGGGAAATGCCCAGCCAGCAAATTCCGAGTGCTCATTTCCTTTAGCTAGGCCTGTTGCTGGACAGTAAGTGAAATTATCTTCTCCCTGTGGAAATATCAACGGAAAAGGAAAAAAAGCAATAAGATATTTCCATTATTTACTCCTGCAACCTTGGTATTGCAGCGTGAAAACTGTACAGGATTCTTGCAGACAAGAGAAATTATACAGCTGCTTTTGGGGAGCAACCATTCCCTGCTCTTTTTTTTCCAGCTGCAGCATCACTGTGCTGCTTGCTTGAAGCCACTTTTCTTTCCTTGTGATGTCTTTATCCTGGAAAGGCAGGGAAGAACCGATGATCCTCAGGGCCACGGGTACAAGGAGATTAATGGTGGGTATTGCTGCAGAGATATGGTTTGTCATAGCAATAAATGTTGAATGAGGGAAGTTGATAAAAATCGCGCAGGCCACAAGGCTAAGCTGTAACAAATGAATGTGAATGTAACACGTGAGGCTCAGGTGAGCTCCGACTCGGCTTCTGGACGTTATTGAGGTGAACAATTCACAATCCCCCGGGGGGCGGCCGCCGGGGGGGCTCTGCCTTGTCCCCGTCGTGTGGCCCTGGGGTCCCGGCCCCGCTCCGGCCGCGGGGGTCCCGCAGCCGCCCCGCCCCGAGGGGCCACGGCCGGCGCCC
>VZTF01000282.1:427341-451537 GCA_013397755.1 Cnemophilus loriae | reverse complement strand
CCGTGGCCTTGTCCTCCCCGGGGCATCGCGGCCATCGCGTCCCGGGGACAGCGGCAGCCGTGCCAGGCGCGCCGGGCCGGGCGGTGCAGGGCAGCTCATTCAGGTCAGGGGGATGCCCGGCTGTGGGGCTCCATCCCGGGAGCTGCGGTGGGGCAGGAGGGGGTCGGTTCCCAGGGAAAGAACCTCGGGGTTCACCAGGCCCCGGGATAACCGAATGTACCCTCTGCCGCATCACCCGCGATGCTGCGGGGATGGGACGTGCCACGTCTGGCCTTCCCTGCAGCCCCCGCCGTGGCACAGCTGTGTCTGGGGTACCAGTGTGCCAAAGAGAGGGCGATGGGAGCATCCACAGCCGCTGGTGTCACATTTTGATTGTAGGCACAAGATCTGAGGGAGCTTTGGTTGGGTCAGCCTGACCCCGTGGTTTGGCTTGCAGCGAGAGCTCTGTCGCCTGAAGGATCAAATCCCCAACAGCTGCTGTTTAAACTGGTTTTCGGTTCAGCTCTTTGTGCTTGTACACAATACTTCAGTGTATACAATATTGTAGTGCCCCGCTGCTCATCACACAATGTTGCAGGTTCTGTGGGTGTGTGGTGGTGCTGAAACCAAACCCAAGGACAGCTCAGTGCCCCGTGTGCTCCTCACGATGTGCTGGAGTGGCATTTAGGCAGCGTTGATTTAACGCAGAAAGACAGGAGCGAGCCTGGCCTTGGAGCTCTGTTCTCCCTCTCTTGGAATCTGTGTCAGGAAGAGTGGGAAGCCCTGAACCAGTTATTTCATGGAGCTTTTTTGGCCCTGTCAGCGTTGTTATTCCAAATATCAGTGTATCCTTCTGTGTGTGTGTGTGTACTGAAACATCACTTAATCACCAACAAGACGCAGAACTCTGTTGATTTTTTTTTTTACTTGGTGAGGAAATGATATCCTTGATTGGTGCGTGTTTAAATTTCTGCTGATTAATTCAGTTTTCCAAAATTTTGGGGAATTTAGAAGTCGTCAGCCAAGAGTCTGTCCAGCTGGTCAGGCTGGTGAGCACAGTGTCACTTTCTTGGGAGAAAGACATTCACAGCAGGTGTATTGACTCTTACTGCTGCTGTTTGCTTGAAAAAGTGTTGGAATTCCTGGAGCAGAGCCCAGGAGAGGCACAAACAGGTACCTGTGATGCTGTCCTGGTCCCGAGTGCCATCAGTCATGGGCAGCTTTCACCTGCAGCAAGTCTGTCACTCCAGCAGCCACGGGATGTAGCCCTGTTGTTTTGGAGATGGATTGGATCAGCGTGTTGGGAGCCTGTGCCCAGTCTAATAATAGTCTCTGCCATATTCATTTCAACCAAGTGAAAAAGGTGACTTCCAACACAGCAGCAAAAACAAACCTCATCAAAAAAACCCAGTAAACCTCATAAAATTTTTTTCCCTCATTTGGAGCTGTTGAAAGCATTTCCTGTTATTCCCATTTGTTTTACCAGGCAGGCAACCAGAAGGCGTCCTGCAGCTGACTGATTTGTGATTCCAGCAGAGGGGTGGAGATTAAAGATGTCAAAAATTACTACAGAACTTCTTTTGGAAAGAGCAGTTCCAAGATCTACGAGGCTCCGAAAGATCGAGACGCTGAAGTAAGTGCAGACAGGCCCGTGGAAAATTCCAGATTAATTCAACCTGGGCAATGTATTTTTTTTTCTGTGTGTCTTTCTTCCCCTAAGCATTTTTTACTTTAAAAAAGAGAGTTTCAAAGCACAGAGCTGAGATGGCAGGAGATTCCCAGTGCAGGATCAGTGAGCAGCGGTGGCACTGCATTCACTAGAGAGGTTATTGGCAGATGTCACCTTTTTTTGCCGTTTCTATTGTATGTTTGCTGCCGTTCTTTCTGTGAAACTGCTCAGGGCTGGATCCTGATTTCCCAACCCCAAGGTATCACCCCTGCCCCCAAAGCACTTCCATCTTTGTTAGTAATTGCTTAATGTGAATAGGAGAGTCTTTCAGTACGGATTTCAGAGAGTTTTCAAAGTATTTTTGGCATTATTTCCCTCTCCCTCCATCACTTTCCATCTCCTCTAAATCCAGTTATCCTAGTACCTCAAACATTGCAGAGGGAGAGAATAAACTCTGAAACACTTAAAACCCACTAAAAACAGTTTTGTCACTCAGATCCTTAACAGAGGTCATTGCAAATATGTGTCTTTCCAAATGTTTAACACAGTGGAATTTTGCTGTTCCAGAGCTGGTCAATCCAAGTGACTCAGCTGGCCAGTTTCTGGCTGGCGCCTTTGTTGTTTTTGTTGCTGATGTCAGGGGGTTTGGGTTTCACATGTACTCTTTAAAGTTATTTCTTTCAGTTTGCCTTGTGCTAAAATAATTATTTTTAGAGAGAAACTCAAGCATTTCTCTGAGGAGTATCAGCTGCAGTAATCTGGGTAACGGAGTGACGGGGAGATGTTTGAAGCTGTGGGTTTTTGGAGTGTGGCTTTCTCCATGCAGATTCATGCTGTGATGCTGAAGGGTTATATTTCAGAAAGTCCATTTGGGAAACACCGTTGAGTTTCTCCCCAAAATGCCACCACAGCCTCAGCTCTGCTGCCAGCTGAATTCTCCTCAACCTTTCTTACCAGCTCTGACTGGCTGGTTACACTTCTGAGATGGAAAGTGAAGGAGAAAGGATCTTGCTTTCTGGATTTGTTTTGCCTCATTTATTCACACTTCATTAATATCTGGAAGCCTGTTTTTTTAACTAATCATTAGAGATAGAGATTCTGTTTGTTAAAGGAACTCAAGCTGGTGCCCTCAAGAGATGTTGGCTGCCAGGACTGGAAGCTCCCTTTGGAGCTCACCTGAATGATCTAACCAAATATAAATGACCCTGCTTATAAAATGCAGTTTTCACTTTCATGCAGAGAAGGGGTATTTCTTTTCCCCTCGCCAGTATTGTACCACTTCCTCTTTCAGGACAGAGTTCTTCTGTTTTGGTGGCGGTCTTGGGATTTTGTTAGGAGAATTTCTACATTTATCATTGGAAGTTTTTGCAGCAAAAGTCACTATAAAAGAAATGGAAAAATCACTTTTTTGGTCAAGTTAGTTCTTTGAAAACAGCCAGATTGTTTGGGGATATGCTCTACACTTGGCCTGACCTGTGAAATAATGAATGCAGTACATTCTGTGGACAGGGTAGACTGAGGGTGCAGTGTCTTGACTTGCCACAGCTTTTGTTGAATCAACATTGCGCAGGAATAAAATACCAAACCTCTTAGAGGTGTAGCAATTTTTTTCCATAAAATTAGAAATTTTTCTGGTGATTCACTGCTCCCAGCCAGCTCAGTTACCCCTAGGAGATTATCTGAATTGCAGGTTAATTGTACTTTGGCAGACCTGGGTCTCTGATGGTGTCTGTTAGCTCAGACACATCAGCTTCCCCACAGTGTGCTCACAATCCAGGATGCTGCCACCAGGAAAAGCAGGTTTGGTCAGATGCACCCAGTGAGTTGTGCTGGACTGAGATGCCACAGGTGGGACTGTCTATGCTATGAAATCAGCATTTGTTCTTCCAGCAAGCTGTAGATAGATCATGTTTTTTTTTGTTTTCAGCCTGTCCAAGCTGCAGCTGAAGACTGGAGACTTAGACCCGCGCTTGTTTTCCCGCCTGAGGCACCTGCAGAAACTCGATCTCTCTGATAATTTACTGGACAAATTTCCCAACAGCCTAACCCTGCCCGATCTGCGTGTCCTGAACTGCAACAATAACAAGCTGGAAGATGTAACTGCTCTGAAACAGTTCCCTCTGCTCGAGGAGCTGACCTACGAGAACAATGTGTACTTGACAGTGAGTTACCCCCCTCCTTACATTAAACAGAGAGGCAAACAAACAGCACTTGTGCAAAGTTCTCATATATTGTTCTTGGGCAGCAAGTGCTAGGGCATTTGAGAAGGCAGCCAGCCTTTGTGTGACATTTAACCACTTTGTGCCACTATTTCTCAGTCTGCAGAAGTGACTTGCCCAAAACCACTCAGATATTAAAATCTGTGTCTTGAACTCCTGATTCTCTAGGCCAAAGTCCCATCTTAGGTGGCTTATCAGGCACAGTATCTTATGCTCGTGCTTGTGTAAAATACAGTAATGACTGTGTAGAGATGTCCTTCTTACAGAAACATAGAATCACTGAATGGTTTGGGTTGGAAGGGACCTTAAAGCTCATCTTGTTCCACCCCCTGCCATGGCCAGGGACACCTTCCATTAGACCAGGTTGCTTAGAACCCCATTGAATTTGGCCTTAAAACACTCTCAGGGATGGGGCAGCCACAGCTTCTCTGGGCAACCAGTGCCAGCGCATCACCACCCTCACAGTAAAGAGTTTCTTACTATGTTAGTTTCATATCTTTATATTCTAGTATCTGTGTTAGTTTTAGTGCCCTCTGTGCTCTGGAAGAGCAGACTGGGTCCTTTGATGAGGGTGTAAACTTGGTAATTAGTCTGGTATAGGTTTTGACTTCTCCCAAGAGGATCTGCTGACTGTACAAGTTAAACATCTAAAACCAATTTTACTCGTGCTGTGAACTGGCATCAGGCACTCACCATCCCCACATGCTTGTTTGCTGTTGTACACTGGCAGTATGTGTGTGGCTGTATGGTGAACTGTCTGACTTAAAATGCATCTGACCCAAGGAATTCCTGCTGGAATTCCTTGACAGGAGGCAGGCAGGCCTTCCCCTGTGTTAGAGTTAAGGGATATGGACAGAGCTCCCAGCCTTGCACTCAGGCCCAGCAGAGGAGCAGTTCCACAGCCCTCACCTTGTGCTGGATGTTAGCACTGCCTGAAGGCTGGGCAGCTCTGTCTGCAGTGTAAGATCCCATCTCATAGGAGAACATTAATTCACAGCTAAAATCTGAAATTCAAGTTGAAAATCCCGAGGAGATTTTATGAAATGGCTTTTCCTTACTAAATATATTATTCTCATTTGGGCTGCATTTTAATCAAGGACTAAAGGTAGAGCAAGTACCATGTATACAACTTTTATAACTCCGATGTTTTCTCTTTCTAGCTCAATGATGACTATAAAGTAATGTTCCTTTTGCAAAATCTTCGGCTGCTCAATGGCAAGGACATAACCAAACTGGCCAACCATGTGAGGCGTGTCAACAGCCGTAAGCTCACCAGCAAGGTAAGATGTGGGCTATTTCCTTAAGCTCTAAACACCTGAGAAATAGCTAAATCCTGTGCTCGGTGTAGAGACAGAGCTGCAAACAAGCTTCAAGTGGTTTGCAATACCTGTGGTATGACCCGAGCCCAGCCTGCAGAATGGGCCACCCAGGAAATGTCTTAGTGCTGCTTTCTCTGGTCACTGCTGGCATCTGCTCTACCTGTTCTGTGCAGCCAATCTGCCTTTGGTTTAAGTGACAGGAGCAGGGCCAACCAGCTCTGTGTCTGATCCTGTAGTTTTTCAGGTCACTCTGATCATCATTCAGGAATGGGAGAAGCCTGGTGCTGCCAGAACAGCTGCAAACACCTCCCCATCTAATTTAAGTTACTGTCCAGGCCCCAGGAATGGGGAGCACAAAACCAAGCTCAGGATAATCTTGCTTTGTCCAGCATACACCAGGAACAAGGATTTGTTCTTTCTTCTTCAACTGTGAATGTTTAGAACTCTATTTTCACTCATTTGTCTACACAGTTTAGCTCCTGACAGATTGTCCCCACAAGGCATTGTTGTGATCTTGAGCAAAATTCTTGTTCAATTATGAGAAAGGTTTGGCTGGCTGGTTGTTTTTCTGTATTACTGTTGTTACCATTCATATTCTAGTTATTTGATCTTCTTAATTCCTTCTGCGTAGTGGAGGGAGGAGATTCAAATACTGAAGACCGGGATGTCTTGTTGTGCTGAGTGTTATATGTGTAATACCTGTGAGGGCTGCTCAGCCTCTTGTGCCAGACAACTGATCATGGCTGGCTCTTTAATGAGACACCAGACTCTCCCCCGTGCTGTTCATTTTGTGGTGTCTGTGCCCTGATGCCCTTCCCTGATGTTATTTGTACCTGCCTGCCCAGTTCTTAGTCCTGTGTCTCGATGTAGAAATGTCAGTTGGGTCCAGATGCTGATGGATGTGTTACTGCCCACCAGAAACTCTGATGGGAAATTGTGCTGGCAGGTGAGCATCCACATGGTTGTGCCTGTAGTTCAGCAGCCTTCTGGGGTCCAGGTATCTCTCTAAATGTGTCCATGCTGGCACTGTCTGCTTAGCCACTCTCACTCCAGCTTGGTACAGAGGAACTGACTTTCTTGTTAGCTGAAGTGGTCATTTGAACATGAATAAATAAATTAAAGTGGTGCCATCACGCAGGGTGCAGCACTCGGGGCTGGCCACTTCTTCAATGCTTTCACAAGTTCTCTTGTGCTTTTCTGTTGAATAAACTCAGTCTTTCTGCCTAGGTTACTGCTCACTGGGAAAAATTCTTCCGTGACCAACTCCCTGAGAAATACACAGCTGAGCAGGTGAAGTCCATCAAGAAAAAGTTCCTGAAGTCAGTACAGACCAATGTGGTATATGGGCCCAGCTCACTCAGCGAGTTCACCCGCTGGCGGGTAGGTCACATCCCACTTACCCTCCTGTTCTCCAGGCAAGGACCCTGCTCCTGGTTCTGCATGGACTGGATTAAAACACTCCATGGATTTGGGTGCTCTTGCAGACAAGTGGTATCACTTCTTCTCTTTTTTCACTGCTTTGTTAAGCAGTTACAGAAGCACCAGGACTAAATGTGCAACAAGTTGAAATGGCTGTCATTAAACATTGTTTTTTAATTCATAAGCAGTAATGATACTTGTACTAATTAACCAGACTGCAGTATCCTTAATACTTAATTATTTGCAAATTAGTTTAATGACAACCTTTACTCTTGATAAAAGGGAACAGATAATGACAGAAGTGTAGTTGTTCCCAGTGGGGAAAGACACCATTTAGTTTGTAACATTTGTTTTATTTGTGTGTTCATACACACAATTGAGGCTCCCATGTCTCCTTTGTCTTGTTTTATTGCTGTGCTGTTGTTTCCACAGCTGTGTACTCTGGATGCCCATGACAAAGTGAAGTTCTTGGGTCATGTAATGTCAGCTGGGGATTCCTCCACCACTTCTGAAATTCACATAGAATAGTGGGAGCAGATGTTAAAAACTCAGCAAAGCAGCTCTTTGTGCCACGACACATCAGAGCTTGACATGCTGTGGCTTTTTTGTCTTTTTTTCTTTTTTAACATATCCACATATTTGCTTCTCAGGTGAAAATGATTGCGGAAGAGTTTCTGGCATACTCACTAGGTCTGGAGTTAAACTCTGACACTGAACCAGAGGAAAAGACAGATGAGAATGAGGAAGAAAGCACAGAAAGCCCCAGGGAAGCTGCAGAAGACGTGGCTCAGGTAGGTGATTTTTCCAGTTACATTAGCAATGTTCTTTCTGTTTCCTGGGAATTCAGCAGCTCTTGTCAGTTCACATTTATGACCCTTTGGTAACCACAGGGGCAATCTCAGGCTCCAGCCTGTATCCAACAGCTCAGGCTCCTTCTTTCCAGCCAGATCGAAGCTTTCCCAGAAGTGTGAAGGCCGAGTTGCTCTCTGAGAGAAGAGAGCTTCCATTCTCATAGGAGACCAAAAACATTTCATGAGTGCAGTCCTACTCACTCCACCTCTTGTCTAGGAAGGGGTATTTTAATGAGAGAACTGGGCTGATGCCTGGCCAGACTCTGCTGGTGTTTGTTTGACTGCTTGGAAATGGCTGCAGACTGAACCCCTGTGGTCCATGGGCCAGATTTGTTTTTCCACATCGTATGTAAATTAAAAATAACTGAGACAGGGGAAGGGAGCTGAAAATGAGGCTGGCTGTGTGGTTTTCATTAGCTTCTGCCTCTAGGAACCCTGCAGCTCTGGGCTGTCTGAATCCTGGAACCCAGTCTGTAACCATGGGAGGGTACTTGCATTTGAATAATTAATATGTTTGACTTACAAATTACCTGCACATCTCGGGGATGCTAAAAACCTTCTGCAGAACCTGACAACATGACAACATTCCTTATAGGTCACAGTAACACCCAGCAAGAGGAAAAGAAATCATTCAAAATCAAGCCCTGGAAACAAGAGGTCCAAGTCCCAGGCAAACACCGAGGAGGAGGCTGTAGTAAATCCCAGAAAATCCAGTCATGCAGAGGATGACCCAGCTCCTGATAAACCAAGAACATCAGACCAACCAGCCAAGGAGGAAACCCCTGAGCAGGGAGCTGAAGGGACAGAGAAGAACGGAGAGCAGTTTCCCAAGGGGCAAAGCAACAGAAGATCCAGCCAGATGACAGGGGAACAGAAAAGCCAGGAGCAGGACAACGGCGTGGTCACCTTGACCCCCGTGAAGAATTCCAAGCGCAAGGTATGTCCATCAGCCCCCTTGGGTGTGGCTTTGGGCCTCGTGGTTTATAGTGGGAGGAGCTGCCTTCAGGTTTCTCCAGAGCTCTGCACAGCTTGGAGCTCGTAGTTGGCCAAACATATTGTGAGTTTTGGTTTGGTTTTTCTGTCATTGTTTTAAATCTCTCAGAGGCATCAAGGGAGAGAAGGGACCCCCCAGGAGACTCCAGTGGATCCCCTCTGGGGGATGGATGGACCAGCTCTCCGAGGTGGTGCACTGAAAGCCTGTGCTTAGAAATGGGTCTGGCAAGCCTTGCTCTCAGCTCAAACCAGTGGCTGCACGGGGAAAGGTGTTTCCCCCTCAGCTCAGGCCAGTGGGGATCTAAAGGGTTTTTCACATTTCTCTGCAGTAGGAAATGGGGTTCTCTGCTGGGGCCTGCTGGGCACATCTTCACTAAACAGTTCCCTGCTGCTTTAGGACTCTTGAGCATTGTGGCACCTCAGTCTCTCCTGTTCTCTGTAGCACAGAAGGGCTGAAAGATACTTGAGTTTAACTCAGATTGCTGTGTTCAGTAGAGGGTTCTGTCAAGGCAATCACAGGCAAACCGTGTCAGGGGAATGAATTTTCTAAATGTGGATGGTTTATTGTAGGAGGATGTCAGTGCAGAGCCATTGCATTTTCTTCAGTGTCACAGTAAAGGCAACAGCCGCGAGGATTTTAAAACGCAGCTCTGGTCCTGTGTCTTCGAGCCAGTGCTAGACTCTGGAGCCAGGAAAGGTGAGCTCTTAAAGAGGTTTGCAGGATTCCCAGAACCACCTGGCTCTGGAATCCCAGCGGACTCCGTGCCTTAGACCCCTGCTCCTCCAAGCCGTAGTCTCCGTGGTCAGGAAGAGACTTGCTTACATATTTCTCCTTTGACTTTGAAAACAGGAGACTGGGAGAGCACCAGGCAGTGATAAGCTGCAGTCTTCATGTGTTATCCCTGAACCTGGGAACTTCTCACCCATTATTTTCCTCTTTCAGATCCCATTGTGAGCTCCTCCAGAACCGTGGCAACCTGTGGAGGGGAATCTGTCTGTCTGATTGATTGTGAGACAGGGACGGTGCTGAAGAAGTATAAGGTGGCTACAGAGGTGGGTTGCAAGTATGAAGGGTAAGCACTGAATGGGAATACCATAGCCCGTAATAATTACATACATGCATCATATATATTACAAAGAGGTCTGAAAGTGTTAGTGTGGACAGATGTTAAGAAGATGAAGATAGATAATAAACGTTGCTTGCTTATCCTTTTAGCCTCATTTGGGTTTATTTTTTTATTAGTTTAAGAGATTAGCCTGCCAGTCCTCACACAGGTGTGTCTGGCTGCTGAGCCTGCTTGACAGCACAGAGGAATAAACATCCTCTTTTTGTAGTTTGTGTTCTTCTGAGAGCTGTTTTGAGTTTTGATGCTCCATCGTAAATAGTCGTGTCACTTCACCTGAGTAGCACTTGTGACAGTTGTCTTTTCTCTGAGCTAACAGCCACCACCCTGCTGGCTGTTCTCTGTCACCCCAGCCTTGTTTTGCTTCTGTCCCAGGAGTTCTTCAGCGTTGCATGGACAACCCTCACGATGGTAATCAGCGACAGCCGCAAGAAAGCTCACAACATCCTGGCAGCTGCAGGGAGGAGAGGGATTGTCAAACTGATCCACGTGGCAGCCGACTTCTGCTATGGAGAGATAAAGGCTCACAAAAAGCCCATTGCTACCATCTGCTTCAGCCCAACCCAAGAGACCCACCTCTTCAGTAAGTCTGCTTCAGAATTCCTGGTTTTAGTTCTGATGTGGAAAAGTCAGGGTTTCCTTAACAAGGGGAATTGTCACCAGGGCAAGCAGGAACAAACGAACAAAAGGCACGGACAGGCATAAGGGAGAGAACATTGTTATTCTCCTGTGGCACCAAGCTCCAGCAGGAACAGCTTGTTTCAGCCAGAGCCTGGCCCTTTAGCTGAGGTGTAGCAGCTCCTGTTTCTCCCTTGGTGGCTCTCGGGGTGGCTGTCACACACACATTAGCCACAAACAAGCCCAGGAGTGGATCTGTTCCACAGGGATGAGTAAGAAGAATGGCAGAACAGGCAGCTGGGAGCCAGGCAGTGGCAGGGCTCTCCTCCAGCACAGCAGCCTATTATGGGCTGTTTGGTTTCATTTTATCCAACAATGTGTTTAATTTATTTTGATTTTTTTTTTTAATGTGAGTTCTATGCCTCGACAGAGATTCCTATTCAGGTCCTGATGTCAAGGAGAGCTTTGCCACACACAGTAGGGCCCACAGAGGCTGTGGCTCATGGACTGGTAATGAACCATCATGTTACAAATTGCAACTGCATTGTCAGGCTGTACAGTGAGCTGGTACAGAGCCATTCCAGCCACACCTGCACCCCACAGCACATTGTTTCTCTTGCCTACAATGACCCACATCCTGGAGTGGTTAGAGTGCTACATGAACCATTAAAAGTGAAATTTCTTTTAGAATAGGGGGTAATTTTCAAGAAGAAGCTCAGGAGTGCCAAAAGCAGAAGCAGAGGAAAGGATAAGGAGGTTGGTGGAAGGGATAAGGAGGTTGGTAGCACAGCCATATTATGGTGTGGACAGCAAGGCTCATTATATTTCATAGAAAAATTTAGAGTAGTAAAGGGAGAGTCTTTGCATCCTTTTTGGGGAGAGGACACCAACAAACTGAGTTTGAGGGCTGCCATCTGATGAGGGTCCAGGTAACTCAGCCTAATCTATTAGAACTGTTTCTGCTTTCAGTGTATCAGCTTGGTGACATGTTTCTCACCCTTTGTCAGTGCCTAACTTTCCCAAAGGGAGCTGCTGTGGATGTGAACACAGTGAGCCATGGATATGTGGAATGGTGTCTGCCTGAGAGTAGAGGTTGGAGCTCATATTTTAGATTCCACCAGAAGCCCTGACCAGAAACGAGCTCAGAAGGCCACTAACTAAGGACCTTGTGAAGCCACAGCTCAGTAATGGACACCAGAAAACAAACTTTGTTTTATCTGCCCCTCTTAGAGCACAGGATAAGAACACAAAGTCCTGACTGTGCATGTGTGACAATGTCTGGGAAGTGCTGGGCCAGGAGCCTCGGGGACTGCTGCTGTGCTTTAATGAGCTCTGTGGTGCCACAGCCTTGGAGGGTGACTGGGGCTCAGGCAGAATTGCCAGCTAGCACGAGAAGAGCCAGATGAGCAGCGGTGTCACTACCTGCTTCTCTTCTGTGTCCCACAGCTGCATCCTATGACAAGCGAATTGCACTCTGGGATATTGGGATTCCAGACTGTGACTACAATTTCAAAGCAAGGTAAAGGTTCAAAAACCAGATGTGGCCAGTCCAGGAGCCTGTAACTAGCACGTCACAGCATCACTTAACTGCTTGTTCTCTGCTTTTTTTTAGCCAGCTGCTGGTGCTGGAAACGGCCTCTATCCCCCTACGGATCGCCCTGGTCCCCACCTGCCCAGAGCAGTACCTGCTGGCAGGCTGTGAAGATGGCTGCTTTGCCTGGAACATAAAACTGGATAAGGGACAAAAAAGCAGGTGAGAACCACAAGCTGGGGCGTCCATTTGCTTTCCACAACAAGAAGAGATAGTCCTAGCAAAGGCCTGATTTCTAACTGAGGAGGTCTGAGCAAAAGCACCAAACTTAACACATCCTCCCCCTCCCAGAGTGGCCAGAAAAAATAGGAGCATGATGCTCAAGCACTGTTCAGAGCTTGTATTAAAGCTGCAGTCTGCAGGTGTTATAGGCTGCTTTGCAGGAAGGCTGGCAGGAGTGTAATCCAATACTCCAAAACCTAAGGGTGTGTCATCTCCAGGTAGTGTAACGAAGTGTAAATTTTTGGATCGATTTCCAGTCTCACAGTGAGTCCTCCCCTGCCCCTGGTACGTGAGGTAACCCAGGAAATTGGCACTCTGTGGGAGCTCAGGAAAAATTTATGAGGAAGAAGCAAGTAAAGTCATGCCCTGCTGATAAACACTAATCCTGATTCCTGCAAAAGAGATGGAGTGAAACAGCAATCTCTTGGTCTTCTGCTGTATTAATAAACCCAGGTGACCAAAAGTGTAAGTTCAAGTGGGAATTCACCTGAGCTTGGCAAGAGGTTCACTGACACACAACTTTCCTTCTGGGCTCTGCACCCGGGCGCCCTTTCACTGCTGGCTGTTCAGGACTTGGCTCATTTCACCCTTCCCCCTGCTCTAGGCCTTTTGAAGCCATATTCCAGTTTCCTGATGAGGAAAGCATGACAACATCTCACAGGGTTGACGGTTTGGCTTTTCTCAATGATGATGTCGTTGGTGAGTATAAACACAACAGCCCAATCCCAAAAACAGTGGGACACCTCAGCGTGTGCAGGGTCAAGCCAGCACAACGAGCAGAGGGGCTGAAAGGGGTGTGACAGCCTCTTCTTTAGCTTTGGGGGGGCTGCACAGGATGGAGTTGTCTCCCAGAGTCATTTGTCTTTCCCAAAAATGTGGCCTAGAGTGCAAATCCATGCTTGGACAGGACTGGAAATCAGATGGACACATCCCCGAGAGCGCACTTGGCCAAGCAGTGCCAGTGTGGAAGGGAGGAGAGTCTCTTTCTGCTCAGGGGCTGGTGGCAACAGTATTTTTTTTCAGGGAAGCTGGGGTTTTCACATCATGGGCTGGCTCTTTCTGGACAGCTTATGCTTGTTCTGCAGCTCGGGAACATAAGCATAGCACTGAAAATCTCTCTGCAACCTCCAAATATCCTGAAATAAGGTAAAGCAGGTGGAAACAGTTGCTGCTGGATCAGATCCCGTGGCTTAAAAGCCATATTCTGGATGGACCACCTCTGTCTCGAAGCATTTTGCTTCTCAGCAGCTGACACAGCCTCTCTCTTCCTTTCTTCCCCAGTTTCCAAGAGCTCCAAACCAGGATGCATATACTTGTGGAGCTGGAGCAGGTCTTTTGATGCCAAGGGAAAAGGATGCCAGCGGACAATGTCTGCAGTTATTCTGGCTGAGCTGGAGTGGTCCACGACAGACATGTCCTACCTGACACTCAGCACCTGCCCAGGTAGGCAGCACTCATTTCCTGGGTAAAGCTTTGCCCAGTTGTCCATGGCTCTCCTTTGATCCATGGGAGCAGCCTGGAGCTGGAGGCAGAGGCCTGGATTTCAGAGCCCACCAGAGCTCTGCTCTCCCCTCTGCAGCTCTGCAGCGGAGCTCCAGCACTGCCCAGCCTCTGCCCAGCACCAGCTGGCTGGAAATCACACAAGTAATAAATAATTACAGCTGCACCATCTTCCCTGCAAGGGGGGGCAGCTGAGGCTGGGGGTCTTTCTTGCACGAGTTTTCAAAGCTCAGGGCTGGGCCCTGTGGAGCCAGTGGGATGCCGAGTGCATCTGTGGGCAGGGATGTCACACACTGGGCAGCTGGGTTTGGAGACTGACAAGGAACAGACAAACCTGATCCAGTCAGCACTTCCCAAAACCAGTCTAAAAAAAGTCAGGAGAAATCCCAAACCATTTAGCACTAGTTTTTCTACATTAAAGATAGCTGGTTTATTGTCAAATGAATTGAGTTCTTTCAGAGCAAGGTAGATTCATATTTTTGTGCCAGAAAGGGAATTTTGCTGAAATAAGGCACCCTCCATTGGGATCATGCAGCTCTCCTGGAGCTCTGCTTTACAGCAGAACAGACTCCCAGCACCACACTCATTTCCCAGCTTTCTCTTCTGCTCTCACAGCAAAAGAGTACGTGTTCTGTGGGGATGAGCAGGGCAGCGTGTGGATGTACAACCTCTCCAACTACACCACGGCCTGGGGCTCTGCGAAGGGAAAGCGCTCGGAGCGGAGGATCTCTCCCACACAGGTAGGTCTGAGGTGCTCTCTGGGCCTGCCCTCCACCCCAGGGCAGCTGATCCCAGGCTCCTGAGCAGGCTTATCCCAGAACATGCCTTGTGTTTCCACACCTGACCCTCACAAACAGTTAAAAGCAATCTCCAGAGCGTGGCCTAGGCCATTCGCTGGGACAGGAATGAGGAGCTGCAGAGCAAATCCGTCACCTCCTGCAGCTCTTCCTAGAAGGGCCTTAAAAAAGTGGTGGTTCAAATGGGGAGCACAACAGCATAGCTGTGCAGGCACCACATCCCCCAGGGAGAGGAGGGAAGCCAGAGTGAACGTTCCCTGGCAGGAAAGGGCTCACTGCTGCCCTATGCTCACTCACCCATTTTCTGCCCAGCATTTCCCTGTGGAGACAGTTCTCTTTTGGGCAGCCACTGTTCCCTTGCCTGTCCCTCTCAAAGGCTCTCACGCACTGGTCTGGAGCTATGTTAGACAGAGGTTTGAAGTGCCCCAGTGTTCCATGATTTCTTCACTGAAAGGGTTATTCAGGTATGGGAAGGGGCTGCCCAGGTGATGCTGGAGTCACCATCCCTGGAGGTGGCACTCAGGGCTCTGCTCTGGGTGACAAGGTGCTGCTCGGTCCCAGGTTGGACTCGATGCTCTGGGAAGTCTTCTCCAACCTCGGCAACTCTGTGATTCCACAGCTTTTTGGAAGGGCATTGCCAAGCCCCCAGTCAGTTCCTGTGCGACTGAGGTGCAGCTGGTTTCCCTTGTCCCTCCCTGCTCAAGCCCCTCTGCACCAAACCCTGGCCCTTCAGCGGTACCACAGCTCCAGCAGCCCCTCAGCACAGGGAAGCCCCTGACTCAGGCTCCCCGGGGCCCCACCTCCCCCTCAGACACGGCACCACCCCCTCTGCTCTGCCCACAGATCCTCAAGTGGCCGGAGCTCCGGGTGAACGGGGAGCAGCCTGCCGAGATCCTGGTGAACAACGTGGTAGCAGACCCTGCCTTCACCTACCTTGTTGTGCTGACCAGTGTGAACATCACAGCCATCTGGAAGAAGTCATAGTCCCCTGTGCCAGTCCCGCCCCCGTGCTTTGACCTAGTGCAGTATTAGTGACTGTTACCCACGTGCCCATGAACGTTTTCTAGACCAGCTTTATGTGCAAGATGAAACAGAAAAAACACAAGGTAAGAGTTTGTTCAACTCATCGGTTCATTGTAAACATCTGCTTTCTTTTACTGTAAGTTTTCACAGTTTGTGCATTTGTTTTATAGAAATGACACTTAATAAAACAAAATACCAGTTCAGTTGGCAGTGCCTGGACTTTTTGGCAGGGAAAGCAGAGAGTTCATCTACAGCTGTCACTGAGCAGCTTCTCCTGCTGGCATCGTGCCCACAACAACCTCCCCACCAGCCCAGGACAAATATCTGCCGTAAGGCTCCAATTAGAAAACTAAAAATCGCTTTAATGACTTATCCACCACATCCAACACGACATTTATCCTCTTGGCAAAGTGCCTGGCTGCTGTTAACAAAAAAAAACACCCAAACAAACTCAAAACATTGCTGCTGCTGTCAAAAATGAATCAGAAGGGGGACATGGGGAAAAGATCTGCCATGAATGGAGGTTTAAATATTTCATCCAACCAGCTCCAAAGGGGGTGTTTTACTCAATTCCTTCTTGTTTGTCCTTAATAGCAACCTGTAAAACAAAAGCAAGAACACACCTGCTCAGACAAGAGTTGTCACTGAGCTGGATGTTTAAACATTCCTGCCTCTTGTGTGAAGCACAACAACCCACAGGGGAAACCTCTACGCCAACCACAACAAGAACACTGGAATTAAAATCAAAACTTATCTACAAACTGGTGCCGTGGTGCCTTTTCCCAGCACGTCAGAGGCAGGATCTCAGCCACAGGCTCCCTGGTTTTGTCTGAGTAATATTTTGGGCAGATTAAATCTCTGAATTTAGGGGTTAAATAAAGAAATGAACTGAGCAGAAGCGATGAGAAGTGAAAATACTGGCCCAGAGTTTTGTCAGGAGAAATAAAAAAAAAAGAAAATACAAATGCACTTAAGAGCAGCCAGGCTCTGCTTTGACAGCAGCTGAACAACACAACGAGGCTGGCTTGAATTAACTCATCATTAAAACTCAGCAGCTCTCAGACACACGACCTTTGATTAATTACGACAAGCCCAGAGAGTCTGAAGGAACAAAACCAACTTGCCCTGAACCTCTCTTCCAGGAGGGAGAGCTCACTGATCAGGTCCGTGATGGCATTGGTGAAAGCCTCCTGCGGGCTGTAATCGGGGGTGGTTTGGACACGGATGATGATTTTATGTTCCAGAGGGTGCGGGACCTTGTACCCTGCGAACAGCACCTGCGGGTCTTTGAGCAGCTGCCTGGAACGGGAGCAAAGAAACCCCGAAACGGTGAAATGAGGGGCGAAAAAGCCCCAAACCTCCCCCCAGATTTCCTCCCCGCTCGAACTTACGACTTGATGATGTTCCCCAGCGTGTGGTCCTCCTTGTTGATGGTGAACAAGCAGGCGTTGGGCACCTTCGTGTCCTTGTTGATGGTGATCCTGGCGCGATTACGGGATACAGGGATGTTAGCGATGCGCGCGCGCCAGGGAACGGCGGGGGCTGGGGGGAACGGCCCGGGCTCCCCGCTCCCCCCACCCCCCGCGGGCTATTAGGGTTTAATTCCTCGCCCCCCGGGTGTCCCCTCACTTTTTCTCGCCCTCGAAGAGCAGGAAGGACTCGAAGGCCGGAGGCGCGTTCATCCCGCCGTTGCTATGGCGGCCGTCACTCCACTTCCGTCAACGTCACTTCCGCCCGCTCAGTGCCTCTACCGGCCCCAGCGCGCCCCCATGCGGGCGGGAGGACTCGCTGCAGGCAAAGGCACCAGCGGGACCAGTGACAGCGGGGGACTGGGGACGGCGACAGAGGCAGGGCTGGCTCCACATCAGAGCCACCGCTGCGGCCAGCCCTGGCGGCAGGAGGAGAGCACACACCGGTGACACCATCAGCCGGAACCAGTTGGCACCATCGGGGCATTGGTGATGGCACCAGTGCCACCAGCAGGGCCCTGAGCAGAGATTCAGGGATGCCGCCTCTGCCAGCAATAGGCCACCGGCAGAGCCACCAGTGCTGCCACCAGCAGCGCCACCAGCAGCAGCAGGGCCATCAAGCGATGGCAGCAGTGCCACCCTCAGTAGCACCACCAAGAGAACCCCCTCCAGTGCTTTCATCGGGCCACCAGCAGAGCCACCAGCGCCGCCACCACCAGTAAGGCCACCAGAAATGGCAGCAGCAGGACCCTAAGGGATGCCACCAGTGTAACTGTCACCAGTGGCAGCACCAGGGGCACCAGCAGAGCTCTGGTCAGTCCCTCACCCCGTCCCCAACCCCAACAGAGACAGGACAGGGCTGCAGGGTACAAAGTGCCTTTATTGCCACCGCCGCGGTCCCCGAGGCGGGAGGACCCGACCCCCCCGGGGGACACCGGGTGTCTCACGTCTGCAGCTGCAGCAGGGCCGGGGCCGGGGGCTGCGGGGGCTGCGCCCGGCGGTGGCAGCGCTCCAGGTCCCCCAGCACCGCGAAGAGCCGGCTCAGCCCCTCGGGCAGGGGAGCGTCTGCGGGACAGGGGAGGGACAGTGACACCCCACGGCCCCCTGGGGGCACCCCCAAACCACCACCGCCCCCTGTGACCCCTGCGGACATCTCCCAAGCAGAACATCCCCAACAGGACCCGCAAACCCCCCCACCCCCAGCCTACCTTCACCCCGAGGGCCGTTCTGGGCATCCTCCGGCTCCAGCAGCTCCCAGTACTTTTCCCTGGGGAGAGGGGCAGGAGAGGGACGGGCCCGTGGCAGGAGGAGAAGGGGCTGCAGGGGAGGTGCAGGGGGCTCTCCCGGAGGCCGGGGCTCACCTGAGGGTGCCCCGGAGGCCCTGCAGGTGGTGGAAGAGGCGCTGAGCCTCCGCCGTGGGGTCCAGGGGGTCACTCCAGTCCTGCAGGGTGACGCCGTGCCGGGTCCGGTCGCATCCCAACCCTGCGGGGCAGCGGGGTCACCGTACGGGGGGACCCCCCAGCACCCCCGCGGGGCTCCGGGGCCACCTCCCCGTACCTGTCCTGTCCCGCTGGTGGCAGCAGCTCCACTTGTCCCCGCGGAAGACGCCGGGGTGGTAGGAGCGGAGCACGCGGGGGTTGCTGCCGCACACCTTGCGCAGGGCCGACAGCCACTGGTTGAGCTCGCTGACACACTGCGGGGTTGGGGACAGTCAGAGGGACCCCGGGCTGTGACACCGCCCGGGCTGTCCCCGCGGTCCCCGCCCCACCTTGCACTGCAGGTACGCTGTCTCCTGCTGCCCGCCCGCGGCCAGGTAGACCACCTGCATGACGTGGGAGCTGCCGAAGCTCTTCTCCTCCACCTTCTCGGCCGCCAGGATGTCGCTCAGGGCGATGGCACCGACGCGCTGACGGAGGGGACACACACAGAGAGGGGGTCAGTGTCACCCCGCTGCCACCCCCCGCCCCTCCAACACCCCCATACCTCCGCACTGGGGCTCTTGCCGAAGCTGAGGGACTCCCCGGTGAGGCAGAAGTGGAGTTTCTTGCCGGCGGCAGCAGCGAGCAGCGGCCCCTTGCCCCGTGTCTTGTGCACAAGGAGCAGCCCCTCCTTCACCACGGCCGGGGGGGGCCCCAGCGGCCGCCCCTCACCCTCCTCGTCCCCCTGCTCCTCCTCCGTGCCCACCAGGCGGGCGATGAAGTCCCTCATGCGGGCGGTGCCCTGCTGCAGGGCGGGCAGCAGCGGGGACAGCCACGGCTCCTTGGCCCGCCCGGCCGCCGGCTCCATGTTCCCGACCAGCTGGATGGCCTGCGGACCCCGGCGTGGCAGTGTCACCCCCAGGAGACGCAGCCGTCCCCAGTAAGAAGGAGCCAGGCACCCCAAAGCCCCGCCCCGGTGCCCCCGGTCGCACCTTGGCCAGCAGCAGCAGCGTGCGGCTGGTCCGGGAGTCCGCGTGTGCGTCCCGCAGCCGGAACAGCTTGGGGGTCATCACGGCCGGCGAGAAGAAGCGCAGGCAGAGGAAGCTGGTGACAGCCACAAATTTGGCGTGCTGTGACCACCGAGGGGGTAGGGAAGACACGTCAGGGTCTCTCCCAGCCCGGGACAAGCCCACAAACAGCGATGCACCGGTGTCCAGGGCTGCTGTTTGGGCCCCGCTCGCTGCCCCCCTGCCCCAGAGAGGACCCCACTGACCACAGCTGGGGACCACGCCCAGAGAGCCCCGTCCCCTGGGGATGTCCCTGTCTGACCCCGCACCATCCCCCGCCACAGCCCGACCTGGTGCTGCGGGAAGCGCTCCCCGACGCGCTGGAAGAGCCGGCGGAACGCGGCGCGGATCACGGGGGGACACGCCGGGGCCGACCTGACGATGGCGTCCAGGAGCTCGCCCAGGTAGGACTGGAGGTGCTGGCGGCCCTGCTCGATCACCTCGCCCTCCGTCTGCACCCGGTGCAGCCCCGAGCACCTGCGGGCACCGTCACTGTCACCCCCAGCTCTGGGGCCACCCCTGCCCTGCCACCCCACGAGTCCCTTACCCGACGTCTTTGATCTCCACCTTGCCGGGGTCCAGCTCCACGTATTTCTTCTCCTCGAACACGCGGGTGATGGTGGGTCCCAGGACAAAGTGCAGGTATGGCATCCCTGTCACCTGCCGAGGGACCACAGAGGGGGCAGGGATGGGCCACAGGTTTGGCACCCAACACCCCCAGGGTCACCCAGTGGATTTTCTCCAGCCTCCCAGCCCCAGGGGAAGCACACCAGCCCTCCTAGTTCTTCCCCTGGCAAGAGCCCAGGGCCAGGAGGGCCTGGGAAGAGCAGGTTTTGGGTGGTGTGGCACCTTGAGGAAGGACTCCATCGACTTCGAGGCCAGGGAATTGCTCCGGAACAAAGTGTTGGGCTCACCTGCAAAACAGGAGAGGGTCCATGGCCTGGGGGACGGCCACAGGTCATCCCTGGGCAGCTGCAGTCATAGGGGGCATTCCCAGAGGCCGTGCCCTGCCCCCCTGGCCGTTTCCATCGGAGTTATGAGGATTTCCTAACCTCAAACCACCTGCTCCTCCACCAACCTCAGCCCATGAACTGCTGGGATGAACCCAACAGATTCCACAGTGTGATGGCTGAACCTCAACCATCACTCCCAAAAAATCCCCACACAAGGCCCTGGAGGTTTTGCAGCCTCAGGAGATGATAGGAAGCCTCCAGCTCTGCTCCCCACTCCAGCCTTACAAGGCTTGGCCAGCTCCAGCTCAAAGAGCAGGTCCAGGAACTCCTTGACCAGCCCTTGGCCCAGGAAGAGTTTGACCAAGTTGATGGCGACCTCCTGCCGGCACTCGGCCGTGGTGGTTTCGTCCAGGAGGGTGACCAGGTGCACTTGGCCGTCCTGGAGGGGAGAGGCACCATAACGTGACAGCCCGAGGCAGGTGGGCACCACGGCACAGAAATGGGGGTGCTCCAGCAGGGCTGGGCATGGACCCCTCACCTGGCACCCCGACTTCACCTCCTGGCACAGGAGCTGCACCAGGGGCTGGTAGCAGTGGGAGGGAAGCACCGTCTCATCCCGAAGCTTCACCTGCAGCTGCAGCGAGCCCAGGCTGCCTCGGCGCCTGCAGGAGCACAAGGGAGGTGGGTGGAAGGATGGAAGGATGGAAGGATACTTCACCAAGCAGGAGGGGGCCTGACACTCCAGGCTACCCCTCCAAAGGGATGATGCTTTCCAGGAAAGCCCCCCTCCCTAATGGCCCCGAGGGCAGTGGGACCACCCCCAGCACACCCCAACACCCTGTGCCAAAACTCACTCGTCCTCTATTGGCTTGGACTTGTCCGGCCACAGCCTGAACCACCCCTCCTCCTGCCCGGCCGCCTCCAGCCCCTGGACGCTGAACACCACCTGGGAGGGGAAGGCAGGAGAGGGCTGGGAGTGCAGCTGGGCAGGAACCTAGGAGCAGTGACATTTTGGGGTTTGGGGGCTCACCTTGCCCAGGAAGTCGTTCCTGCCGACGAGGTCCCAGTCCCACACCTCCACGCAGAGCTTCTCCCCAGCAGGCTCAGCCAGCTCGAACTCAAAGGTCTCATTCCAGCGTGGATAACAGGATTTCTTGACCACCTGCAAAGGCAGCAGCTTTGTGTCCCCTCACCAGGTGGATCTGTCCATCAGGGACACCAAGCTGGGGGTGCTGGGGGACAGGGATGGCTCCAGGCTTCCCCGTGGATTGATTCCACCTGCATCCTTGGCAGGTTGGGGACGGCTGAAGTCGCACTCACGGTGCTCTCCTGCGTCTTCCCGTTGTAGCGCAGGCGCACAAAGGGGTCAGAGGCACCATTCCGGTCCTTCCTGGCCAAATCCCTGCCAAGGAGAGGGGGAATTTACCAGCAACCTCCCAAAATACCTACGGACACCCATGGCACCCACTCCCCTCTCAGGGAATCTCAAGATGTACGTCCCAAAGACCTGCAGATGAGGCAGACCCTGCCCCAGCACCCCCGTCAGCTGCTGGGTGGTGAGGAGGCTGCTCTGCACCCAAGGGAAACTGAGTCATGGAGCAGCTCGGACTGACCATCCACGTCCCAGCTGCACACACAGCCCCTGTCACCCTCGTGTCCCCTCTCACCTGGCCTCCAGCACGGAGCAGCGCAGCCGCCGGCTGCCCTGGCTGCCCAGGACCTCCACCCGCAGGTGGATCTCCCCCTGCACCTCCTCGTCAGGGTCCACCTCGCTGAGGCTCACCCAGCCGCTGTATCCTGTGGGAAAAGGGGGGATCCCCATGAAGGGGTCACTGGGGAACCCCTCAGGACCAGCTTGTCCAAGGGGTGGGAGGTGGGTCCCTGCTGGGCCCCCCCAGCCACTCTTTCCCCTACCCTTGGGGTGCTCTGCCAGCATGTCCCGGGTGATGCAGACCTTCCCAATAACGTCATCACGGCTGGAAAACAGAAATGGGAAGCAGGACATGGCATGGGATTGGTGCCCAGACAGGACAGCCTCCGCTTTGAGGGGATCCTGGACTGGGCCACCACGCTGTGTCCGTCCCCATGGAGCACATCAGCCACCCTCTGCTGCCAGCTGGACAATAACCTCGGGAATCGGCTTCACCCACCTGTGTCCCAAAGCCCAGGGCAGCGTGGCCAGGTGTGGATTCTCTGGTGTCTACACCAGAGATGAGCGTGCAGGGAGCCACCAAAAGCCACCAACCGAGTCCCCAGGCCGAGCCCCTGCCGTACCTGAGCGCATCCTCATCCATGACGTAGATGGAGATGCTGTGGAAACCGGGCTGGAGCTGCACCTCATATTCCTCCCCCCAGAACGGGGACAGCGTCTTCCACACCGTGGCAGTCCTGTGGGGCAGGTGGCACTGGTGACAGAGGGGACAGGGCTCCCTCTCCGGGGTACTCCCCAGCCCTGGGACCTTCCCAGCTTTTGGGGACACATGGCTGGGGGGAGCACACAGAGTTTTGAACCCTCAGCTAGGACGGAGATTAGTCTCTGTCCCTGTCCTTGTCCTGTCTTGTGGCTCTGGGCTGGCAGGACACAGGGGTGGAAATAGGGAAAAGGGGCCATGAGCTGTTAGACACCTCTGTGTCTGCAGGAGCATCTCAGCCCAAAGCAGGGAACAATAATGAATGATAAATAATAATAAATAATGATCTTAATCATAACAATAATGTGCCTGCAGCAGATGGAGAAACCTGCCAGGAGCAAGGTTTGGGGCTCCAGCAGGTTTGGGGACCAGCCAGGGACCCGGTCCACCCACCTGATGATGGCCTCATCGTCGATCTTCACGATGCAGTACGGGTCACTGCTCCCCGTGCTAGAAGGACGAGGGACAGCTCTGTCAGTGCCACCAGCCACAGCCTGGCCACCGCCCAACCCACGGGGCTCTCATGGCCGTGGGTGACCAAAGCCTTCAGCCCTGACAAACCCCACAGGACGGAGACCTTGTAGAGACAAAGCCCCGAGGGAAAAGCTGGGGTACAAGGGCTGCCAGAGGCTTCCACGGGGGGACTTGGTCACAGCTGCCAGCACAGGGTGACCCCAGCTTTGCTTCCAGACCGGGGACACCCCTCCCTGACCGTGTCCGGCTGCTGTGTTCTGCTGGCTGCCAGAAGTGGCTTTTCCTCTTCCACACAGGAAGGCAAGGAGCAAACAAACCCCACCCTTTCCCCAAAACAGCTTCAGGCACCTGCAGCCCAATTTCACACACCGGGAGGGAGGCCACAGCAGCCTCCTCCAGCCCCAGAGTGTCCCCAGACCCCCAACACCACTGGGGAAGGGGGGCACCCCTAGGGACACCCCCAGGGATGCAGAGGGTGTGAAGGGCAGCCACCACCGTGCTTTGACCATGCTTACTCCCTGGGGACAACCAGAGTCATCCTTGCCAAAAAATAATCACGGTTTTACAGCTTATTCCCCAGTTCATCAGAAACAGGGTCAGGGGTGCGGGGACTCTGGCCAGGGACAGAGGAGCCAGGACCTGGGAGCTGGCCGAGGTCGTGGAAAGGTTGTGGCTCCCATCCCACTGGCACAGAGCAGCCTGCTTGGAGCACGGATAACTCATTAACACCAATCCCAGTGGCACTGTCAGCCAGCCACGAGTGGCCTGGAGAAAGGGGCGGGTGCACGGGTGGGGGCTTGGGGACCCCAGGCTTTGAGTGATTTCCACATCCCAAATCCAGAGAGGCTGAGAGGCAGCTGCTGGGGGGATTGAAAGGGTTTTGGGGAGGACTGAAAGAGTTTGGGGGAATCCAAATGTTTTTTGAGGGACTGAAGGGGTTGGAGGGGACTGAAAGGGTTTTGAGGGGGACTGAAAAGGGTTTTGAGGGGGACTGAAAAGGGGTTTTGAGGGGGACTGAAAGGGGTTTTGGGGGGATCAGAAGGGGGTGGAGGGGACTGAAAGGGGGTGGAGGGGTGCTGA
>VZTF01000282.1:380226-421738 GCA_013397755.1 Cnemophilus loriae | reverse complement strand
GGGGGCTCAGAGCCGGGCAGCCGGCTGGTCATACACGTGGTGGGTGTTGTACCGCCGCACCGTCACCGACTCCGGCTTGCTGAAGGTGCTGCTGCCGCCGCAGGAGTCCGAGCTGGGGAGGGAAGGCGGGGTGAGGGATGAGGGTGGGGACCAAGGGATGACGGCATCACCCTCTGACGCCAGCCCCGCGTGCCCAGCACCCTGGGTGGGACTTGGTGGTGGCACTCACCCCCAGAAGACGAGCATGGCCACCAGTCCGGCCAGGAGGATGGCGAAGAGGATGGAGAGGATGGTGGTGATGGCGATCATGCCGGCGCTGTGCCCGCTGCCCGTCGTGGAGATGCTGCTGGAAGACTTGACTGGGGAGAGAGCAGGAGGAGAGGGAGCAGGATGCAGGGATACACACCCCGGAGTGGCTCCGGGGGTCCGGGTGGGTGACGGCGTGTTCGTGTGTGCCAAAGCAATGTGCCATCACACGGTGCCACCGTTCACGAGTGAGACCCGCGGCAGAGCCCTACCTCAGTTTCCCCAGCTGCTCACAGGAGCCCTCACCCCAAAACACTGTTGCTCAGCATTCAGCCCCCTGGGACCACCCCACACACCCAGGGCCACCCCAAATCCCCCCTCGACGGCTGTGGGCTGGGTGGGGGGCAGGACGGGCAGCTGTACCTGTCCTCAGCATGATTTGCTCCGACCAGGCTGTCTCGGCCACGGGCTCAGAGCCCTCCAGGGCGAGGAACTTCACCCTGGGATGGGAAGGGAGGTTGTCCACGGCCCCGTGAGCCGGGGGGCTGCCGGCAGCCCTTGAGGGGGGCAGGTCCCCATGAGCGGGCTCACCGGTACGGCCCGGGGCCGGGCAGGGGGCCATTGCAGGTGGGTCTCGTCGCGTTCTGGGCGCAGCTCGTCTCGCTGCCGACGCGCAGCACCGTGATGTCCCCGGCGGGTTTGGGGCAGGGGTAGTTGGCCAGGGTGGCATTGAGGGTCATGTAGGCACGGACGGGGTCAGGGAAGTCCTGGAATGCCGTCTCGGGAGTCCCCGGCCTCGCGCTGTTGTTGAAGGTGTATGCGGCTGCAGAGATGGGGATGGGGATGGGGGTGAGGAGGGACTTGGTGAGGGGCACAGGGAGCCCTGCTCGCCCCCTGCCCTGGGCTGCTCCCGCCTACCCTGGTCCAGGGCCACCACCAGCCAGATGTCGGCGTTGCCGTACTCCCGGAAGACGCAGCGGGGCTGGTCCAGCACGAAGGTGGAGGCGGTCGTCACCCCCTCCAGCTCGGGGGTCTGGGTCAGGGCTGGCGTGTACTCCAGCTGGGCTGCGGTGAGAAGCCGAGGGGGTGAGGTGGAGGGTGCGGACCCCTCGCTGCAGCCCCGGAACGGAGGTTCTGACTGGCGGCCGCGGTGCCGGGGCGCGGGGTGGGGACAGGGACAGGAGGCAGCTGAAGCCTGGGATCTCGGCAGTAGGGGCTCCGCTCCCCTCCCGCCCCTCGGTCTGGGCTCAGACACGTGTTTCATGAAAAGAGGAAGCAAAGACATTCTGTGCTCCCAGCCCGGGGGGGGAACACCCGTGCAGGACTCCCGGAGGACCAGGGTGGTGACACCAGGGACACTTGGGGTGGCACCCAGAATGGTGGACCATCAGCTGCCCTACGCCTCCAGGTACAGGGGGGTCCTGGTGGACCCCAATGGAGACCTCCAGAGAAACCCACATTGTGCCAGTCAACCAATACCAGCGACACCAGGGACTAGAGGTGACACCCCGAACAGGATCCAGAATAGGGGGGGCATCAGCTGCCCTACACCTCCAGGCTCAGGAGGGTCCTGGTGCCTGTGCACAGGCAACCCCTGCAGTGCCAAGGGGAATCCCGAGCCCATCCCGATGGCGTCGTTGGACTCACCTATGCCATGGGCGGCGGGCAGGAGCAGGAGGAGCAGCGGGAGCATGGTGCCGGCGCCTGGGTGCCGAGGGCGGGAGTGCGGGCGCTGGGGCTCCGCGTCCCCGTGGGACCCGCCTGTGGTCACCAACCGCCCACATTCCTGCAGCGGCCGCAGCCCCGTGGCAAACAGGTTGGGCTCGTTTCCCCGGGAGCATTTGTTACGTTTGAGCGCCCGCCGGCGAGGCGTGCTGAGAACCGCTGCGTTTGAGGCATGGGTGGGTGACAGCTTCACCCGGGCAATGGGCAGAAGGGGATAGCCCGTGGTGATGCGCCCCACAGACCCCACCAGTGCCAGCAAGTGCCCCCCACGACCACACCACGTGCCACTAAGCCAGGGCCCCACGTGGTTTTTGGGATCCTCCATCTTCACAGTCCCACCCTGCGTGGCCAAGGACCAGGAGGAGACAGTCGCAGATGTAAAATCGGCTTTTACTTGACAGGACACTTCATGTCTAATGGAAGGTGTTCCTGCCCGTGGCAGGGGGGTTGAAACGAGGTGGTCTTTATGGTCCCTTCCAACCCAAACTGTTCCATGATTCTCTGACACGGAGCAGGGGGTTGGAGGGCAGAGCAGCACAGCCCTGGGGGGCTGCACCCACAGCCGGAGGGCAGCGGCTGGGGCAGGGCCGGGGGGATGTGGTGGGTCCGGTAGGATCTGCGGGTGAAGGCGTCGATCTCCAAATCCTGGTGGCACAGGGAGCCCCACACCTTGGCACTGGGGGGAGACAGAAGCAGAGGCATCAAGTGGGGTCTGCATCGACCACCCCCAAGGGGCCGTTTCTCCTGCAAACTATGGCAAACCTCCAATTCAAGAATTAAAAGGCTTTTTCAACGTTTAAAAAATTTCCATTTCTTTGCTGATGGGGCTGCCAAGTTGAGGTGTTCTCCTGAGGCCCGTGCGGACACTCCCCCTCCCAGCAGCCCCTCGTACCCCAGGGCTCCGAGCACGGCGGTGGCCAGCACGGCCCCCAGGCTGGCCAGGATGGAGGCGATGACCACCACGTCACTGCCACGGCGAGTGCGCGCAGGGTCGATGGTGCTTGGGCTGACGGCTGGAAAGAGGTGGGATGAGAGACGTGGGGGAACACGGGGGGCTCAGGGAGAGTGTGATGGAAGGGGTGGATGGAGGCATCGAGGATCACTTCTCCCCGCAGGTTTTGGGGTGATGGCACAGAGTCCATGCTGTGCCACACCCCAAGCGGGCAGGTGCAGGGGACCCGCGGGGGTGGCAGTGCCACAAGTACCTCTGCGCAGGAGGATGGGCTCAGACCACCGCGTCTCCGCCTTGGGGCCGCGGCAGCCCATCAGCAGGAACTTCACCCTGCGATGGGTACGGGGTTGATACCGGGGGGACGAGCACGCCCTGGGTGGGGAGTCACCCCAGCTGGGATTTGGGGGTTCTGGCCTTACCTGTAGGGTCCCGGGGAGGGCAGGGGCCCATTGCAGGGGTCCTGTCTGCCCTGGTCCCTGCACGCCGTGTCAGCCCCGACCCGCAGGGCGGGCGGGCTCGCTGCCGAGCAGGAATACGCGGCTGCCGCCGTCTCCAGCGTCATGTAGGAGCGGGCAGTGGGCAGCTGCTTGTACGGGGGCACGTCGGCCCAGGACAGGGGGTTCCTGAAGGTGGCTGATGCTGCACGGCACAGGTGGCAGATGAGGGACTGCGGTGAGGGTCCCCATGTCCCCTGCCACAGTGGAGGACGTACTGGAGCAACGAGTGCTCACCGTTGGCAAAAGCCACCGCCAGCCAAACGGCGTCGGAGGCATCGGCGTGGCCATCGAAGACGCAGTGGGGCCTCTCCAGCGCGAAGGTGGTGGCAGTGACCTTGCCCAGCAGTGCCATAGGGGACACGTGAGGCACGTAGGGCAGCTGGGCTGGGGGAGTGGCAGTGAGCGGGGGTGCCCCTGTTCTGCACCGCTCAGCAGGTGCCTGACCCCAGCCCGCATCCACAGCAGTGTTGGCACAGGCAAGTGTCACAAGGTGCCAGCATCGGGGGGACAGCACTGGTGTGGGGACCTCCCAGCCAAGCCCAGCCCCATAAACCCCTCCCTGGTACAAGCGCCTCGCAGCCCCTCCAGGCCCCGGTCCCCCTCTGCCCTGTCCCCCGGGGAGTCACCCAGATCCGCGGCTGCGCTCGTCCCAGCCAGCGCCAGCAGCACCCACGGCAGCTCCATGGCGTCGTCCTGGTGGTGCTGGATGTGCTGTCCTGCTCAGCTCACCCCGTCCCACTGCCGAGGGGACGAACTGCCCCCAGTGGCCCCGCAGCAGGGACCGCCTGTCCTGGAGCCGGACCCTCCCAGCCCCGCATTCCTGCACCGGCTCTGCCGGCCCAGCCAGACCCCGCGGGCAGAGGGGACAGCTGAGCATCCCGGGTCACCAGCTGGCCCCAAACCCGCTGGGAACCGTCCTGCAGGACCCCCGAGGCACCTGCGAGGAATCAGGGCACAAGACAGTCATGCGAAAGGGGAAACTGAGGCAGAGGAGGCACTGGGGCGATGTTCCAGGATGGGTTGGCAAGAGTCTTTGTTGGCGCTGTGGCGGCAGCCAGACAAGTCGTCCTGGACCCCCACTCGCCCCACCAAGACTCGACTCCCTGCGGGTGCCTTGTGCCCACCAGGCCCCCGGAGCCAGGGGTGAGCCCGTGCCCGACTGGTTCGGGTGCAGCCGGCCCTGCCCCGCGGGCAGGGAAGCGCTGCGGAGCATCACATCCGAACTCACCCAAATCCCAGCGTTCAGGTGAACGGTCCCACCCAGCACTGGGAGCGCGGAAGCATTTAGAGCTCCGGGGCCGCCCCACGCTGACATTTCCCCATCTATCGTACCCCTTCCAAGCCCTTGGGATGGGGGCAGGGACATCGCCCTGGAGCGGGAGCTGCCCCGCGGCTCGGGAGCCCCTCACCGCCGCTCCCCCCGCAGAGGGGTTGGAGCGCTCCTTCTCCCGCGTTTGCCAAGGGGACCGGCTGCCCACGCCTGCGTGGGAGGAGATTTCCCCCCCCCCTTCCCAAAGGGCCGGGACCGCGACTTCAGATTAAGTGGAAATGGGGCATTCAAAGATTACAGCGTCCAGCTGCAGAGGGAAAAACAGGCGCAGCTGCAGCCTCCGTCCCTCTTCCTCCTTATCCCAGCCTTATCCCCCACTCCTAACCAGCAACACCTGTCCCGGGGACCCCGCCAGTTCCCCCAGACCCCTCCCTGGTGCTCCCCGGCCGGCAAGGTGCCAGCAGCAAGGTGAGGGGCAGGGTGGGTGACGCAGCGGGGTGACGCAGGGGGACAGTGAGTCACAGTTTCAGCTGCCGGTACCCAGCATAGCTGGGGGGTCAAGGCTGGGCTAATAATAACCACCCTGTGGCAGACGAGCCAGCACCGCAGGGGGCTGGAAGAGACATCCCTCTCTCCTCTCCCTGGGGCTCCAGCTGGGGATGGGGGACACAAGGCTTTTGGTCAAATGTGCCTGGGAGCATGACAAGCATTTATTTGGGGCTCTGTCCCCTCCTGCCTCCCAGGCACCATGGTTATGCTTTCACCCCACCTTTCAAAGCATCTCCCTGCCCCACCGTGCCTGAGCACCTGGCTCTGCTCCTTTCCACCCCTTGGATCCCCCTGCCATGGGGGCTAAACCACCTTGGGCCCAGCACAGAGAGGGCAAGGAGTTTAGGAGATGCCTCGTGTCCAAAAACAGGGCAGTCAGGGATGAGCTGCTGAGCTTGGCTGGCTCACCACAGCCCAATGCCCCTGCCCGGGACCAGCCCAGATGCAGGGAGGCTCCAGCTGATTCACACCCATTAGCAGCTGCTGAAGATGCCTTGGGCCAGACTCAGCAGGAAATTCTTGCTCTGCTCAGGGCTGAGTGAACCCTGCTTCAATTTTCGCTTCAATTCACTGCTTTGATTGCTGGGACAACATGATCCAGGGATACAAAGTCAAGGTTTGAAATCAAAACCTCTCCCTTTCGCAAGCAGGGTGGGAGAGGAGCAGGCAGAGCCCATTTGCACAGAGCATAGCAACACAGACACCACTGCAGCTCCCAAGGAGCTGCCATTCCTGCAGCATCCTCAGATTTCACTGGATGGGTTTGCCCTTAGAGCCTGCAAGCACGAGATGGACATGGGGAAAAGCTCCAGCCCTTGCTGGCTCAGAAAAACCTTTAATTTTTATATTGGCATGACAGGAAGCAAAGTGCTCCTCAGCTGGTCCAGGATGTGCTGGTCCCAGGAGGATGCCAAGGTAGAGCTGCCACAAAGCGCAGCCACGTCCCAGATTTCCCAGGAAGGAGGTGAAATGGCAGATGGCACCAGTGCCGAAGGGATGGATTGGAGGGATTTAATGTGCAGCTGGGTCTGGTGGCTACAGGGAGGGGAAAAGCCAGAAACAGCTCTTCAAAAGACATCAGCTCCCCGGTGACAAGCAACCTGGGGACAATGTACAGCAAGGCCACCAGGACTGGGACAATATCCCATTTGCAAGGTGCTAGCACCGAGAGCAGGAACATGCTTCCAGCCAGAGCAGCACTGCTGGCACCTGGGCTGGCCACCACTGCTGCTGGGAGGAAGGTGACTGTCACCAGCTGGTGGCACCAGCATCCCTGCAGCAGCAGCACAAAGCACAGCAGCTCCTCCCTGCACAGACTGCACTGAATTGCTGCCATTTCACCCGAGAAGAGGGGAGGGAGGGACAGGTTCTGCCTCTCATCTTTGTGATGAGAGGAATGGGGCTGGCAGCTCACAGCAAGAACAGGTGGCTGCAACTTCCCACAGGGTGGACACTGGTAAGTCACCTCTGCTGGCACCATGGCCACAGAGCACCTAACTCCAGTGGCCAAAGCACTGACAGGCTGGAACCACAACTCCAGGAACCAGTGTCCTGCCTGCACTGAAGTGTGTGTCCCTCCAGCAGAGTTGAGCTTTCCCTCCTCCCTCCTGGCTGGACTGATGGTCTGTGGCCCCACAGAGCAGGCTGGTTCCCCTGAGAGCCACCCCAAGCCTCGAGGCAGCAGGAAGGCAGAGCAGGGACTTACTGTGAGAATGAGGAGTTTATTGGGACCGAGCAGAGATACACAGCAGAAGGAAGGCAAGAGGTGCCTCAGACAGGGAGCTGATGTGTCCCAAAACGAGGATCTTGTTTGGCTTCCAGGTGGTCTATCAGAAGCAAGGCACCCTCCTCTCCCATCCTGTCCCCAGGCATTACCAAAGGAAGGTCCTGCCTTCCCCAGGGGACGTCACCTCAGTCCCATCCCAGCTGCTCCTGGCTGCAGCCACCTATCCCACCCAGAGACACAAGCACAGCTTCTACAAAAATCTCCTTCCCTCCCACTCCTCCCCCTCCTCCCCCCCAAAATGTGAAGAGCGGGCAGGGCTCCCACGGAACTGTTATTGCTCAGTGTGACGGGTGGTCGGACACGGGAACTTAAGGCATCAGGAATAAGTGCACTAGGTGGCCCCTGAGGCTCACTGGCCCAGGCAGTCCTCGGTGACACCCTGGGCAGCCAGCTCTGCCAGCACATTGTCCAGGTAGTTGGGGTCAGGGTAGCCATGGCCACTCAGGTTTGAGTCCATCTCAGTCTTGTGGTGGATCTCGTTCCACACCACTGTGTTGCTCTCGCCTGTGGTGTTGGAGGTGCCCACCGTGAAAATCAGGCGTCTCTTCCAGGCCACCTTCAGGAGTTCCAGGACCTAGAGGGGAAAAGGAAAAACAAAGCTAGGAGCAGCAGCTATGAGACTTGTGCCATGAATGCAGCTTGCCAGAAGCCTGACACTCCAAGAAGGGTGATGTTATCGGGGTGTGATACCTCACCTTTCTGCCCTTCTCATTGTCTGGTAGGTAACAATAGCGAGGAAAGCCTCTGGCTGTGTATGGCATCCCAGGGTTGGGGTGCTCAGGGCCCTGCAAGAGATGAGACAGATTTGTCATGGACACATCCATCCTCATATGAATTGGACAATCCCTCAGCAGCAGGATCTGACATAGGCCCACCCCAAACCAGCTCTTCCATGTAAAGGCAGCAAGGTATTGCTGGTGAGTACAAGGTGTCCAACTTGTTTTTATGGGACACGTGAGTATTACAGATCCTCCAAAAGCAGCCTCATGCTGGGATACAAAGCCAGATCTAAAATCTACTTAAATTCTGGTGAAAGACAGCCCCAAAACACAGCTTTTTCCATGTGGTCTGTTAACACCTCAAAAAGACCACACAGCTCAAACCTTTGAAAGTTCACTGCCACCACTGAAACCAGCGTGGGCTGTGAAACCAGACCTTGGGACATTTCCCACCTTGTGATCACGGGCAGTCTCCTCCCTGCTTCAGGCAGACATCAGACTTTACTGCAGGTGAACAGCTGGGGCTGCTCAAGAAAAGATCTCTGATGGAGGAGACCCTCACATGTTGAAGAACAGCCAGAGCAGGCTGGCCTCAGGCACCACAGGCTGCTCAGCAACGGGCTGCCAGCAGGTGCTGCACTGGATCCCAGAACTTTTCTGGAAGGCTCTCCCAGCTTGTGCTGTCTGCCAGCGTGCTGGGCACTCACCTGGATGCCCCTGCTGATGTGATACACAATCCGGATTGTCCCACAGTCCTTGTGTCCTGGGAGGGACTGAGGAAAAGTGGAGATCTCCATCTTCCCTTTGGGCTGGGTACCGGTTTTCTCTCCGTAGATGGTTTTACAGGAGGGACACTGCAAACTGCCATCCTGCCAGGGGAGAGAAGCCACATCAGAGCTCCACAGCCCAGCCACCTGCACACAGGGGCCTGGTGAGGACGGGCCAGCTCAGTACCTTGTTCCCGTTGGAGTACATGGCCAGCATGCAGAGCATGTGGAAGGAGTGCTGGCAGTTTCTCAGGCGACCGACTGCCTCTGGCCTGATGGTGCTGGACTGGCACGAGTCGCTGTAGCCCGAGGGGGAGGACAGCTTCTCCATGCAGATCATGCAGTCCTAGAAGAGAAACCACCACGTGGTGTGAGCACAGGCTGGTCCTGAGGACTGACACACCAAGGAAGCCATCAAGGAGATGCTTCAGGAAGATTTGCCTTCAGCTTTAATCCCTCCCTTTAAGGTTTAAGGACACAGAGGCAGGTTTCCTTATCTGGGTGGTATTGCCCCACTCCACTTCCTGCATTGTCCAGGAGGTGGAGAGCTGTCATCAGTCAGAGTGAAGAGTATAGTTACATCCTGCTTCTCTGCAAAGCAGCTCCAGCGCAGGGTTTGATCTCCAGGTTTGACCTCTGAGCACCGAGACCAAAACCAAACTCCTTCCTCCAAAGGAAATGGGGAGGCACTGCCAGAATAAGCTATTCAACCTACACTGCGCCTACATCACAGTCCTATGATGAGGACAAGTCACCTGTTGTCACGTGGGGAGGCAGTGCTGAGGATTCTCCACCTCATGCCAACAGTGCCACTGCAAGCAGCACCATGTACCACAGCAGACACTCAAGGAAGGATGGTCCTTGGGCTTTGCTGTGGTTTCCTCAGCATCCCAGTGAACTGGGCAAGCTGGAGTTGCTTCACTGCCCTCTTACCTCATCAGCAGGAGTGCCCTTCAGTTCTTCCAAGTACTTCTTCACCACTGATTCTGGCTCTGTTGGTGTGGCTGCACAAGGAGAGATGAGAGAGAGGTCAGACACTGTGTGGTATGATGGGCACGTGTGGGGCGAGCTAGAGAGAAGGGAGACAAGCAGGTCACTGGCCAGGATGCCAAGGAGAAAGGTCAGGGTTAGAGGGGAGAAGAGGCCACTCCAACAGATCCCTACAAGCCCAGCAAAGGCTTTGCTTTCAGCCACGGCTCCCACTAGGGCTGTGAGTGCCACAGGTCTGCCTGTAGCTGGTGTGCTCCAGTTCTCCCCACATAGCCCAGCTGACACCAGGCACATCCCAGCCAGACTTTCTGTGCACACCAGAAGCCAGCTGGGATCAAACTCAACAGTCTTGATGGGATAGAGGATCACACGGTCTGTTGTCAAAGGAGATAAAAAGGCATTCCCACACCACCCCAGCTGGTGCCCAACAAGGAAACCCAGCAACACACTGAGCTTCAGGCCCTGTTTTGAATACAGCACAACGAGCTCCACATCCTTAACATGAAACGGTGGCTCTTCTCCTGAGCTGCCACACACTCATACCCAGCAAGACACAGTGCAAGCCACAAGGTGTATAAAACAAACCAGCTTTTAACATGAACCCTATTAGCAGCATGACACAGTATCTTTGCATCTTCCCAAATATAATCCCTGGTCCCGTCCACCCAACCACAGACGCCTGAGCAGCCCACCAGCCCCAGCAGCCTGGTCCTTGGAGGCATTATGGGATGAAGCAACAAACATCGCACAACACCAAGAGCAAATTACCACTGAGTGCATCCACTGTCACCTCAACTCCCAGCCCATCCTCCTGGAGCTGCCTAGCAAGGCCTGGTTAAAGTCAGGGAGCATCTCATGCCTCTGCAAGGCACCAGGCCCTGGGCGAAAGGAGAGGAGCTCCTTATCAGTCATCAGGCCTGCCACAGAAGCTGCCAGGCTTTTCCACCAGCCTGGGAAAGGAAACATTTGCACAAGCAATGTTATGATTCTACCTGGCAGGAGGCAAAAGAGAGATCAGCCACTTGGCTTGGGGGAACCTTGTCCTTCCTTCCTGCATCCACTTCTGGGGGACATCAGGAGAAAGCAGTGCTGTGACAAACAGGCTGGCCAAGGCATAGCTCCTCCTTCTCCAATCTCCATTCCATCCAGGCGGATGCTTCAGCACGGAGAGTACTGCTGCTCCCAACTCCACGCTCCCAGGAGGACACCGAGCATCATCATGTGGATCAGCCAAGGATCAGAGCCACAGCTGTACCTGCACAACCCATCTTCAGCTCTCCCCATCCAGTCTGGGGCTTTCAGGGAAGACAGAGGGCTCACAAGCATTGGCTCTGTGGTTCAACATCAAGAGACAGCCACTGGAGCTGTTATTCCAGCTCAAAAAGCCATGTCTGTCAGGAGCAGGAAGGAGTGGCTGCTATTTTCTGGATAATCACTTTTCATGGAGAGACAAACATGAAGCTGAAGGGAAGGACTGCTCATATGCCACAGGTGGTGTTGAACAGGCAAAGGCTTGGATGGCACAGATCCTCTACCAGGTAGAAGCCCCTCATTCCCTAGAACACCATGGAAGAGAGCAAGGCAGAGCAGCAAGATCCTTTAGCTAAGAAACATCCTTTAGCTAAGGAACACTGAGGAACTGAGGGCTGGACTCTTCTAAAGGAAAATACAGTCATTAAGATGAGTTATTTTCAGAAGGGGATTCCTGGCCATCCTGAAACACATGATTTCTGGCAGTGGTAGCAGGAGGAAGGGATGGCTGAGCACACAGGGCAAGAAGAGGAGCGCAGGAGGTGAAGGGATGCTCACTCCAAGTGCCAGTGCTGGGCAGAAGGGATGCCTGGCATCTCAGGCAGAGCAGGGCTGTGAGGATCAGTCTCTGGAGATCCCAAGCCAGGAAGGTGGCAACAGGATTAAGCATTAAGCCAAAGAACAACACAGAAGCAGGTCTTTTCCTCTTCAGAGGCCAAAATCCCCTGGAAAAGCATTTCCAAGAACTGCCCCAGCAGCAGGAAACAGGGAGGAGCCTGGGCAAGCCTCAGGCTTCCACCTCTGAGGCCAAGGACTCAGCAGTGCCAGGAGCTGCTTCAAGGCCTCATCACCAGATCTCACAGGGAACATGGCTCCTTGTCCTGTCTTTTCCAAAGGAGAGAAACAAGTCCAGGAATTCTCTGCTGGAACCTTGCCTGCATGCAGCGGATCAAGAGCTAGGAATGAGTCTGAAGGGGATGTGATCAGTCTGAGCTGTCCCAGCTCACTGTGCCTGAAACCCTCTAGCCAAGTGTTCTGCAATGTCTGTACTCCAGGCTGGCACACACAAGGTGGCACCTTCCAGCTGTGGCAGTTGGAATCAGCCTCCGGAGACCTTCATGGCCCTACAGGAGATGGAGTGAAGCTTCAGCTTCTTCTGCTCCACAGGTTTTAGGAAGAACTCTGTGAGCAGGGCTAGCTACTATTCCCCCTAACTCCATCCGCTTCCATGATGATCACTGTGTTCTCATCCCTGTGGATCCTGTGCTGCCTGACAGACAGACCGCCAAGCCCTTCTCCACCCAACCTGCATTTTCCAGGTGGCTCTTTCTGAAGTGACCTTCTTGTCTCCTCTGGCTTTGGGCTGGAGGAAGCAAAGCCAAAAAGATGCACAGCCAAGGTGAAGACAGCAAGGGAAGGGAGCAGGGAGGGTGTGTTACACCAGCAGCAACACCTGCCCAGCACTTGGCAGAAAGCCCCAGCTCACCTGTTCCCACCTGCACAGCAGATCTGAGCAGCTTTGGAGCAGTTCAGCTCATTCAAGGTGGTGGGGGATGCTCCTTCCACAGAATCCCTCGTGACTTTCCTTCTCTGGAGCAGCTCCAAGGAACAAAGAGGTAACTCACCCAAGAACTGGCCAGGCTCATTCAAATGAAATCAATGAAAGGAGACAAAAATTCTGGTGCAGAGCTGGGTAAGAGCGAGACAGGAAAGCCCCTGGGATTTTGGGCATTACACCACTTCACCAGCTGGCATTAGGATGGAGCTGGAGGAACCAAACAGGCAGAAGGTGATGCAGCCCTCAGCTACCCCGAGGAAACCCATGCCTGACGGATTTGCACTGTGGCATCTCCAATCTGTCCCCGTCACTTTGCTGTGACAATGCTCTAATGCATTTAGAGCCACCAAGGCTGCCTGGAGAGAGAAAGGGCCAGGCATCCCTGATACTTTAGAAAAATCCATCCCCAGCTGCAAGGTTTTCAAAGTCCAGCCCCAAAGAAGTATTTTGATGCTGAGAGCTCTGTTTCAGCAAGGGCAGCAAAGCCCACATGGCTTCCTTGGGCAGACCAGCATGTCTGGCTGGCCACATCCCAGCAGCACAGGAGGAGCCAGGAGGCAGCTGGGACCACGGCACGAGCCATGTTTGCTCCAGCACATGAATCACTTCCTTACAGGACTGTTTACTCCATAAGAATGCTTGCCTCCAAATCTTTGTTCTAGCTATCCCCTGGGATCATCAAAGCCTGGTCAGTCCCCAGAGTTTTCTGGATTCAATAGTGGATTGAAAATGGACTGGAAGAATCAACCGGTGCCATTTATCACCAGCTGGCCCAGTGCTGTGCTACAGATTTATCCAGGACGCCAAAGAATGTTTACCATTCTTTCATTTACAAAGAGAGGAATATCAAATTGTTTCTAATGCTTCCCCTTCCTCCCTGTGGATAATAAGCTGCTTGCTGCAGCAAGGGCTTTCCATGGGCAACATTTAACAGATGTGTTTTGAATCCTTGTTCAGCAACCAAATGCTTGCAGCAGTAACGCCTCCTTCTGTAGCCCAAAATGAGCCATATGGTTTCCAGCAGACTTTTTTTGATACCCTCTGCAGGCCAGACACTGGTTGTTCCTAGTTATTGTCATGGACAGTCACACAGCTCCCATTACCTCTGCTCCCTGGACTTGCAAAGGCTGTGTCTGTAGATTTCTCCATGTTCAGCATTTCAGCAGGATAATCCAGTGACCAGGCTGCTCTGGTCAGAGCATCCCTGTTTTTGCAGCCTGTCTCCTCCAGCAGATGTTTCCCACAGGAACAGCAAGCTCTCCCAGCTCTGAGGGGCTGCCCAGTCCCACCCATCCCACACGCACTGGCACGGTCTGCAGATCCAGCTGCAGGTGGATGGCAAGGAAGGATTGAGTGTGCTCCTCTCCCTCCTCACTGCAGCACCTGCAGTGACTGCCCATCCCAGAGAGGATGGATGTGCAGGGAAACCTCCTCACCAGGTGGAAAAGGGTAGCAAGTGACACAGCAGACCCAAGCAGGCCCTGGAGGTCCTTGGAAAAGCTGGGGAGCCCTGTGGTGGCCAGCTCCAAGCACAAGCAGCATCTGGAGAGAGCAGGACAAGCCACTTGCCTTCCTGCCTCCCAGACAGCAGCCAGGTCCCAGGCAGGGATGCTGGCACGAGGCAGCAGCTGCAGCATCCCGAGGCAGCACCGATCCATGAGGATGGCACAGGCTGCCGGGCCCTGTGCCAGCACGGAGAGCACAGAGCCTGCCCGGAGACTACGGCTTCCCCAAGCCCTGCAGCACCCGGCTGTGCCAGAGACATCCCTGCCAGAGCAGCAACAACGCTAATGAGTCCTGCCTAATTAGCACCTCTGTTTAACACACCCCAGCTATTCACTGAGCCAGCTGCAATTCCACTAGCCCTGCCTCACCCCGTGAAGGACCATGGTTGGCAGCAGCAGGAGGGAGGGACAAAGGGCTCAGGAGGGGCACACTGAACCCACCACCAGCTGGTTGTGGTCAGTGCAGTGCTGGGTCTAGTCTTGGATGCAGAGCTCTTGCTTGAGCTCTCCAGGATGGAAAATCCTAAAGGGATGTGGGAAAGAACACACAATGCAGAAATTCAGGGCACAAAACAAGCCCATCTCTGTTGGCAGCATCAGGGTCTGTGAAGGGAAAGAGAACAGTCTGGCCAGAAGTCAGGCTCAGCACCTGCACTGCAGAATAATGTTCCTAAGCCCTGAAGAGTGTTGTACAAACACAGCTTGTTCCTAGAAGGGACTAAACACACTCTGCATCCCAGGAGTGAGGCACTCCACAGGACTGGCATCCCAGCCCCCACCAACAGGAACCCTGCTTTTTAAAGTAAGAGGGGGGATTTTAACAACCTAAACTACTGAAAGGTTCCCCTTCTCATGCATCAGTGTGGGAAAGGGCTGATCTGGCAGAGTCTCCTCTGCAGCACATCCTGGGCAGGATGAGGACAGCTGGGACAAATCCTGCCATGCTGGATGGGACAAGGAGATGCCTGATGCCCCTTTCCCATTCTATCTCTCCTGCTGGTGTTGCCTCTCTGCTCCTCCAGAGGTGTCCCAGGTCCAGCAGGTGGCATTGGAGAGCTGGCAGGGAGGTGACAGCCTGCCCTTGGGCTGAGCCAGCACTGAGGAACTGGAAGAAGTGATGCTATGCTGATGGGGTGCACAGCTACAGCCAGTGGACACCCAATGAACACCCAGTGTGGTGTGTGCTGCTCTCACCTCCCAGCCCATGGCCCATTCTTCCCACTCCCCTTTCCATGCCCTGCATTGCTGCTCTCCCCATCCAGCTCAGAAGTCACAAGACACATCCTCCTGTTAACATCCCACCCCTGCAGCATCCTGGCTGTTGGCACCCCATCCCCTCGGTGCCAGGGAGGGCCAGATGCTGCAAGCAGAGCAGCACCTAGACCAACAGACCCCACTGAGGAGAAGGCAGCAGCCAGCCAGGCTGTGTCTGTGGCCACCCCGTGACCTAAATACAGCTGTTTCATGTCACTAACCAGCAGCAGGTGACCAACACCAGTGCAGGCCTGGCCCTCGTTGTTTTGGGCTCCTCCAGTGACAGGGGCAAGCCAGTGCCTCTGTGGGAGGGCCTGGCCTCGCCACAGCTCCCTTTTGGCACTGTTTCCAGCGCATCCCCACCACCCTGCCCTCATTCCTGCCCGTGTCAGGAGTGAAGCACCAGGAGCGAAGCACCAGGAGCCACACAACCTCACCACACTGCCAGCTGGCTCCATGGAGCAGGATCCTCATCCAGCCCCTCTGCCACCCACCTCTACTCAGTTCTTGTCCTTCACCTCCCATTTTTCTTTGCTCCTCCTGTTCTTCGCTGCTTCTCCTGCCGCCCCTGCTTTCTCCTCCCCCTCGATCACACATCCTACTCCACATTTGCTCTCTCACTCCTTCTCACAGCTCTCTCCATAATGCATTTCCACAAAATACCTCCCTCCTCATTTAATTTCTATTTTCCCTCCTGCCTCCTTCAGACAGCTTCGGACTTCATGGACTCCCAAGGAGAGAGAAAAAGGTACCAACAAACCCCCCCGACTGGGCAAGGTGCCTCTTCCTCTCCACTTCCGGGCTCTTCCCTTTCTTAAACTTAGAATCTCTGTGTTGAACATCTCCAAGTCCCCACCTGGCTTATCCAAAGGGGGACATGCTGTAGGTTTGGTGGCGGTTGACACCCCTGTGCCAGGGTTGGCAAACAACCTCTACAGCTACACCAGGCTGGATTCACACCTACCCCTGCAGAGCCCCAGGGCTGCTACACATGGATGGGATCCAGGCTCTCAACTGGGAGCCACAGGCTCTGTGAAGGTGAGGGGTGCCAGCGAGATATGAAGTGGAGAAATGAAGGCCCTACCCCGGAGGTGGCTCTGCTCAGCAGGAGAGCTGAGGTAATCCATCCCTTCCTGCCAGGGCACGTCCAATGAGAGCACTCCACTCCACTCCCTTCCACCCCAGACTGAGGTGGAGAGAACAAATTCTCTGCAATTTGACCTAGAAAGCCCTACGTGACTCAGGAGCCTGCTTGTCTGGGAGATCCTTGACACCCCATGACTCAATGATGACAAGCAGGGCCCACAAGCAAATCTTCTCTGCAGAGCACACACAGATTCGATGTTCTTCTTAATGGTCCCTCAGCTCTCAGACTTGTTCCACTAACAACTCAGAAGGTCCTGGTACATGGACACTCCCCAAGAGGGTGCAGCAGGATCACCGGGGAGGCTGGTGGAGTCTGACATGCAGAGAACGGATGTGTTCCTGCTTTAATTTTGTGTGGAAACAAGCAGACCTACCACAGGACCACACCTACTTTACCATGTTATTTTAGAGCCTGTCAGAGATGGTGCAGGTCAGGGGAGAAGTGTCCTGCTTCTCCCCTTGCTGGGACGAACATCATCAGTCAAACCAGAAGAGCCAAGAGGGTGGGGGGGAGAGACAAGAGGAAAAGAGAGGGGCAGAGAGATAAAGAGAAGGAGATGGAAGCAAATATCAGAGTTTGAGCAGGAACTACCTTTCTTGGACACTTTCCTCCCCTCCTTAACTGAGCTGTGTTTTTTAGTGGCCTTAGTGCTGGCAGCTTGCGGCACACGGGTGAGGTGCACGGGCAGTCCGGCGGCTGACATCAGAATAGCTGTCATGCCTACAGTGGGTACGAGGTCAACATGCAGGAAGGAAACAATGGGGAAACACATTCATTAAAAAAAAAACTTTAACCTTTCAAAGAAAATAAAAATAAAATAAAGTAAAATAAAATAAAACCCAAGCCCTTAGTTCTGAGGGCATAAAACATCCAAGAGGTAACAGGGTTGGTGTCAGCACAAGGAGAGGATCTGGAGGTTTTCAGAGGGAGGAGCCCGGGCAGCAAATTAAGGGAGGGAAATGTGGGCGCATGTCTTGTCTGTTATCCTCTGTGCTGGTGTGTGAATAGGACCTTCCTCTTCGGGCTTTAGGGCTCCTCAGGCACCGAGCCTGCTGCGGTGCAGAGCTCTCCCACTCACCGCAGCCCTGAAGGACGAAGGGCATCACCCATAACCCCTAAAGGTCCTGCTCAGCTGCTCCCCCCTAAAGCTACTCATTTCAACAGTGTCACACTGAACCAATCCCCAGAGTGCAGCTGAGCTGCCTTCAAATACCAGGGCAGAGCTGCCCCACACAGCCCCCCACTCACCCCACACCCTCTCCTCCCTGGCACTCTGGTTTTCCCTCACACTCCCAGCAGCAATGCAATCCTCGTCCTCCCCCATCCCAGCCAGCTGTATCCATGGGATGCAGTTTGATAAAACTAATGAATCATTAAAAAGGACAGCCATTCCCTGAAGGTAAAATTGGCACACAGAAAGCTACAGGACTGATCATGCTGATCCGAGACGATGTTTGCCTGTGAAATCCAGGCTGGTTACAAATCATAACATTTCCAAGGTACCACACTGCTCTCACACTTACATCCAAGAGAACACCTGCTTTTGCTTTCCCAAGAGCAACTTCCCACCTGCAACAGCCAGCACCAGAAATAAGAAGAAATGCTTACAGTTGCAAACCAACAGCAGAAAACCTAAAAGCCAGCATTTCCCCAGAAAACCCCTCTGAGGGCAGACCACGCAAACCACATCCTAATGCTACAGACATTCCTGCTCAGTAATGCACGGCCAAAGCTGAGATTTCCAAGCATTTTATTTATGCAAGCCTCTATTCAGCCGTATGGGGAAAGGAAGATCCTAGAGCACATTTGTTCAGGACAAAAATGAGGCACCTTGCCCACACATGACTGAAAATCGAGTTATGATGGGAAGCATCAGCTTTGTATGCAAGTGGTAAGACTATTTTCTGCCTCAAATATGCAACCAGGCAAGAACGTGTGTCCTGTGACTACAAATCCCCCGCGCAAAGCCTGTGTCAGTGCCCCACAAGCAGAATTACTCCTACACAGTGCTGACCACAATTTGTACCTCCTTTTCCTAAGGTCCAAGCACAACAAATATTCCAGAAGCTGTTCAACTCCTTTCTTGATAGCCAAAGTTGAATGTTTTTACTAAAACTTTCCCATCTAAGGGCCAAAAGACAGACAGAAGGGATTTCACCCTACAGGGAGAGGGGCAGAGACAGAGGAAGGAGTTTCCCCAGGGTTACCCAAGAACTTTTGGAAGAGCTGGGCTGACCACAAGACCAGGCTGCCCAAGGGATGGTGAAATGCACTTCCAAATGAAAACAGGTAACCCGGCAGCAATGGCTCACCCTCAAAGGGGATCTAGATCTGAGATCTACAGTTCTCCCAGCTCCCAGGAACTGCAGAGCCAGAGGAGGACCTCCAAAGCATACAAACACTGCGTTAGTATCCCTTGCCCTACTGGCAGCACCTGGCACAGCCGAGGAGAGCTCACCACATCCAGAAATTTCACCACCAAAGTAGCTCCCTTTAAGTCCTAAGGGCCACAAGCCTATTGCAAGCTCTCAACCCATCAAAGCCAGCAGTCTACTACTCCCAGGGAGCCTTAAGGAAGAGCTTACATGTCCCCAGAACAAAAGCTACTTGTTTTTTCCATGAGCACAGCTGAGACCCAAAGCTGCCCCCTGCACCTTTCAGGTCTTTTCCCCTTCCAGCAGAGACCAGCCAGAGGTATTCCAAGTAGAGCAGCAGCAACTCTGACTAGAGAGGCTGGAGGAACAATATTCTTGAGAGACAGGGAAGATCTGCCACAGCTGGGGAAATCATCTCAGTCTGACCCCACCGAGGCTGCACAATACTATTCCTAGAACTGGTGCAGGAAAAGCTGTCTCTAAAAAAGCTGTTTCTAAGCAGTGCAATAGCACTGATGGCACAGACTGACATTTGAAAAGCGAGTCCAAAGACTAACAGGGATTATCACCACCCACGCACAGCTGACTGATAAGCAAATGCAAAATTAATGTGTTCTTCTGAAGAGATCAATACTGTCTTGCTAACATTAGCATGCAGGGCCCAGAAAAAAAGAGAAAACAGAAGCACAGGCTGAACAATTGGCTTCAGACTCTCAATAGCAGAGGGCAAAAATATTTAGACCAAGCAAAGAGCAGGAGCCCCAGAACCTCAGGTGACTTCAGCTACTCTATAACACAGCCCCCCTTGTACCTGGAGTAACATGTCCAAAACTGCCTGCCGGCATCATGGATCATCACAAAACAATCAAAAAACCACCATTTGTTTCACAAACTCTTTTGGTTTTTGAGCTGCAAACCCATCTGCAACTCCACACAGACATACAGCACAGGGTAAATGTGGGACCAGGAGAATTACCCCAACTCAATGTTCTCCCATCCTAAATTGGTCAAGAAAAGGTATAAGCGGGAAATTACCTTTTCTTGGCCAATTTTTAACCTTCTGCTACCTTTGGAGCTAAATGCCATGAACCAGCTTCTGCAGATTCAAGTCAAGAGAGCATTCCAAATGGTTCTGGTGTTACATTGCTCTGCTGCCTCATGTCAACCCCCAGTAGCAATGCTGTCTTTGAAGTTCAAATACAATGAATAGAGCATTAACAATCCTCCCACAAGTTTGGTGACTGGAGTCCCCAGGAAGAGACATCCTTGACCCAGGCCTTAGGTGGGAGCGTGTTTTCCTACAAGGTGCCAAAACAATACAGACACACATCGCATCTGCAGATGGAGTCTCCAATTCTCAGCTGTAGACACAACAATTTCCAGTCAGAACCTGTTCCAGGCATCTGTGGAGTTATGTCAGGAGCAAGTGTAGCCCTGGACCTGGATAAATTCCCACCTAAATACAAGTTGCAACATGACAAGCTTGCTCAGACCAAGACTGCTTTGGACATGTTCCTGTGAGAGTTCCTGCTGCTCACTAGCTAGTGCAGGAGCTTGAAAAATATTATTTTATATTTTATGACACTTTCCATTGGGCTCTGGGTTTCTTCCCTGCAAGGACTGCAGGAGGGAGGTGACAGAAAGCCTTGCAAAGAATCCTTTGGGATCTAATCTGATTCTATGTGTGCAATAACCACATGCAGAACTGCCTTTTTTCTCTTGCTCAAAGCCTCTTATTTGGCCAGAAATACAACATAAGCGGCTCCTTGGGGTAAAATTATTTTCACTGGAGCTATGACAACATCCACCAACTTTTTTCAGCCTGCTGTGTAAATAAGGGACTTTTTATAATATCCTGTGCAGAAGCTGAGCACAGGGAAAACACCCTGACATTATGTAATGAATGCTGGCCACACAGTCACTCACATCCAGCCCAACACGCCCCTCTGGCCACTGACGTGGATTTGCCCAGGCCTCAGACTGGTACAGGGCAGAGCTTACCTTCAGATAAAGTGAGATCTCGGAAAAGCACTGCTAATTTCTACAATTATATCCACCAACAAAATCAGTATGGTTAGTACATTCCCAAATGCCCCAGCTCCAGGAATCATGCAAACAAGAAACGCCCGGTTTTATTTAACAAAAAGCTCCTTTTCAGGCTTCATCTTATGCATAGTATTAGAAGGGCCTTTACATGAGCACCTTGCCACCCCTCAGCCCCAAGGCACACCAGCTAAACTCCATTATTCCCAGGAAATGTTAGTCCAGCTGGTCCCTAAACACCAATGCTGTGGTTAAACAGTTTGCTTAGACCTGTTTGGCATTTCACTGTACTGATCAAATACTTGAGGGAAAAGAAAAAGCTTAAAAGACAAGTTTCCACATGCACTTTGAAGTATTAAAATGGCAGAAAGCAAGGAAAAAATTATAGTTTTTTTGTACAAAACATGGTTTTCAAGTCAGCTTCATGATTTCTGAGATGCCAAGAGGTGCTTTCAGAAGACATGGGGCTGACAGCGTTACAAATCCCTCGCTCAAATCCCCAGGCACCCATCACACAAACGAAACCCAGCTTCTAATTCAGACTCACAGGATTCCTCATCTCCTGTTTAGCCACCAGAAGTTCCCTTGGCATCCAAGAGATGCACCCATGATGATTCTCAGCATCACCCATGAGATTCAGGGGTTGTAGCTGTCCAGCTTCACACCAGAGCCAAAGCTGCTGAGGCACCAGGGAATGGAGACCAAGACACATTTTCCAAAATAAACCCTCCTTCATTTACATCTGAGACTTCTCTCCCCCTCACAACATCGTCCCCAGCCTTCTCCACTGATGCTGTAAGGAAGCAGTCATACAGTGAGGACTGGAGGAACAAAAGGAGCCCAGCCTGTGCTAGAGAACAACCTGAATAATGAGTAACTTGCACACCATCAGCAGGATTTTAATTATGAACAAAATACCACTTCCCAGAAGAGGTTCTAAAAACAGAGCGCAGAGCATAGAGGGGAAGAAGGTGTCCCTGAAGAACCAACCAATTAATATTTCAACAAAACTTTTCCTTTTTACCAGAACTCCATTGCTTGCTTTTCACCAGAAATATCCCCAGAGATTTATTTTCCTTCCGCTCCCTAATTAACTTGTATTAATCTTTCCTCTGCTCCTATGGGACTTTGAGGACTCAAATTCAGATTTCCCTCCTCCCTTGCACCTCTGAGGTGTGTCACACTTGGCAAAAGGCAGCACAGCACCCAAAGCTGTGTCCTGTGAAGACCTGGATCTGAAGGAGACCCTGGCTCCAGGGAGTTGCTTCTGCACTTCCCTGCATCCCTGTGTGCCTCATGCTGGCTGCCTCAGGGAGAAGTAAAGAGTATTAAAATGAGAAATTATCCCTTCTTTTACACCCCTAGACTGCAACAACAGAGATAACAATTACAAATTTAACCATTTTATTGTATTAAATGGTGGCAAATGGTTTATTCTACTGGGATTTCCTGCAGCCTTTTCTATCTAAACGTAGCACCACAAGGCATAAACGGACCACACATATTCACCTCCCGTCCATGGAGAATGAGATCACAGGTAACAACACTAACACAGCCTGGATTCATCAGGGCTCTTCAGCTCTGTGCTTTATTTACCTTCATGTGATTAAGTACCTAATTACACACTCAGTGCTAACAGCCAGGCCATAAAATGCAGAGCTTTTATAAGCGAGGGGGGTTCTGCTCAGGTCACCCACCTAGACAAGGTCTGAGCTTGACTTTACACCTCGTTTCCACAGTGATTTGCTAAGGAGGAGACAGATGGGCTGCATGCTGTCACAGGACACCTGTGTTAGTCTTCATGCAGTGCCAGCTTGGCTGAAGACACATGCAAGGCAGTCTGCATGGCTGCCAACGTTAGATGAAGGGAAACATCAATCCTTGGGATGCTTTTTAGACAGGGTAAAACCTGGCACTCAAGAAGAGACCAAACACTTTTTCTAGAATAACATGGGAACCATTGTCTTGAAAAACAAGAATGTAACTGTCTCTGCTTGCTCAGGAGCTAATGACCTCAAGAGACCATGCATGGCCAAGAGCCAGAGGAAGGAGAGAGTTAACAGACATTCTGTACTGTCTGAAACGGAAAACTCCAGAAAATACCAGAGATCAGATGTTTTCCACTCCTCTACCAGCTTATGATACAGTTTTGAGAGCACAGTTGGTGCCAGTACAGAGACCTTTGCTCTGGGCAGAGCACCCAAATCCCCCAGTACCACCACACCGGGGTCACTGGTTTGGCACTGGCTGAGCCAAAACACAGCAAAGGTGCCAATGGCTTTTGGTACAGCAACGCTTCCACTGGAAGCTGACAGCACAAATTGTCATTTTCAAGGCAATGCCATTTCAACTTTCACAGGCAAATCTACTCTGAAAAGGAGCATCGAAAAGTGGCACTTTCATCCCTCCCAGACACACTCCTCAGTATATTTAGTACTGTGTTCACGGTTTGGATAATAAGCAAACCTGCATTCTACTACACCAGGAGACAATGTCTGATTCAACTCCTGCCTCCCCTTTCCCAAGACAAGGTATCACAATCCTCTTTAAACTAAAGACCACCTGAGCTTTTTTAATAAAATCACAATGTAAAAAGTCACATTAAAAACCACATAAAATCTCACACCACTCCTCTCCTTTGACTTTAAAAAAAGCAGAAAATAGCAGCTAGCACTGAGCTTGATTCATGTGCCCTTTCCTTTGCTACCTGCTCATGCACATGTACAAAAGAAGATGAATAGCCATGCCTCAAACAATCCCACTTATTTTGAAAGCCTCAGGATGAGAAAAACAGTTAATAAGGCTTGTCCATCCCATTCTCCCCCAAATTTGCCCTCTTTGCTTTTCTGGAAAGGCTTTGGGTCTAAAACCTTAAACGCCAGCAACATTTCTGACTCTTTCCAAAAGTCAACAAAGGAAAGTAAGTGCTACAGAAAGGCAAACCTCTCATTCACCTCATCCTAAGGACTGGGCAAATAAAGCACAGGGGGGTTCTTACCTGCCAGGGCCTGGTTCACCCTGCTGGGTTTGGGCATCTTGACAGGCAGGGCTTGGGCACTGGAAAAAGAAAAAGAGATGACTTGAATAGCAAGGATCACAGACAAACAAAACAGAGACAATTCAGCAATGCACTGCTCCCTCCTGAGTGCCAGGGCCCTGGATATATCAACATTGCTCAGATGAGCCCCAGCTGAGACCCTCACCCACATACCCTTCTCCTACTGGTCCAGCAGCTGTATTTAAGGAGCTGTGCCCTTACCAGAGCTCTCTCCTAGATTTACTTACCTGCAAGGTGGGCCTTAGAGCTCTGCTGTATGTAGCTTCCTCCAGCCCCATCTCCTGACTCATCCATTCCTCCTGCTGGACCCTGCTCTGACCCTGTAATGCATCCCTGCTCTTTTTACTCCACCACAGAGATTCCTAAGAGCAGCCAACTTGCACTACACATCCCAGGGGGATGTGGGGACAAGGGAGGAAAGGCTGAAGGAGACCAAGAAGAGCCTGGCCCCATTTTCATTTGGAAATCAAAGAGAATTTGGACACCAAACATCCCTTTCAGGTTCTTCACCTACTTGTTTTGGCAGTGCAGGCAGCTGTACTTCAAGTTTGGGCTACATGGGCAGCTAGGGTTATGCCATTAGCTGGCAGCAGGAGTTAGGGAGGAAAGGAGAACAGCAGCACCAACACTGATGGGGGTTCACTAGAGAAGAAAGCAAGCTGGATCCACATGAGCAGAGCAGAACACTTGAAATCCAACATGCTGGCACTGAGAAGCCACCCATGAACTTTATCTCAGGTGCCTGGGATGGACGAGGCTCATGCACCTCAGCTACAGTTAATATATGGTGCATTCAGACACCAATCTCCAAGGGCTCCCCAAAATTACACAAACCTGGCAAGCTGCTTAGGAATTCAGAGACTAAGGTGGTCAAGAGCCCAAATTTCACCCACTAGTTAGGGGAAAGCTTCTTCTGTCCAGCTGGGATGCAAGAGCTGCCCTGCCCAAAATGGTACCACAGAGGTCTCTCCTTTCAGTCTTGCTAAAATCTTTGTTCACATTGCCATGACAATGACCAGGGCTGAGAACAATTTTGAGTGACACATGGCTATCTTCCACCCCAGACAGGGAGGCATCCCCACCTCTCCCCTCCTACCTGCCAGTTTGGAATAGGTTCCCACACGTGCTGGACTCCCTGAAGAGCCCTGGGCAGGACCCAGGACTTGGTGCAGCTCTGGCAGCCTGGCCAAGTGAGACCAGCACCTCCAAACCCTTATAAAGCTCTCCAGATCACAGAGGTTTCCCTCCTGCCTCTTTCAAAGGCTGTGCTTTCCCTTCTGTTGCCCCAAATTTTGCAATGTCTTCAAATGATGCAACGGACTGTTCTGGCAACAGTTCAAACTCACCAAACACAGGGGAAATCTTCCCGTGATTTCAAAGGGCTCTAAATCAGATGTCTTTATGACACTCTTTCTTTCCTGATTCACCCTCTTCATCACAGCTCTTTCTCAGCTATTTCCCTACTTCTTTATCTCATCCCCTTGCTTCATCTCCACCCCTATGATCCTCTTCAGAAGATGGCAAGGAGCAGGACTCCTTGTTCTTCAGCTGCAGACATGAAGGATATTTGAGGATCAGGAACTTAAGAGAAGTGCTCCCAAAATATCAGACATTAGACCTTCCTTCAAGTCATCCTCCAACTAAGAAGCCAAGCACCCCCTCCACCCCAGCCTGTGACCGACACAGAAGAGTTTGTGTTTCGTTGTCATGCCCTGAAATGAAGCAGCACCTTGGGCGTTTTCACTTCCCCATGGAAGGTAAAAATAAAATAAAGCACGAAGCTGAACCTTCCGCTGTGCCAGGAAAGCAGGTGGGGGCAGGGCATCCTCCCAAAGGGCTGGAGCATGGGGTCATTAAACCTGAGGCTGGAGAAAGCAAACCCAGAGCTGCCCTGGGAAGGGGATCACTGGTAAGCATGGTTCAAAAAGATGGCAGACAAATCCTTCACTCTTCCTTCCCCATTGCAGGACTCAAATCCAAGTCATTCATGAGTTAGAACTTTATGAAGTTGTCCTGGTTTCGGCTGGGATGGAGTTAATTTCCTTCCCAGAGGCTGGTACAGTGCTGTATTTTGGATTTAGGATGAGAATAATGCTGATAACACAGGGATGTTTTAGTTGTTGCTGAGCAGTGTTTACACTAAGTGAGGCCTTTTCTGCTCCTCACTCCACCCCACCAGTGAGGAGGCTGGGGGGCAGACGCACTGGGAGGGGACACGGCTGGGACAGCTGACCCCAAGTGACCCAAGGAATATTCCAGACCATAGGATGCCATCATCAGTAGAGAAACCAGGGGGAAAACTGACTGGGGGGCTGCTGCTTGGGAATGGCTGGGCATTGGTCAGTGGGTGTGAGCAACTGCTTACTGCATCACTTGTTTTGTACATTTTAATTATCAGCAGCATTATTATTTTCCTTCCCTTCTCTGTCCTGTTAAACTGTCTTTATTTTAACCCACAATTTTTACTTTTTTCCTTCCAATTCTCTCCCCCATCCCTCTTGGGGGAGGATGGAGTGAGTGAGGGGCTGTGTGGTGATTAACTGTCTGCTGGGTTAAACCACAACAGAAGCGAGAAGAGCCCTTGAGATCTGCAGAGAGAAACAGATAAGCACTGGATGCATGTGCAAGCAATCAAGTTTGGGAAGCTGTGAGTGCACTGCAGATAAATTACCATCCATGAGCCAGTAAACAGTCACTGATCAGCTGCACTCCTGGTGTAAAGGCAAAGTGTGTCAGCTTTGGCTGCTGGAGGCTTTGAGCCAACTGATGTGACGATGGAGCAACCGAATACTTCTTATTTCACTAAATACACACTTTCATCAGCAGCATCTCAGCTAACAGTGCTGTGGGATGTGCTGACCCATCCACACAGCACCGTGGGAGCAGGGCTGCCACGCTCCCTGAGTTCTGTTACAAGTGCAGAAAGCCCAAAGGCTGATGAAATCAAGGGAAATCCACACTGCTCTGAGCTACCACAACACTGCCTGGGCAGGTCTGCAGCTATAGTGCGTAGGAGGAAGTGCTGCTGTGCCAAAAAAGGTGAGGAAATGCTACTCAGAGCCTACCCCGGGTCTAAAGTGGGGTTTTGGGGGGAGGAAGGGGATGAGCTAACAAGGAAGGATATTGCTATTGTAGTGTAATGTGGGCTGTGCATCCAATAATGTAACAGCACAAGCTCAAGATATTCCAGCATTGCCATACCAGTGCTGGCTTCTGGGGAGATGTCCTGCTGATTTATTGAAAACAGCTCCGTTAGGAGGAAAACTGATGTTTTGGGTAAGGGAGATCTGGGGAACATCAGTGCAAGAGCAAGCACCGCAGTGTGGAGAGATGAGAAGGCTCCACGGAGGCACCTGCTCCTGCTGCCCACGGAGATTTCTTGCCAGGCAGTGCCTTTGACTCCGGGCCAAGTGTTCTTGCAGGTGCTTGCAACACCTGAAAGTCAGTGCCTGAATTCTCTGAATGTTCCCTGGTATTGATTCCTCCTTCCTGGCCCAATTTTGTCCTGCTGTTCGCTGCAGCTCCTGCTCTCCCACTGTTCTGTGTGCTGGATGTTCCTGAGTGTAACAGGGATCACCAGATTGCGAACAAAAAGATGCAAAATAAGACAATGTCCTTGGAGAGTCAGCAGGAAGATCCTGGTAAGATTTCCCACCACTGGTTCCCAGGGAGGCTGCTATGGGAGGCAGACAGGGCAGACTGATATTTCAGCATGACAAACCCACTCGCTTCTCCAGAATTTCAACAATCTGCAACACCAGTGAGGCAGCAAAGTACAAGTCCAGCAAGGAACTGTGTCAACAGCTTGGAATCCAGGGCTGCTGCCACTTCAAACACTGGGTGGCCAGGTTGGAGCCCTCACCTGAAGCACACATACCCAATACCCTAACAGTGCAGAATTAGGGAAGTCTGTAGGAACTCACTCTCTCCACCTGATACGGCCCTTTCTTCTTTCCTCTCTCCTGCACACAACCAGCAGGCCACAGATCTCTCTATCATGGCCCCAGACCTGTGTCATGGCCCCAGATCTCTGTATCATGGCCCCAGATCTCTGTATCACGGCATCTTTGTAGCCCTCTGGGCAATAGCCAACACTTCTCCTCACAGATCAGGGTAGCATCCAGCCCTGCCTCACACTAAGTGCTACCACAACACCTCAAGGTCCAAACCCCTTCCCAGGGCTCACTGAGTGTCCAGTGACATTAATGACCCCACCTGGTGGTAGCACCACACTGGCTCAAAGGGCTGCAGGACAAGTCACAGTGGGCACAGGGGAACCAGCACCAGGAGAGCTCCTCACCACCCAGGGAGCTCATGGGAATGCCTATGGACAAAGCTGAAGGATACAAAAGTGGAGAGAAAAAAGGAAAGGCCCTGGCTGGGGTCCCTCCTGATCCTACAAAGCACCGACTGCGTTGTTCCCCATGGGAGATTTGGGGTGCAGCACCAAACCTTTCTTAAGAACACCCCAATTCTGTCAGCATCCTTTTCCAGCTCCCAAGACCCCCATTCCCCCTGATTTTATACAAAATCCTGCCTCCCTGAGCTGCCTACCTTATTTGTAGGCACAACCCAGACCAGCAGCCAAAGCCACATAAGCTCAGAGAAGCCTGCAGAGCTACTGTAGGGATTTGCCTGGCTGGGACACTAATTAATATCCCTCAGAAGATTGCTTCCCGCAGCTTTACTCGCTCATATTACAAGCAGGGCACTCCTTACTGTGCTTTAGGAGTGCCTCACTCTGTAATTAGACAGCACAGCACAGGGAACAGGGGAGCTCTTGCCCTAAGGAATTGATGCTTTCCCATGTGGGGTGGGAAGGATCTGCCAGGAGGTGGTTGGGATCCTTGGGAGCTGAGCCCTGCTTCCCAGATCTGGTTAACAGTGCTGACACAAGGACACAACCCTTGCCATGGCACACTCTATGTGCAGATTCCAGCCCTGCCTGTGAGAGAGGCAGGATTCATTAACTGTGTTTAATCCACGAGAGGAAACTAAAGCACCAACAAGCAAAATAACTTGCTCACATGTATGCCATTCATTAGCAGCACAGCCAAGGATATCAGCATCTAGTTAAGCCTTGGCACTCCTCTCTGGGTTTTCCAGTGGCTTTGACCCCCTTGAGAGCAGGACGAAATTGAAGTGCATTTGGCAGTGCGGGTGCTCCGCCCGCTCTCACACCAGCATCCGCCCCCCAGCAAGCAGGAAATACATTTAATTACCCTCAGTGGCACAGCAGCCCGGGCATGCCCGTTCTGGGGGTTACCCCTGCCTGCCTGCCTGCTAGAAATAACAGTCACAGCCACACGGGGAGTCAGGCAGCTTTCCAGGATGAACTTTACCTCGTTCTCAGCCCTGCAGGAGAGAGGGGCTGCCATTTTTAGCTGTGTTTCCTAAAGAAACTGGGTGTAAACGACTGCACTGCCTTTCAGTCTCTCCCAAAGAGTTTTTGAGCCCTTCTGTCAGTTGCAGCTCAGCCACCCCTGCAAGTTTTGTGGAGATCAGCGGTTTTGTAAAAACAAGTAAGCTGTCAGGGCTGCTTTGGAGCCAAAGCTTGTGGGGTGAACACAACACAACCTTTAGCAGACACCAGAGGATCCACTGTGGCCCACTGCTCCCTTCCCTTGGGTCTCTGAGCACGGGCCATCACAGGAATTGCACATCACAGCTAAGAGAACACAGCTAGAAACCCTTGGCAGGATAATTAATGCAGATAATTAGCCAAAAATGTTAGACTGCTGGGTGATGCAGGACATTGACTGCAAGGGAAGGGGAACTAACCACCATACCATGCCCGAGGGGCAAAGACAGAGAACCTAGAGGATAAAATAACCCAGGAATGCTCTAGGCTTAGGAATTAAATGAAACACATTGTTAGAGTTTGCTACTCAGGTTTCCCCTAATTCACAGAAATTAAAGGATTTTCTGCTGGAACATGGGTTTCATGAGCCGGGGACTGTAACTCCAGCCAGCAGCAATTACACCCACCCAGCGGCATTTCCGACTCAACCTCAGCACAGGGGTGATGGGGAAAAGCCATCCCGAGCTGTGAGCTGGGGATGAAAAAGCCCCTTTCACATATGGCACGCTGCTGGAAGACAGAGATTGCTCCCCTGCGGGCACTTGTTCTGGCAGGGATAAAGGAGAGTGACCCTGGCACAACGATTCCCAAAGGACTGGAGATCACACCCCAAGGGAACAGACAGCTGGTGGCCAGGGGAGTGGGGCTCACTGGGGGTGTGGGCTTTACACAAGTCTGACAGCACTCACACATTCCCAGGTATCCAAAGAGCTGCCACTTGCCCTGTGTGGCACTTCCTGCTGTCCCCAGCACAGATTTAACTGTACAGTCCCTTTGCATCCCCCAGAAAGGCTGGCTTGGCTAGGGATGATTGCCAGGACACCAGCCACCGCACCTCCTCCACAACACAAACAGCTGAGCTGCAAAACAGGTTCAAACAGTCTGACCTCAACCATGGCAAGCAGCCATGGGCACCTCCTGGCTTCCTCCTGGCCATCCCTCTTCTCGCAGCCAGCATTGCCTGGGCCATGGGCTCAGTTCATGGTCAGGAGCCTGTGGCAACCCTCTCCAAGCATCTCTCTCCCATCCTCCCTCCTTTCAGGACAGCCTGTCCCCTCACCAGCAGCACACAACGTACCCAGACCCTGATCGACTCCAGACAGGCTTGTGAGGCAATTGCTGCAGCATTTGGCTCTTCCTTTTCAAAACTTCTCACCCTGAGTCACTTTGCAAGTCCTTTGGGGAAGGATGGGGGCTCCAGGCAGCCCAGTGGCCCCATGCACCAGCAACTCCTGCGAGAGGGGGAATTTGGCAGCTTCTTCAGGAGACAGCAAGAGCCTTACTGGGGGCTCCTGCACACAGTGCTTAGGTCTGGTTTTCAGCCCTACTCGAAGGTGACTGGAACAGAGAAGCTCTGTGGATGCTTAAGGCAACACAAAAAATCACCAGGTGGAAAAAAAGCACCAAAAAAAACGACTGTGAGAAAGAAGAACAGGATGTGAGAAGTTATTTCACTCGGATGACCCCGGAGAGGGAAAGTCCTGATACGACACTAAGAAAAACATCTTGAGATTCACCGTCTTGTTTAAAACACAAATGAGATTCAAAACAAACCTCAAACTCCAGTGCCTCGTGCAATTAGCAGAACATGCTTCCAACACTCTGCTAGATCTCTTATCTCTGTACTTACTTGGACAGGTAAGTTAGCCCTGGCAAATTCCCCTGCAGTTTCTCAGGGGTTCAGCAGCTGGATTATTCCCAGTGAAGTGAGTGCAAGGCTCTGCCACTTCTAGCCATTCACAAACAGAGGGAGCAGTCAGCTGGCCCTTGCTGGGTCACACTCGGTGCCAGCACTGCCACAGACAGGCCACACACACCTCTGCTAGCAAGGGCTTGTGCACAGGAAAAGTTAAGATCCTGAAAGTGGGATAACCAACTGGGGCTTGCCCCAGCAGCCCATACCATGGAGAGGAGCCGGGCTGTCGGACCACAAGCCTCTGCTTTTCATTGAGCTGGCAGCAACCAAAAGGCCTGGAGAGAAGTGAAGCTCTTCCTCCCCCACCAGTAAGGTGCAAACACAGCCCTCCTTCAGCTCTAGCTAATGGGAGCCGAAATCCTGGGCTGAGAGATGCACACTGTTTTCAGCCCTGTCAGAGAAGAGCCACAGTGAAAATGGATCCAGTGGCATCTCCGCTCTGCATCACCACCTAGCCTGAAAAATAGCCTGGACACCTGATTTTGACAGAGAGTTCCTGAGTTCTCAGCCAATTGCAATGAGTCCTGTGGTCCCTCCTTGAATGGGAAGAGCTTAGAACGCAGTGCACTGTTCCACTCTACTGCCTGATTTGAATTAAGTGTGTTTACAAGTCCCCTTTTCCCTCACTCAGTCCCCCAAAATACCACTGCTCACTGTTAACTTTCTCAAACCTTCAGAATCCCAACCTGAGTGAGTTCCCCTGTGGTTCACAGAGACTGGTAGATAGGGACTATATTTCAAACTGGAAGAAATGAGGTAGAAAGCAGAGGGGAAGTCTTTTCATTCACTGTAGTGGATATACAGGCACAAACCTCTCTCTCCTAGGGAGAAGACCCTTGTAAAGTCCTCTGGGACAGAGAGGCTCCTGGATAATGCAGACCTGAGCACAGCAGATCTCTTGGACACACATATGGTAGTTAAAGGTGAATTAGGATCTGTACCTGACTCCGTTAGATGCTGCGAGTGCTGCACTGAGGCTCCCAGTCTGAGCCAAAACCAAGGTGCTCTGTGCACTGAGTCTTGGTGTTGACCTTGCTCCAGCCAAAGTTGGTTTGTTATAGGGCACGAAGCCGACGTTGGAAGAACTTACTGACGCCGTCCTCCCAGGAACCTGATGAGTAGTGGAAGAGTTGGGAGAGTTTGTCACGGAGTGACGGTTGCGTGTGGTGATGGGACCGGTCCCGCTGTTTGGCCAGCACTGCTGGCAAGAACATCCCACCCCTGTGTGAAGGGGTGTGGTGGAGGTCGTCACTGGGTACGGGGTGTCCAAACGCCTCTGAACGCTGCGGCGGAACCTCGTGGTCTTGTTGGTCTGGACTTGAGCCACAAAGTCAACTTCGTAGTTGTAGCCCAAGGGCCCGAGATCCACTCGCTGGTGGTTCGTGGCACGGGCTTGCTCCAGGAACACACAGACGTTCATCTCGTAGGGGGACCACCCGCCCTCGTCGTTCTGCCACTCCCAGACAATGCCCTGCCCAGCAGCAGAGTCCCCTGGGAAGACATGCCTGCGGACAGCCCGCATCGTCCCTGTGTAGGAGAGGAGGGGAGAATAAATACAACAATTTAGTGAGCAGAGAACTAAGAGGGACATTGTCCCAGGGATTTGTTTCTGCACAGATCCGAGCTGCCTACATGAAGGTGGCCCTTCTCATGCTCCCTCAAGAGGGGCACTAAAAGACCTTCTCTGCCCAGCAGGGCTGGGTTTGCTCATGAAGCTCAGAGCAACGCAACATCCCCGAGATCCCTGTCCCTCTGCCAAATCTGATTGTGGGCTGGCAGCAGGTTCAAAAGCTGCTAGGAGGAAGGGTGGGAAAGGAGGGAAGGAGAGAGGATGCAGACGCAGACACACCCGAGCACAAAGGCACAGTGATCACATATGCCTCCCTGACGTTAAAAGGAAAAAAAGTAAAAAGAAAAAAAAAAATCAGGCTGAGGCACAGATCTGGTTAAAAAAAAAACAACTCCCACAGCCTTGACAACAGAGTAACTATAGAGACAAGACACCATCGAGAAGTGCTTTGTAGGAGCACTTAAGGGGCTGAACGCCCACTTTGTTACACAAAGGGTGGGGCAATTTTGGTCTTGGGAGAGTGGGTGAAGTCCCACAGGGGTAAGGGCAAGGACTTTGGAGAAGGGCAAACTTCTGCAGGCTCCTGACTGCTGGGAGGGAGAGCAAGACTAGAGAGGGGAAGACAATGAAGTAATTTGAAAACTGGAGAGAGCAGCTGTTCAGACAAAGGGAGAGAAATGGAAGGAGACACACTACTCTTGCAAGGCCACTCGACAGCGACAGCTGGAGCTCGAACCCCCTGGAAGCCTGGCTTTCCAGGATGACTTCACTCCTAGGTACTTTATCCCTTACTTCAAAAAAGCAGCAGCCTAATGAGAGGGAAGGAAGCCACCCAACAGCACAGAAGCTCTGAAACCTTTGAAAAATGGGTTCTTGCAGCAGAGTCAAAATGCTGCTGCTGCAGGAAAAACCCTTGGCAGCATTCCGCACAAAGAGGAGCAGGAAAAGCTGTGGGGCAAGTCTGGAGATCTAGGAAGGTGGGGGTGAACAGCGAGTTGTTACAACACAGGAGGAGCTCAAAGAAGAGCACCAAGAGGAAAAAAATTAAATAAAGCCTCTAAAGAGGTCATGAGAGTTATGGCACTATGCTTCAGGACCCCAGGTGAAAACTGGCACTTTACAAGTACCCACACCTAGAGCCTGAGGAGAATTGCCCCAGGATATCACTGGCGACTCTGTGGGACACAGGCAATCCAGGCAAGCTTCACACCCAATAAGCACGTCCCAAAGAAGAGGGAGGACAGCCCATATGGGACTCCACACTGCTAAAATCCAACTGCTGCTGCGTTCAGGCTCTGCCTGCCTGGACGCTGGCATGAGAATCGTGCTGCTGTTATTGTACCCAATAGAACTGGGATGTTGTGGAAACTGTGTGTCCTTACCACTGCTGAAGCTCCAGAGCCGACACAAAGGCTAAGGCTCTCTCAAAGGCAGAATGTGCCAGACTAAGAAATGCCAGGACTTGAGTTTCTGCTCCACAGCAGAACCAAGCACCCTGCTTATTGCAGAGCAGGACTCTCCAGTGACACCAGCCAACAAACAACATCTCATCAGCACTCTTAAAACACTACTAGCAGCCAGTGAAACGCAGCAACCTCCCCAGCAGCTCTACCAGGGAGCTCAGGATTCCTGGGGGAGCAGACCTTCCTCTGGCAGAAGGTATCAGCAGAACCAAGATGCCCTTCCCAGCCTGGAATTGACATCTTAGTGGGAAAGCAGACTAAACAGCCAAAAGCTAACTCTAGCAATGACTACTCCTATCCAGCAAGTCCTGCCAAGTTTCAGAAATACAAACCCACAGCCCCAAAAGGTGGATAACTTTTGGTTCCCACTAAGATGGGAACAAACCCCTGAGCAGGAAGAGGACTAGGGATGAGACTGGACTGGGAATGAGATGGTGTGACATTTAGAGATGAGTGCAGGGAACCTGCTCCCAGAATAAGGGGACTACCACAGGTAAGGCAAGGTGTCCAGTGGGACACATCTCAGGAGATTAGTAAGGCTTCCCCTGCTCCACTGGCAGGTCAGAAGCTAAAATCAGCACAAAGAGGACTGCAGGACTTGCAAGCAACTTGTGTTTTTAACACCCTCAAACAGCAGCAGAAAGAAGAGTTTTTAGGAGTTAACAACAAAACCAAGGCCATGCACTTGGAAAACATCCTCCTTCCCCCAGGCTGGCAGGGAAACCGGCATTCCTCTCCGGGGTGGGCAAACAGCTGTGGTGAGAGGACAACTCCCGCTGCTCCCCAGCACTCACTCCCAGCTAATCTGCCTCGAGCAGCAGCTGAAGCCCACAGCTAATCCTGCCCACAAGATCCCCCCACACAGCTGTCACTCCCTGCTGCTGGGGACACTGCTCTCGTTAACACTGGCTTCCTGTTATTCTCCCTGGCTTCCTTCGAAGAGCCTATTTATCTGTCTAATAGCTAATGAGCAGAATACAACAGCCTATTTTTTGCACTGTTTAAAGATTTTTCATGGGGATGTTTCCTGCAGAGATTCTTTTCTCCAGCACATGACAAAGTTCAGCTGGCGGCTCGCTCAGAAAGGTTCACGTTTAAGGCAGAGCCTTGCAGAGAGAAAAAGCTTTGCTTAGAACTGGGCCATGGAAAGGGGATATGAGAGCTTTTCCAATAGTCACGTTGCAGAGCACACAGGTATTTGTGGAGGGAGGTTCACAGCATTAGCCACTCTGATCAGCATCCCTTTGGATCCATAGGAAACACTGCAGGAGAGCTGTGGAGCACAATCAGCCTTTTTGTTATTAACAACTCAAACTCAGATCTAGACCAAGGAAAGATGAGATCATACCAGCCAACATCATTTCCGGAACTGAACTGGACAGTCCCCCAGAGATGAACAACTCCAAACCACCCTGCAATGGACAATATTCACTGGGTGTTTTGAGATCTTTCACAAGGGTCTAAAGAGATACAAACCCTCTGAGGACAGACAGCTGGACTTGTGGAAAAGAATGTCCCATTCACGCCGGGACACGTTTCACCCTCCCACAGGCTCTCTGCTCACTTTCACCAGACAGCTTAGGGCTGCTGTCCACATGTTGGAGCACTGGCTGGAAGGGCCAGAAGCTGGAAGGCTCCTTCACAAGTCTGGCATGGAAAAACCAGGAAAGAAACAGCTGCTGGTGCCAGCTCTAGTGCTCCATGCTGTACTGCTCAAAGCCACAGCCTCAGCTGGCCTTCCAGATGTTTGAACAGGCCAAGCTGAACACACCTGCCAAGGCATCCAGCTTAGAAAGCTCCTCACCTCACTCAGGACACTGCTAGATAAACTCAGCCTAAGGTCACCAAGTCAGAATAAAAACACGGATGCAGCTGTGATGACCACTCACATTTGCTCCAACCATTTCCCTTTCCTGCCGGAATTGGCTGCTCATGCAGTTGATTCAAAATATTGCTCATTTACTGTTTCAACTGGCAAGAAACCAGCACATGCCCCTCTCTAAAGCTTGGGATGATGCTCAACTGCGTCCTGGAGTGATGAGAGAGACACTGGAAAAGGGGAAACTAATGGATGGAAAATTTTCCAAAGCAGCCATTCATTCGGGGTGTGTAATATGGGATCTCCCTGGATTTTCCAGGGATGAAGTGCATGCATTCCATCTTTGCCCCTTTTCTAAGCTCCAGCTGCTCAGAACATCTGGAGCAAAAGACGGCAGGAGTCATCTCCGCAAATTCTGAGCTGCTGCTCCCAGTGACCCCAGGAGAGAGGAGAATGAAAATCAGGTCTCAATTCCGCTGTTGAGCCCATCCTGCTATTTCTCCCTGGGAGGAAGCAAGCCAGGCTCGCACAGCACAAGTGGAGGGAATATTCTGCTGCAGCATTTTGGTGTCGTGCGGGGGCCGCAGGCACTCGCAAGCAGCTTGAGCAGGGCTGCATGCCAAGGTAAAGCAGCTGGCACTCCAGCTCCAGAGGGAGCAAGGGATTCAAGCAGGAGGGTTGGAATCGTAAAAAGGCCTTTTTTACGCAAGTGATTTTGAATGGATGGGGTGGGGGGGAAGTTTCCAGCTCGGAGAGCTCTGGCTCACAGGCTGGGAGCTCCAGGGGTCCCACGATGAGGCTCCTGAAGAGATCACGGCTGTCTGCCTGTACCCAGCTCCACAGATTTTTCCACACTGGGCAGCAGACGGCACCAGGAGAGCAGCAGATGTGCTCACAGAGCTGCCCAGCACGGCAGCAAACAGCAGAGCTTTGCAGGGCTCTTACACACAGAACAAGGCCCCGCTTATCCCCAAGCACACCAGCAGAACAGCTGGGGAAGCTCCCTTACCTGTATCCTGCCGGAATTGCGTCAAGCTTGGAATGTCGATGACATAGGGAGCCAAGGCGGGATCCGCATGTCCCAAAGGGATGCTGCTGACCAGCCCCGACCCCGAGCGCCGGCCCTTCTGCTGAGAGGCCTGGATAACCTGCTCGATGTAGCTGCAGACATTGCCTCGGTATGGCCTCCACCTGCCAAATTCATCCTGCCATTCCCACACCGCCACTGCCGTGGAACTGCTGCTGTGCCCCGGGGCAGAACCGGGCGGTCCGGACGGCCCGGCTGAACTGCCTCCCGCTCCCTGAGCTGCTGCCATGTTCCTCCCTGAGGTCTGGGCACGCTGCGATTGGAAGTGGCAGTTGCACTGGCCTTACACCATTTTCTCCTGGGGACCTGCAGCGAGAAACAGAGAGCACAGGGAGCTGAGAATGATGTCCCGAATCCCCCCACCCCGCATCCACATCACACAAACCCTCTGAGAGGGAAACAAGCTCTGACTTTCACAGAGAATGTTCACTATGGATTTAAGAGACTCCAGAGAAGCAGACTGGCCTCAAAACCCTCTGGCTGAGGGTGAGTGAGGTACCACCACTCACTCCCTGCCAGTGCTGGCAACTTCTCCTGCTAATTGAGAGCAAACACTCTTCAGGCAGACTCTGCTTCCTATGGTTTGTGGCACCAAACACCACCTGAGTCACCATAGATCTGTACCAAACCATCCCTGAGCTACTGCTGATCTGTGTCAGGCAGACCTGTAAGCCTTGGCATGGGTTCAGACAGACACTAGCCAGGAGTGTGCCCAGGCAAGCTGCCATTCTGCCCCTTCCCCATGCTCAGCACTGCTTCTGGCAGCATTACACTGACCACCCCAATTGTGAGCTGCCAAACGCTCGCCAAACGCTCGCCAAACGCTCATTCACAGAAATGACTGAGTTACACAAGTGGTTCCCAAACTCTTCACGCTGATCTGAGCTCCAGGGCTACACCATCAGCTCCATTCAGGCTTCTGACCACTTCGTTTTGGCCCAGGATCAGTCCCATGACCCGTTCTGTGTAGCATTATACATGCAAACTAAGCCAGAAGACAACTCTTAATGCACAGTTTGCGAATCACAGTACACACACTTCTTTAGTCGAGCGTGATCCCAGCAGAAACAGATGGGAGGAGTACAGCAGAACCAGGAGGAACACAGGGCATAATCAAGTGTGAGGGCAGTGATTTAGTAGGTCCTCAAGGTCAAAGCGCACCTATCTGCAGCTTCTCAGGCTGGAAAACAAGCAACATCTTGAAAAAAGGGACAATCAGCATCAGAGACTCAAGCCCTTAAGAGATGATTTGCGGAAGAATAGAGAAAGGGTAGGAGCCCAAAGACACCACATAAAGACACAAAGGCCAGTGAATAAATTCCAACAAGAAGAGATCATCACTCTCAGCCCCCAAGGGATGTAAAAAGAGCAGATCCAAAGGCATCACATGATCATCGAGAGAAACCAGAGATCTGATATCTGACATTCCTTGTCTGTTGTGTCATTCCAAGGAATCCTGTCCAAACCATCTGGACACACATCCGTCCGAATGCTGGACAACCACTTGGAGATCCCCACGTTGGTGCTCGTGTGTAGGTGGGTTTGGCTGTGAATGAGTGAAACTCATTTTGTTTTAAAATAAAATTCGCCTTCTCCCTTCTGAGGTCTCACGTCATTGATTGCTCGCTTAACTCCCAGCAGCCAGCAGGGAGCCGTGAGCTTCCTTCCCATCCAATGGAAAAGTTCAGGTCTCCCAAGAGGCAGAGCAGCAGTGGGTGGCTTCCACTGGAGGATGCCATCTGCACAGAGAATGACATCCCTGCCGGATGGGGGAAGATCCCACGCTCCGTGGAGCATCCCATCCATCATGCCCATGTGGCTTGACGGCTTAAAAAAGACAGAGAAGGAGAGCGAGCTCAGAACAGACACACCCACACGTCTGCATTTGTAAGAGGAAAGCAACACTTTCCCCAGGAATTCAGTGTAAATTAGTTTATGAGCTGCTCCGAGATTTTTACACAACACCCCCAGCTCAACTGGTCTTGGTGACAAACCCCTCCAGATCGCCAAGATCCGACCCTGGTCTCTGCTATTAATCTTTTCCTTGTAATTCATTCTCCCCTAACACACCAAGGACAGTTATTTTACTGCTCAAAACAGCAAATTAAGACTTAAGGTATCAAATCCAACACCTGCCTCTGCCACTTCTTTTTATGGCAGGTTTCACACCAACACTTCTCCACCTCACGGACCACCAGTATTGTCCCTGCTCGATTCAGAGCAAAAGCCAGGCTGTGGCATTTTCTGTCCCACCCACCTGCCCTAGGTGCTCTGAACCCCAAATACAGAACCAACACCTTTTTTCCCCCCAAAGTTGTTACCAAATATTCATCTGCAGCCAGAAGCAGAGCAGAGGAGAGGAGGGAGGCTGTGAGGAGGCTGTCAGCGATTCGTTTTCCTTCCTTTCTGAAACAGCAGCAGGAAATGCAAACAAGCAGACACCGCAGCAGAAAAGCCACCTCCTTCCCGTGCCACCTCGCACTCGCTGGGGTGACAGCTGGGTGACAACAGCCTGTCCCTCACCCCAGGGTGGCAGCGATGTTGTGAATCCTGGACCACACGCGAAGGTACCCGGGCTGGCTGCACGTGAGTGTCGCGTGCTCCAACATTCACTTCCCCATCAGAGTGGAAAAATATTTCCTGCGCTGGGACTGCTGCTCCAAAGGAGGAGCGAGGGACGTATTTCAGCCTCCTGCCAGTTCTCGCTGAACGCTGCTGGAGCCAGCAGCTGTTTGCACGGATTGGGGAGTGAGGAATGCGGGACAGCATCAGTAAGCCAGAATTACGCAAGTCCTGGAGTTATGGCAAATGAGAAAGAAAAGGCCTAAAGTTGCAGCTCCTGACTTCTCTTTAAGAATTCAGCAGCACACAGATATTAAAAGCTGAGAAATTCAATACTGGAGCTGCTTGTACAGTGTTCAGCGTTACACCACAGCACAAAGGTTTTGGGGAAGAGTGGGACGTGGTTTGGGACGTGTTACACATCCCAGCTCACATCTTTACTCAAATCCCATGAACTAGAACTCTTCACCTCAAGCTTTAAAAATACCTTGAAAAGCTGAAATTCACACCAACCCTAAAAGCTCTTATTCACCAAACAGTCATGGCTCCAGTCAGAAATCCTCTGGGCCACCCTTCCCCCAGTGAAAACAAAACCCTGGCTGATTCAAGTGCAGACTTAAATATTCCAGCCAGATGCCCTTCACTTTGAAGGTATTTGGAGACGTGGGCTCAGAGCTTGAGTTTGGATTTGTTTGGCTGGAACTTTACACCCAGCACAACTTCTGAAACATTTGTCCACATGGCTTTAATTGGGGACTTGGACAGGAAAAGAACTGAGTGCATTTCAGACGTGTTTTCCAACAGCTTCACTCCCTGCTCCTCAAACTCCAGCAAATGGTGGTGAGAAAGCTGGAGAATGGGAATTAAAGCCTTTGAAAGCTGTGTTTAATTCTCTGTTCCACTTCCAGAAAGCAGAATTTTCTTTCGCTTTAAATGCAGGATCTTAAAATGCGTGTGTCTGAGATGATTTCTAAAAATGCCAACTCCTTTTTTAAGTTTCTGAACTTGAATTGCCAGCGCTGATAAAAGTTTTCATGAAATGCGAGCTCATACGTGGAAAAGAAAAAGAGCCTTGGGAGCTCTTGAGCTGGGCTGAATTGAAAATAAAAATCACCAGATTGGTAAAATAGAGACTTTTCAGCAGGTTGTTCAGAAAAGAGAGGGCCCAGGAGGGATTGTTAAGCGTCACTACCACCACTTCGAGAGACAGGACTGGGAGGGCAACAAAGATCCCATGGGAAGAGATTACACGGGGATTAGGGGAGCACATAAAGCACAGCGAGGCCACAGGGCTGCAGAAAGATGTGACCCTGTGCAGGGGGCACGACGGGAGCAGCATTACAGGTGCCCTGTGCCCCCCGCCCCGACCCCAAACCACCCAGCCAGGACCTCCACAGGCTTCCACACCAGCTGAGCTGCACTTCTGGGCACAGCAAAACCCGATGCAACATGGTTGGAAGCTCCTGCCAGGTAATTCATACCCACACACACCTTTCCTTACACCAAGCACCGATTAGCAGCAACCAAAGAGAAAGAACAGAGCTCGGCAGTAGAGAGGGGTGACAGTAATAACTCCAAGCACGCAGATCCATCCCAGTCCTGCCCTCTCCCAGCCTCTGCCGATCCTCCCGGCACAAGGTGACTGGCTTGACAGACAAAACAACAGAAGAAATAAACCCGGCTGCTCCAAACCTTGACTACTTCCACTCAAAACAAGCTTTAAGCGAGTTCCCCTCGGAGGGGGGAAAAAAGAGACGGCAACTGAGGCGGAACAAAGAGTTTGCCTGTCAGTTAAGCCGAGGGCTGGTTTCGGGCACAGGTGAATATAAAACTGAGGCAGGAGAGCAGGTACACCCAGACACGGGATCACACCACACTTTGCGTCCAACCCGACCGCTCCTGGGTCCTTATGGGCACCCGGGCGGATTATTTATGTGTGGGGAGACCACTGACGTGCGAGGTGCGAACCTGGCACGCTCTGGAGGGCCCCTCCAGCTCCACAACGGCTTCGGCTCGCGGCCGCCGCCCCCGGAGCTCCGGAG
>VZTF01000282.1:352151-377192 GCA_013397755.1 Cnemophilus loriae | reverse complement strand
ATGAGTGTGATAGTGATAATGAGTGAGTTAATGAGTGTGTGATAGTGATAATGATAATGAGTGTGAGTGTGCAGGAGCAAGTGTGATAATGATAATGAGAGTGATAATGAGTGTATGATAGTGATAATGAGTGTGAGTGTGAGACAGTGTGATAATGTGTGTGTGTGCAGTAGTGAGTGTGTGTGAGAGTGTGTGAGTGATAATGAGTGTTTGTGTGATAAGAATTGTGATGGTGAGTGTGTGATACTGTAATAGTGATGTGATAGTGTGAGTGTGCAATAGTGGTAGTGTGATAGTGATAACGAGTGTGTGTGATACTGTGTGATAGTGCAGGTGACAATGTGTGACAGTGTGTGTGTGTTAGTGACTGTGTGTGATAGTGTATGATAGTGAGTGTGTCATAGTGAGTGTGAGTGTGATAGCGGGCGTGATAAGTGAGTGTGTGAGTGTATGATAATGCGTGTGTGATAGTGTGTGTCACAGTGAGTGTGAATAGATGTGGAAAAGTGTGATTCTGTGATAGTGACAGTGATGGTGTGTGAGAGAGAGAACTGATGGTATGTGTGAGTATGTGGAATTGCGGGGGTGTGAGTGTGACAGTGTGTGTGCTGGTGTGGGGTGTGTGAGTGTGTGTGACAGTGTGCATAAGTGTGATACCGCCCATGTGAGTGTGATACCGTCTGTGTGTGATACCATCCGAGTGTGATATTGTCCATGTGAGTATGAGCATGTGTAGTACTGGGGGTNTATGTGTGAGTATGTGGAATTGCGGGGGTGTGAGTGTGACAGTGTGTGTGCTGGTGTGGGGTGTGTGAGTGTGTGTGACAGTGTGCATAAGTGTGATACCGCCCATGTGAGTGTGATACCGTCTGTGTGTGATACCATCCGAGTGTGATATTGTCCATGTGAGTATGAGCATGTGTAGTACTGGGGGTGTGAGATGCTCTGTGTGCGCAGGGGATTGTGAGCGTGAGTGTGCCCACGTGTGTGATGGGGTGTGTATGTGTGNGTGGGTGTGATGGGGTGTGGGTGGGTGTGTGTGGGTGTGGGTGTCTGGCACATCACCAGAGCAGCCTCTCCCGCAGTGTAACACCTCTGGGTGCTGCCGTGGGAGCTGCTTGCTCCTGTGGGAATGTGGGTGTGACCCCCAGACCCAGATCCAACCTGGATGAATCAGCTGCTCACCACCTTCATTTCCACCCACGTAAATCCGGAGCAAAGCCCTGGAGATGCCTGTTCCTTGTTTGGGATGAGGATGGCGGAACACAACCCCGTGTGCCACAGATCTCTCCACCACCACAGCGCTGCTCCCTCTCAGCTGCTGCACCTCCGTCACCCTCCTCACAAGATGTGTGGGTTTATTTAGAGGTTCCTTCAATCCTGGAGCATCTTGGAGGGTGCTGGATCACTTCTTCATGCTCTCTTAGAGGTAGGTCAGACCCCACCTGGGTCTTCCCCTTTCCTGGGACCCCCACCAAGTCCTTGGCAGCACTGGTTAAAGAACCACAGAACCAGAGAATCATGTAGGTTGAAAAAGACACTTAAGATCACCATAATTCCTTCTGAACCAGGAAGTGTTCACAAATCCTTATCAAATGACTTTAAACCTCCCTAGACTTTACACCCAGCAGCACTGATTCACGCGTGCCACGATACACCTGCCCCAGAAGTCTTATAAGATAAAGAACATTGTGTTTGGACTCAGTAGTTACAGCAAAAATAACATATGGAACCACTTTATGCTGTAGGAATGGAGGGATATTATAAAACTCTTCTTCCAGGGTTAAACACGTGAGACTCGTCTTTACAGAGCCTGAATAAAGTTGGTTTTCATCCCAAAACGTACAGTGCCAAGCACGTAACCACGACAGCTCCAGTGAAAACCCTCTGGAGCTGCATCCCCCCACAGCTCAGCCTCGTATGCAAATGCCCATGGATTTCTCTGCTCCAGGATGGATGAGACTGTCACATACTTGAGTTCAAAATACTCACAGAGTACTAATAATTGCCAGAAGTGATTGATAGCCTGCTTGTAATGTGTCTGCTTAAGCAATAAGTTTCACATTTACAACTCAGGTGCTTGGGATTCCTGTCTCCTGCGGCTGTAATTAGAAACTGGAGAGCAATGCAAAGGGTTTTCGTCCTGAAAAATAGACAGAAATGCTTCATAAAGCCGTGCTGGGAGCAGACTGTGTGATCCATGTGGTTGCACGGGTGGACGGTTATTAAATATCCTGCGATCCTAAATAGGAAAAGGTTTCAGGGAGAACTGGGGATGGTGAAGAAGGATTTCTATCAAGTCTTGCAGACCTACATAGCATGGCTGGGAGATAAAGGGGTGCTCCCAGTGAGGAGTCCTGGCTGGTGAGAGAGGATGGGCTCAGACTCAGGGTGATGCTCCAGGGTTGAAGGGTGCTACAGATAAGGGCTGCAGGGTGGGGGAGAGCAGAGGTGAACTGGGGTGGAGGGAAGGGCTGTACGGTGAAGATAAACTGGTCAGGTGGTGGCTGAGCTGTGGGAAGAGTCTTAAATTGCATTGGATTTTTTTTTTTTTTTTTGAGCAGGGATTCAGGATCTGATCCTCCATCGGGGCCCCTGAAAGGTTTTGCCAGGCACAGTGAGTGGCTGAGGTACCTCATCTCAGCAGTACAAGTGCACGGCTGGTCCTCAGTCTCCCTTTTCTCACACCTCTCCATCACTCGTCCTGTATTCCACAATGGTCCAGCAATCTGAGAGGGTTTAACAGAGCCGTGGGCAACATGAATCCGGGGTCTGGTGACCAGCTGAGACTGTCAGACCCCACTGCACAACTTCCTCCAACTGTTCTGTGTGAGGGTGGCTGCAGAGATCCTCGATGATCCCCAAGTCTAAAAGGTGAACCTCGGTGTCCTGCTGTCCCTAAAGAACCTGTTTTCACAGGGATGCAGACTTCATAATCCTCGCTGCCTGCAAAAATATTTTATCTTTTACATGGTTTTTGCTTTAATGATCCCCAGATTTTAACATAGTCCCTTATGCTTTTTTTCGCAGCTGGATCCCTTTTTTCCCATGCTGTTCTTTCCCACACCCTTCTCTGCATGGTCCCCAAATCAGTATGCAAAGCACTGAGTCCTCCAACACGGCATCACCTCCTGGCTGAGCCATCCACACACTGGGGTAACCAGCCAAATATTTGCCTTCCCCCTGCTCTTTTTCTTGCAGTGGTGCTGGAAGGCTGTTGAATTAATTTCTCCATGGCTGCTCCCTCTCACACGGTTTTGGCTGGAGGTCCTACACTAATGTCTATAAAACCTGATGCTCGAGGCTCTGTTAAATTGCCAGGCTTAGCCTGGTGCTCCAGGGAATAGCCCGGCCACTTAGGAAACTGCCTGTCCAAGCTGTGCTGGGATTGCTGCAGCACTTTGAATTTACAGCCCACTCGATTTCAGATTAATTTCCCTGAGCAGACAAACCCAAAGTGACAGGAATTAGGAAGAAATTCCTCTGCAGGCTGAGGATAATAGGTGAAATTTCGTTTCATTTTCTTCTGCAGCAGCTGCTGCTGGTTCCTGCCAGGGACCAATTAAACAAAGCAAGGATGGGTCTGGTGTGGGCATCCCACTCCTGCTGGGTGACCTTGCTGTCCAACCCCTGGGATTTACCTGCTGAGAGGGACACATGCCTCATCCCTGCTGGTGGTGGGAGATGCCCCATGAGCTCAGCTAACCCCTCTGTGTTCTACTGCCTGCCTTCTTCCAGTAAAATCATGGAATCATGAACAGTTTATGTTGGAAGGGACCAGCCCAGGTTGTTCCAACCCCCTGCTATGGGCAGGGACATCTTCCACCATCCCAGGTTGCTCCAAGCCCCACCCAACCTGACCTTGAACACTTTCAGCCTCCATATATTCTCTGGGCAACCTGTGCCAGGGCCTCACCACGCTCATCATAAAACATTCTTTCCTTATGTCAGTCCTAAATTTACCATTCTCAGTTTAAACCGCTGCCCCTTCTCCTGTCATCCCAACCCCGATCAAAAGGCTGTCCCCATCCCCGCCTTTGCTAAATCCAGCCAGGAAACTCTGGAGCTGAGTCCTCTGGGTTGTGTTCCTGTCTCACCTGCTCTGGCCACCCTCACATCGCCATTAGTGCTAATTAGGGGCAGAACTCATCCCGCTCTGCCTTCTGCCTGCTTTTCCCACCGCTCCAGCAGGTCCCTGGGGGATCCCAGTGGAGCTTTCCTGTCTCTTCCCGAATCCAAGCCTCTCCCCGCTGTCGCAAGCTCTTCTCCCTGCAGCTGCGTGCCACCTAGTGCACGCTCAGCCGCCCGGCAGCCGACAACGCAGGAGATCCATCCCTCCGGAGCTTTCCTGGAGCTAAAGGAGCGTTTAAAGTTCCCTTCCAACCCAAGCTGTTCCATGCAGCGTCACGCTCGGGCACGGCATCTCCACCCACGCAGGTTCCTGCACTGGCAGGCAGCGATGTCCACCCCATGTGTCTTGTCAGCCTGGCTGTCTCCACACAGGTCATCACTTCCCAGTCACCCACTTTGGCACAGTTTGGACTCTCAGGAGTGAACTTAAAAGCACTGAGGCTGCAGCAGTCCCGGCTCACAGCAGCGATGCTGCAGCAGGAGTGGGATGCATGAATTCCCCAGGGCTGGCAGAGAAGCCAGCAAGTGCTGGTCCCAATGGACAAGTCATGAAAATAAATATACTTATATAAATACCTATATACATATGTAACATATATATGGCTGTTGTCCCATAGGATCCTGCTGCCAGGTGAGGTTTCACCCCCAGAGGTAATGGCAGGCAGAAAAGGGAGTTACAGACATACCCTAAAGCTCATGGTCCACAGCAAGTGCCTTTGGTGACAGAGGGGACCCAGCTCTCTGTTTCCCATCCCCTCTTCCCCGCTGTGATCCGTTCCTGCTCCTCCGCAGCCCTGGATGCCGGCCGGAGCCCATGGCATGGGTCTGCTGCCCTCCGGAGAGCCTCCTGTCAGCGCCGCGTCCTTGGGCTGCTCTTTCCCACCTGGCTGAGGTGGTTTCTGCAGCACGTCGGGCAGGAAGCAGATTAGGGAGGAACAAAGGTGATTTTGTCTGGGGAGGGGATGGGTGCTTCTCCCCGAGCTCCAGCTTGCTGCAGCCCAGGGCAATGCTGAGCCTCTCTGACGGCTTCCACTGCCCTTTCCTCATCCCTGCCCTTCCTTCAGCACTTAGAAACTGCCAGAAAACACCTTAAAATTAGCTCGTGTTTCCCAAATAGCACAGGGGTGTGCTGAGAGCACAGCTCCAGCTGCACCGAGGCGGGGCTTGATGTCAAAATGGTCTTGTACTGGATTTACATCTTTCCCTTCTTCTAAGGCTGCTGGACACAGGCTGGTTTGGGGCTGAAAACTCCCAGGACCCCACATTGCAGGATCCCATCACTGCCCATGCCCTGGAGCAGCAGGAGGAGCAGAGGAAGGAGGGGAGGCTCCATCCTGCTGTAGATGCAGCATTTTTCGTGCTGGTGCTCCCCAAAGTGACAGCAGCAGCAGGATCCCCCTAAATCCCCGGTGATTTAGCTCAGCAATCAGCAGGGGAATCCTGTCATTCATTATACACCCGCGAATGGCTCGAAACAGCAACTGGTGTTCTCAGCCCTGTCGTTCCCTCCTGGCAGCAAGAAGATGCCTTTTGTTTCAGCTTATGGCTTTTCATACGGCACCAGGCTCTTCTTTACATCCCCAGTGCATTTCCTGGCCATGGTATAGCCTGGATAAACGAGTTTATCTCTCCTCTCTGTATTTTCCCAGCTAATCAAAAAGGGAAATTGGGTTTGGAGTTTTGTTTTTGGTTTCTGGTTTTTGTTTTTTTCTGGAGGCCTTGTATTTTCTGCAGTTTTGTGAGCCACTTGTTTTCCCCAGTTTCCACCCATGGCTGAACTGCTGCCAGAAAAGAAGTCTGCTGGAGATGCCACCCACTGCCATAGGAAGCTGTGGCAGATGCTGCTCATGGCAGCTGGCAGCTGCTGCATGGATATGGGGATGGCCCTGACCCCTCCAGAACCTTCTCTCCTGTGAGCATCTCTGATGTCCCAGAGTGTCCCTGCCTGACTAAGGCAGCAGGACCATCAGGAAGCACAAAAAGAGCTTCTTTTTTCCTGGCGCACAAGAGAACAGCCTTGCTGTCCTGTGGAATTTTATAATTAGCCTTTCTTATGTTGTGGCTGCTCCTTGAATAAGGCTGGCTGTGTTTTCTTTTCCTCAGAGCAGCGTAATCCCCTAGCCTGATACTGCCAAGCCACTCAAAGCACATGCAGGAACGATGTAGACATGGAAAAAGGCTGAGATGCTGCCCCAATGCCCAGAGAAATCCTGGACAGGGTGGAGAGCATCTTGTCCCTGCAAGTCCACATGATGCTCCTGGTCTGCAAAATCTGGATGTGGATTGATGCTGGAGCTGATGATTCCCAGTCCACGGGCCCTGGCACACAGCCAGGATGGCAGGGAGTTTGTCAAAGTTTAGGCAAAACAGACTTAAAAGGCACCTTTGAAACTTGCACTCATGATCTGGTTAATTAGAACTTTGCTGCTACTGGGGAATAAAAGTGCCTAATTGCTAATTACTAAATCCCTGCAAGAAAGGAACAGCAGAAGCAGTTGTCGACAGCCGTAGCCGGAGCTGGCTTTATGCACAGTTAAAATATGAAACCCAGGCTTTTTAGGGCATTTTAGAGGTCTGGGCTTTGCATAGGAACAAGTGAAAAATCCAGCAGCAAGAGCCACAAGGCAAATTCTGCCTCCCATGAGAACGAGGCCAGGAATCCTGTGGCTCATAAAATCAACTTGTTCAAAGACAAAAACACACCAGGCTCCTAAAATTCTGGGGAACTTAAGAATTCATAGGACTGGGAAACCTAGTATTTTTGGAGGTTCCTTTTCCGTAGTCTTCAAGGCTGCTGAGATGCAAGAGTCTCACATTATCTGGCTTTTACTTGCAATGATGGCTAAAATGGTTAAAAGGCTGTAACAGTTAAAAATTACTAAATATACACAATTCTTTTTAATTTAAAGAGATGCCCTGGTCAGGAGCAGAAGGAGACAACACGAATGTGTAGAGCAGGAGGTGGTGGAGGTGGATGGGGAAGGTTTCCAGCCACAGGACATCCCTCACCACAGGCTGAGAGCACAAGGATAGGTCAGGTCCCTCTAATGTCCTCAGCAGAAATGCCTTGGATGGTCAGACAGGAAAAATCCCAGAAAAGGGGACCTCTAAAGGCAATTTCTTGCCTAGGAACAGGCAGGGAGGACCATGGTTTGCCCAAGGAACAGGTCTCCAAGTCCCCCAGGCAGGGAAGGAGGTCAGAACCATCCCCTCCTGCTGCATCCCAGTGCTGGCTCAGGCACCGACAGAAGAATTTCCAGCCAGATGGTTATTGCTGACTTCCTCTCCAGGTGGGCACTCAGACAGCCGAGGAGGGAGGTGGGAAGGAGCTGAAAAGCCCAAATCCTCTGAAATAAGCTTCTTCCTTCCCCTTGAGGCGTAACCCAGGCTCTGCCAGCACCCAATTTAAGGATGTGTCCCTGCCTACCTCCCTGAAACCCGAGCCATTCCCTCCCCGCCATGTCTCCTTAGCGCTCTTCCCTCTCTCCTCCTCTTTGTGCTTCTTCTTCCTCTTCTTCTTCCCCCTTCTCCTGCTCCCTGTCTTTCTCCTTTGCTTTGGGAATGATCTGTCCCAGGATGGGTTGCAGGGCTGCGATCCCACTGTAACCCAGCAGCAGCAGCCCCAAAAGTGTGAAGAGATGACAGGCTGGAGCTGTTCTGTTGATGGATGAGATCCATTTTCTTCTCATTTTTAATTTTTTTTTTTTAATTTACTAAGCAAGATCTCACCTAAAGAAAAGCTTCCTGCCTTATCCCCATCACATCTTACCGGGAATATTAATTTCAAATGTTATTTTTAAATTTTTTATAACTAACCAGCCAGCTCCTTTGTTTATTTCAAAAGAGGACAGATATTTCTGGGATTTGATACACCCATCTTTATACTGGAGAGAAAATACCAAACAGGTATGTGGATTTATGATGCTTTTTTTTAGGCCAGGGTGGTAATTATGAATAATGATCTGGCGGGGTGGTGGCAGCTGAAAAACTGTGATTTCTCCTGAAGTTGTTTGAATAGTTAAAAAGTGGAAGAAGTGATAAACAGAGAACTGAAGTTCACTCCAGCTGTTGCCAAGGGGTACAAAGGGGACCAAATAGGATGAAAGGACCTGTGGGGTCCTCTGTCCAGGTGGGAGGAGGGAGTTTTCACCAAGGGCAAAGACCTGGCTGGGCACTCCTGTGGTGTGTTATTTGGGGTGAAAGCAGGGACTTTCCGTGCCCCACGTTAAAGCCCTGGTCTTCCCCTGTGAGTTTTGTACCATCCCTGGTGGTCAGTGCTTGTGCAGGGTGGGGGAGATGGAGGATTTACTGCTTCTTCCATCGGGTCCATGGTGAGGGGTGGCTTCACAGGACACCTGACAGCTTGAAAACCTTGGTGTGAAGGGACTTCCATAAACCCACATTCAGCAACCCTTTAAATCACAGAATCATCACAGAATCATAGAATGGTTTGAGTTGGAAGGGACCTTAAAGCTCATCCCATTCCACCCTCCTGCCACGGGCAGGACACCTTCCACTATCCCAGGTTGCTCCAAGACCCGTCCAACTTGGCCTTGGACACTTCCAGGGATGGGGCAGCCACGATGCTGTGTTTCACTACAGTGCCACGATGACTAATTACGACTTAAAAGCAGATTTTAATCCGTGGGCATTCTGAAAGAGCCCCAGCACCCCTGGGTTTAATGAAGGAGGTTCAGTTTGCAGCTGAATCCTGAGCATTGGGGTGAGGATTGAGAAGCAGCTGGAAAAGCAAAGACAGAGAAGGAAAGTTGGGTTTTCCCTCTTTGGGGTCGGCCGTGGCACAGCACCGCAGTGGTTAATGCCCGCTGCCACCCTGCCAGGGAGCAGGAACGCGCTGGCTCCGGCACAAAAGTGGCCAGCGATGACAACGTCCCCGCGAGCAGGACGCGATGCCGGGGTCTGGCCGGGGCAGGGCGGCGGAGGGGCCGTCTGTCAGCCCTGCTCCGCTGGAGAGAGGGGAGGGCCCGTGGGACAAAAGGCGACATTATTCGGTGCTTCAGGAGGGATGAATGGAGTATTGAAAGCCACCACCTCAGCGAGTAGATTGGTTTTCAGCCCCCATCACTGAGCTGTCTGTCTGCTGGTGAGTCTCCTCCAGAGGCTTGGTCAGCAGGAGCTGAGCAGAGAGATCAGGCAGATGTAACGGGGCTATGTCCCATCCATGCGGGCTCCTTCCTGCACCCCCATCACCTCTTGCTGGTGCACAGAAAACCCTTTGGTCCACCATCATCTCTCCCTAGTGCAGGCAACGAAGTTAAAGCCTTGGTCTGGAGGCTCTGGAGCACACCCAACCCCTGGTTTGGAGGGACCTTGGCTGGGTGGACACCAGCACACGGTCCCACCTGGGAGCTCTTCTCATCCCCTGCCTTCACATGGGAAAACCAGGAGCAGCAAAAGGCTGGATGAGGGGTTTCCATGGGAAGGACGGTTTAGTCACTGATACAGTGGATTTCAATGACCTTTCCCAAGTTTCTGACCACCAGGAGATGCCTGAAGCGGCAGCAGTCGTTGTGCATCCCTTCAGGAGATGGTGTGCCCCGTGTGGGCTGGAGGGACTAATTTTAGGGCTCCGCCGAGCTGAGCCTGCCAGCCTGGCTTTGGAGCCGGCGTGCGGGAGCATCCTCACGATGGCACTGCTCCCCCAGCGCACGCTGCCGCCAGACCGGCTGCTGGGACCGCGGGGATGTGGGTCTGGGCTCCCAGAGGTGTCCCGGCCAGCAGGACCAGCACCCATCCCCCTCCCAAGCAGCCTGCGAGTGAGAGGGCTGGAAATCCACCCCTTCGGCAGTGAGCAGGAAATGAGGGGGAAACGGAATCTTAAGATATTTAATCTCTTCCTCATTTTCTGCTGACATTCCCTTTTGCTGAGTTTTATCTCGCGGGTGGCATATGGCCCTTCAGCTTCATCTTGCCACTCAAAAAAATATCTCTTGTTCTCAATAAATCCAGCTGGAATTACTTTTCATGTGTCTCCTGGTCACTGCTCCTGGAAATACTGAGAAGGGACATGTTCACAGGTCCTGCATGGCCCTTGGTGACCACAGGCTCTCCTGGCCACCACCACTAACGCTGCTGTCTGCATGTTTCAGGGAAGTCTCCTCTGGAAACTCGGCTGCAGGAGGACCGACAAGCAGCAATGACACTCGGTCCCTGTCCGGACACCTGGCACGGCACGAGGAGGCCGGACATCGAGGTGCTGCCTCTCTCCCTGATGCCAGCCACGCTCCTCGTCCTCCTCCTCCTCAGCCCCAGCGGTGAGCTCCTGCCTGGGGCGGTGGGAGGGGTTTTAGGCAGCCGTGATCCCTCTCCAGCTCTCAGATTTGTGGGCAGATTTTCTCCAGGAGCAGGATTATTGTGGCGTCCCCTACAGCGCTGAGCGTGCACAGGGATGGAGGGAGCAAGTTCAGCTCTTACCTCCCACCGTGAACACGGTGCGATGGCAAGCCCAGCACTCACGATAGGCAGGGGGATGGGGCAGATAGCTGCCAGCACTGGGGACAGAGCAGTTCTGGGCTCCGGAGCGGGCAGCACCCCCGGGAAGACGCTGATGGCCAAGGGGTGCTCCTGGGGTTGCTCCCCAGGACCTGTGGGACCAGTCCTGCCAAGGAAACGGATGGAATGAGCACCCATCCCCCGAGGACAACGGTCCCTACTCACTCCTGGCACTGTTCAGCCAGGCTGGGAAGCATTTAAATAGACCTGGGAAAAGCCATTCCCGCTCTGGAGTGCGGGTCCGCACGAGTGCTGTGGCAGCGTAGTTATCCCCGTGTGACTCTATCCGTGTAATTACAGCCAGGCGGGGGGAAACGCATTCCTGCCTCAGCAAACCCGCACCAAGGCACAGCCAGCCAGAAAACCGGGAATTCAGGTGTATCAGACATCCTAATTGAGTTAAATCGGGTTTTACCTTCCCACCCCCTCAGCTGGTGTTTTCCTTCCCCCTCGGGATCCTGCGGCAGCATCTGCACTCACACTCGGGGTGTGGGGACCCTGAGGAGACCCTGGTGGCTCTGTCGCTGTCCCCTGCATCGCTTGGCTCTCCTGATTCTCTTCATTAATGGGCACAGATTAGTTGCTAACGAAGGGCGATTTGTCCTCCCACTTGGTGTTTTTGTTTAGCAGCGGTGTTTACTAAGATCAGTTTCCCTTTTTCTTTTGGCTTTGTGAAGCTGGATCAGAGAAACGTGGAGGGCTCTATCTCTTCTCAAAAAAGACAGTTTCCCCCTCGTTCCTCATTATAGTAGACACACCAGGCATATTCTTTTCAGATCTCTCCTGACTTTGCTGCAGGATGCTCTTAAATGAATATATCAGAGCTTTGATTTTGACTTAAAGGGAGATGAATATTTATCAATGTCCTTTTTATCCACTGCTTTTTCGGCACTGGAGTGGACTAGGTGTTAAAAATCAATACAAACCAGGATCAAACACTCTTCCTAGAAACCCTCGCGTCTCCACATTTTTGGTGCAGGGGTGAGCAAAATTACCTCTCTCCTGTTATCCAGCCCACGGGGCTGCTGTATCCTTCCCTGTCCCTTCCTGCAGAGCCTCTCTGCTCCCGTGGTCTCACCTGTTTAATCCCCAATTCTTGCTGGAATCACACCATCCCTTTCCATGCCTGGTCCAGCTGGGTAGGGCAGGAGCATCAGACCACGCTGGAGCTCCCCAGCTATTGCTGTTCATCCCAGCATCCCTGCTAAGTCATGGATACAGCCAGACAGTTGCCTTATTCTCCTTTCTCTTGGGGCTTCTAGGTCTTTCTTTGACAGCCCTGATTTCTGGCTGACTTAATGGTCTCCCAGGCAACGTCCTAGCAAGGAAAAGGGAGGTGGGTTCATCTGCTCCACTGTCCCCCCAGGCTCACGCTGCTTCTCGCGGCGGTGACATCCGCCTCCGGAGCGGCTGGGATTGACCTTCACGTCACTGCTCGTAGGCTGAGCGTGAAGCAGGACAGGGCTGGTCCAAGGCAGTGGGAGGAAAAGAGGCCACGGAGGCACCACGGGTGTTGATCAGCCCTTGGGTGCTGTAATTAGCATGGAGGCATCATAGAATCATGGGATGGTTTGGGTTGGAAGGTACCCTAAAGCTTATCTCATTCCAAACCCCCTGCAACGGGCAGGGACACCTTCCACTAGGTTTGGAAGGAATTTGGAAGGTGTCACCCACGGGAGAGGGCTGTGCAGCCAGAGCCTCAAGCTCAGGACACCTCAGATGCCCAAGGAGATCTGTGCTCCAGCATCTGCCAAGACTTTGTGAGCTGAGATGTCCACAAGGTGCAGCCGCCCATCCCCATCCACCGTCCAGGGCATCACGATCATGTTGCTGTGACCTCCTGGACAAGCTGGAGCCCTCAGTGACCCATGCTGGCAGCATTCCAGGGAGAATCCCACACCACTCAGTGGGGCCAAGAGGGATTTTGTGCTCAAATAATGCCCAGACTGTGGGAGAGGGGGTCCAGAGATGAGGACACATCCTGAATCCTTCAGATGTTCACCTCCCTCTGGATGATGTTTGTTCACCCCTAAGGTGGCTGCACCCCATCAACGGGTGTGTTGGTACTTGCATGTAATTATGGAGCTTCCAAAAAGTGGATTTTGCTGGGAGAAAAAAAGGAAATTATCAATTAAAATGAACATAGGGTGCAGCATCTTCCATCAGGAGATCTCCAGTGGGTTTCTTGAGCTGGGCAGGATTGATTTTCCTTGCTCTCATCTCACCACCCAAGTTCTCCATGGGGGTGATGGGGCAGGAGAATGCAGGAGCTGCCCAGGCCCCACAGCAAGGCAGCATTGGAGCCAGGGATGGACACAAAGGTCCCCAAGGCCTGGCCCAAGACAAGACCCACCTGGCGTGGCTTCTGCTGGCCATTTGGCTCGTCAGGGACACACATGTGTCAGCCTGTGCTTCAAGCACAGTCCCACCAGAGTCACAGTCACTCGTATGCTGCCTCAGTTTCCCCACCTGTGAAGTAGATGAAGTGATGCCCTGGGGAAGGGTGTTCATTTTTTCCCCTACAAACACCAGGACTTTGCAGGAAAGGGAAGGGTCCGAGGGCTGCTGGGTCCTGCCAGCCCCCACCACACCCATCCCATCCCTGCTGCCATCAGTGTCCGAGCTGCCCCTCCTCTTCTCTGGGGAGAGCTGATCCTTTCTCTTCTCCCTTGCAGGCACCACCTCTGAGCCCGAGCTGTTGCCATTCCCGGGTGAGATTCTTCTCTTAAAGTCACTCTTCTCCAGGAAGTTCTGTAGTTGAAAAATGCATTTTTTAGGTAAAAGAAGGGATTTGGGGAATTTTAAAAAGGAAAGATATTGGTTTGGAACAAAAAGCGGCAAGAAGAAGCTAAGCTTCTTTTACAGAAAGGAAATAAAGATTCTTTATTATCCCTATTGTGCTAATTATCCTGAGAGGAGAATTTTGCCACCTCCTGCTGAGTCCCTGTCCCTGTGCCATGCATCACACACAACTAAATAATTCTCTTGATGTGGCAGACCCCGGGCACTTCCACGCCTGCTCCCCGTCGCCAGCAGCTTGAGAGACCATCTCCATCCCACCAGCTCCCATGTGGGACCAGCTCTGGATCCATTCGTTGAGGCTAATAAGAATTTGCTAATTGCATCTTATCACTTGTCACCTATTGTACATCAACACGTGGTGCCACGTGTCTGCTTTTCCCTTCTCCCATTGGGTTTTTGCCCATTAGCAGGAGAGATGATGGGAGCATCACAGAGTCACAGAATGGTTTGGGTTGGAAGGGACCTTAAAAACCATCTCATTCCACCTTGTCCTAAGGGACACCTTCCACTAGACCAAGCTGCCCAAAGCCCCGTCCGGCCTGGCCTTGGTGATGGTGTATTTCATTCCTGGATTGAGATGTGCTGTGTCTCCACAGCCACTGCTTCCAGCAGATGAAGGGGAGCCCATGTCCCACCACCAGGTGGGCAGCACCAAGCCTTGTGCTACAGAGAAGGGGCAGGGGTTTATTTAAGGAGCAGGAGTTTGATGTACATTCGCTCCCCGTGGCCCACTGCCTGCTGAGGGACCTCTCTGTTGCCATCCTCCCAGAGATCCGCCTCGCCAATGGGCCCAGCCGGTGCCAGGGGCGAGTGGAGATCCTCTACAACGGCTCCTGGGGCACAGTCTGCGACGACGACTGGGACATCGTGGATGCCAACGTGGTGTGTCGCCAGCTGGGCTGTGGCCATGCCATCACCCTCCCGGCCGCCATGACCTTCGGCCAGGGGAGCGGGCCCATCTTCCTGGACAATGTGGACTGCAAGGGCTGGGAGGCAGCCCTGAGCGAGTGCTGGAGCCATGGCTGGGGCATCCACAACTGCTACCACTACGAGGACGTGGCTGTCGTGTGCAACGGTAACGAGGTTGGGTTCCCTGGGGACAAGGAGAGCAGGGGGTTCCTGTGGAGTGCAAGACTTGGGGGCTGCCAGGGCCTTGGTGGAGCCCAAGAGTCTTATCACAGAGCCTGTTCCTCTGACCTGGGTCAGCCAAACATCCTCTGCATCCTCCTTTCACCCCTCTCCTCAATCCAGGTCACCTCCCAGCTCCACAGGCTGGTGCTCCATAAGGTGACCAGCCTGTTTTGTGTTCCTTGTCACTCCCAGCTCAGGGACTTTGCGCCCTCTCCAGCACCATCCCTGGGGAAAGAGCACACGCCCACCCACGCTCCTGCCTCTGAGTCAGTTGCTGCCCAACTGCTCTTTCCCCTTTTGACTTGTGTTTCTTTAAATTGCTGAGCTTTTCAGTAGGAGATGTTCCTAAAGGTGAGAAAAGCAGTGGAAAGTGTTTGAACCTGGCAAGTGAAAGTGGAACGGCTCCGTGACGGCCCTTATGTACCCCACACACGTTCCTCCCTCGCTGTGCAAGGTTTGCTCATCAGCCAGGCATCAGTGAGCTGTGAAAGTGAGGCTGTGCAGACCTGGAGCAGCTGCTCTGTCTGCACATCCTGCAGAAGCAGGGCCTGGAAAAGGAGAGATGGAAAGGCAAGGATGCTGGGTTGGCTGGTAGGTTGTACCAACAGCAACCAGAGAACAGAGGTTGTGGATTGGGCAGGAAACTGAATCGTGTCATTGTTGGAGAGGAGAGATGGAAGGAGTGAAAAAGGAGGTGGGGAGCTGGGTCTGAGGGCAGAAGAGAGGCTGGAGGCATTGGCAGAGAGCTCTGGGCAGGGCGGGGCAGCTGCAAACCTCTCTATTTCCCAGCTGGGGCTGGTTTGGTGCAGACCCTCCTGGAGCAGTGGGGTGGGAGGGATCCCTCCAGCTTTGGGGTGGAGCAGCAGCAGGTGCCACCTCTCTGCTTCCCTTTGCAGAGTTCTCGCCCACGCAAGTCAGCGAAGGACCGACCACCAGGACCCTCACGGCCTCGGTACAGGATGGGGAAAGTAAGCTGCTGAGCTCTCACTGCAGGGGGGACATCCTGCCTGAAGGGCGGTGTCCCCTACTGTAACCTGCTGCCTCTCTTGAAGCCTCCCAACCCTCCAGCCCTGAGGTGCAGACCCCCAAACCCCATCATTGTGCTGGCCATGGCCCAACCCTATCCCAGATGTTGCCACGGCTCCCAAGCCTCGTTGCCCTAAAGCATCGCCCCTTCCCCGCTCTTTCTCACTCGTTTTCTTTGCCATCATGGGCATGGCAAGGTCTGGGCACGGTGGCATCACTGTGCCACGTGCAGGGACACCACATCCTTCTCACCTCATGCTGCCACCCTCCAGGTGACGGCAGCATCCGCCTGGTGAGCGGCCCCGACACCTGCCAGGGCCGGGTGGAGATCTTCTACCGCGGGAACTGGGGCACCGTCTGCGACGACGACTGGGGCCTGAGTGATGCCAGCGTGGTCTGCAAGCAGCTGGGCTGTGGGCAAGCCCTGGATTACAAGAGCAATGCCTATTTTGGCTATGGAACAGGACGTATCCTCCTGGACAACGTCAACTGCGATGGCAGCGAGCCCTTCTTGTCTGCCTGCTACAGCCTTGGCTGGGGCATCCACAACTGCGGCCACCACGAGGATGCTGGGGTCATCTGCGCAGGTACCGGGCAGGGCATCGCCCTCAGGGTGGGCAAAAACCCAGGGACATCTTGGTCTCCAAGCAGAAATGGCCTCAGAGAGATGCTGAGGTGCCCAAGGCTGGGCAGGGACTGGGCTCTGGATCCTTGCTCCTTATCTGCCCTCCTCCTGGTGCTCCGGAGTAGCAACCCCACGCCAAGAGCCCGGAGCACAGCCGGGGTGGTGATTTGCAGGGGAAATGCATCTGCCACCCTGCCATTTCCCTCTGCCATTTCCCTGCTCCGCTGGCTGGAAAACAAGCTGCCCGTGTCCGGAAGGAGGGAGCAGCTGCCAGGGGCCAGGCACGGTGCCAGGCCCAGCCTGCCTCCCCTTCCTCTCCTGAAATGAGGTATTCCTGCATTCTCCACTGATTACTGTTTATAATGTTAATAATCCCCCTGAATTCCCTCATTATCATGGCTAATGACGGGAGCAGTAAGTGCCAGTGCTTTCCCTTTCCCACTATTAACGGACAAAGGGGATGACGAAGGACAAAAGGGACAATTTTTTCAGGCTGGTCCTTTCCTCCCTAAACATTCCCATCCCCTCTGGCACCTCCTCTGGGCACAGAGTTGATGGCACCACCATGCCCAGACCTTGCTCAGAGGTGCAGGGGATAAGGAAGCATAAAAGGTAATGAATCCTGATGCTAAATCTCCCAGGTGTCACCTCTGTCCCTCTGTGTCACCACAGGACTGGACACATCCACCATCACATCCTTCACCACCTCGGTGGCCCTGGACTCCCAGGAGACGCTCACAGCCACGGCCACAGGTAGGAGGTTGGCAGTCACTCATCTGGAGGGGGAAGCTGTGCCCTCTGTGTCCTCTTGTGACCCTGCCTGGCCACCCCGGGGTCCTGCCATGCGTGGGTGATGCTCGGGGGGTGACACTGCCCGTGGCAGAGTCTTGCCAGGGGGCAGCCGTGGTGCTGGTGGGCGCTGGCACCGACTGGAGCAGGGGCAGCGGGTGCTGGATCTGGACCCCCCAATGCCTGTGTGTCCCCACACTTGTCCCAGCAGTGACAGACAGCAGGGACCAGCCCTCTCAGGCCACCGAGGTGGTCACCACCACGCTGCTGACCATCGAGCAGGAAAGTAAGTGTGCAGCTGCTGCTGGTCCTGCACAGGGCTCCATGTCCCTTGGGGGAGTCACTCCACATCCCCAGGGCTCACCCCATGCCCACAGGGCTCCTTCCATGTCCCCAAAGGTCACCCCATGTTCCAAGTGCTCAATCCATGCCCCAGGAATTATCTCACATCCCCAGGGCTCACCCCATGTTCCAAGTGCTCAATCCATGCCCCAGGAATTATCTCACATCCCCAGGGCTCACCCCACATCCCCAGGGTTTACTCCATGCTCCCAAGGTGTTCACCCCACACAGCTCAGGGGTTCATCCCACATCTCCAGGGATTGCTTCACGCTCACAGTGCTCACCTCACACTGCTTGGGAATCACCCCATGTACTCAGTGTCACCCCACATCACCAGGACTCACCCTGTGTCCCCAGGGGCTCAGCTGACATCCCCACGCTTCACCCCATGCTCTCCAGGGTTTACTCCATGACCGAGGAACTCACCCCATGCCCACAGGGGTTTGCCCCAAATCCCCAGGGGGTTGCTCCCATGTCCCAGGGGTTACCCCATAATCCAGGGGCTCACCTCATGCCCACAGGGGTTTGCCCCAAATCCCCAGGGGGTTGCACCCAGGTCCCCAGGCATTACCTCACAACCCAGGGGCTCACCCCATGCCCGCAAGTTTTTACCCCACATCCCCAAGGGGTTGCTCCCATGTCCCCAGGCATCACCCCATGCCCACAGGGGTTTGCCCCACATCCCCAGGGGGTCGCACCCATGCTCTCCAGGGGTTACCCCAGAAACCGGGGCTCACCCCACGCCCTTGGAGGGTCAGCAGGGGACACCGGATCCCCTGTGGAGCCCTGGTCCCCCCGGCGTCGTGCCACGCAGGTGGCGGCTTGCGGCTGGCGAACGGCAACGGGAGCTGCCGCGGGCGGGTGGAGGTGCGGCACCGTGGCACCTGGGGCACCGTCTGCGACGACGACTGGGACTTCCCCGACGCCCAGGTGGTTTGCCGGCAGCTGGGCTGCGGCACCGCCCTCGCCGCCACCGTGCTCGGCTCCTTCGGCTACGGCAGCGGGCCCGTCCTGCTGGATAACGTGGGCTGCGGCGGCGGCGAGGCGCGCCTGGCCGACTGCTTCCACCTGGGCTGGGGACAGCACAACTGCGGCCACCACGAGGACGCCGGAGTCATCTGCCGAGGTGAGAGAGGGAGGTGGGAGAGGGGGGTCTGCAGGTCTCCGGTGAAGCCCCAGCTCAGTGGGAAAGTCAGTGAGAGAATGGGTGTAGGGAGGGTTTTGGCCACGCTCAGGCTGGCTGTGGGAAATGGGGTCCCCACATCCCCGCAGCCATCCCCAGCCATCCCGCACCACTGCTGGGGGGCTCTGACCCCACCCTGTCCCTTGAGTCACTTTTCCCACCTCTCCTCCACTGCACCAGGTGCTGATGACACTGAAGACCAGTTCCAAGAAGCCACTGCTACAACCACCACGTTGTCCCCGACTCGTCCCAAGGAGGGTACGTACTGGGATGTCATCTGGGGACATGGTGCCAGCCCTGGGGATGCTCCATTCTACCACAGGGTGGAAAAAGAAGTGGCTCAGGCAGAGGCACGAGATCTGTCAGTGCCTGGAGCAGCCCACGGGAGGGGGAAAGACTGGTGGCAGTGTTAAGCCATGGCCTCTCCTGGTGCCCCCAAGGCTGGTTCAGGCAGAGGTGACGGACCATTGGGTGATGCACCTCAGGGTGGGGAGAGGAAGTGATGGACTAAAGGGGCTGAGCCAGGAGCAGAGATTTTTGTCTGTTCCTCCAACTTAACCTCCACCACGATGCTCTGAGGGTCACCCCCATCTCTGGCAGGTGGTCACGCCCCTGCTCCTGGCTGTGCAAAGGCAGTGGGAGAGCTGGGGGCCGAACCTCGGAGAGACCAGGGCTATCCCAGGGCAGGCAGGGAGAGGGGGACACAGCGCCGGGGTGGGCACGGGCAGGGGCTGCCACACCCCATCCCCTCCGCAGGGTCCCTGCGCCTGGTGAACGGCAGCCACCGGTGCGAGGGGCGCGTGGAGATGTTCTACCTGTCCCAGTGGGGGACGGTGTGTGACGACGCCTGGGACCTGCGGGACGCCAAGGTGGTGTGCAGGCAGGTGGGCTGTGGCCACGCCGTGGCAGCCTGGGGGGAGGCACGCTACGGCCAGGGCACCGGCTACATCTTCCTCGACAACCTCAAGTGCAAGGGCCACGAGCCCTCGCTGCTGCGCTGCTCCCACATCCGCTGGGACGTCCACAACTGCGACCACTCCGAGGATGCCGGTGCTGTCTGTGACATCCTATGACCCTCCCGCAGGTAAGGGGGGACAGGGATGCTGGAGGGAGCTGGGGGCAATGCCACAGAGAGGGGCTGAACCCTTGGTGCTGGTCTGGACACACTCCTTGCACTGGCTGGGCGCCCTGTGGGTGTTTGGGCTCTGAGGATGGTGAGGACTGGGTTCTCCTCAGCTCCTGAAATAGTGCCTGAAGTGTCCCCCACCCCCAGACTGCCCCTTGGAAAAACAAAACCGCTTCTGGTGTGAAATCTGGTTGGTTTCAGCCATTTCTTTTAAGAGATGAGGAGAGAAAAATGGATTTTTCTGCTGTGAAAATGACGTTAAATTATACTCAGAAAATGTAAAAAGGGGGCTGAAATCACACCAGGATGCTCCAGTGGCTCTGCAGTGAGTTGCTGCTGTTCTGCAATTTGTTTTTCAAGCCCTCCAGCAATCCCAATACCAGCTTTTTCTTCCCTTTTTTGGCATCAGAAATACCAATTCCTCCCCCATTTCCATGCAGCAGAAATGCAGGCGTTGGATCTCACGCCATCTGCAATCCTTGTGCCCATTTCACCTGCTTCTTCTGCAAACACTTTGGGGTTTAGGAGAGCTCAGATGAGATCTCCCTTCCTGGGGGGCGTCAACAGCCAGCCCACGCCCAAAAAATCCCCTGGGGAGTGGGAAAGGATGGGGCTCCCTGCAGTCCCCCCATCCTTCTCCATCCTGTGCCATACAGACGTGCTGGCTTTGGCTGCTCTATCCCAAAAGCTCCGTGCTCCGAGGTGCCCAGGGCAGGCAGGGAGCTGGCAGACAGGACATGAGCAGATGGAAAACCATAGGGAAGACCCCAAACCCCTTCCCAGAGCAAGGAAAGGGGCCCAGGAGCCTGCTCCTTCCCCAGTGCCGTGCCTTTGGGATATAAAGGCTGTTTTCCTCACAGCTCAGGTGGAAACACCCAGCCTGCTGCACTGGTCACCCTCACCACCAAGTGTTTGATTCCTACTGGGACACTGGGAAAATGATCTCCGTGTTGTCATGGATGGGGTTCGAGGGTGGGGAAGGGTTCGTGCAGCGGCACAGAGCTCACTCCTCTGTTTGTGCAATTCTTTTGTTGATAAGAGACTGTGCATATTCCTAGCTTGGGGTTTTTTGGTTTTCCCCTTTTTTTTCTTACATGTGTTTGGGTTTGTTTTGTGAATAAATAAAAGCCCTTTGAAAGTGCTCTGAGAGTTGATTTGTTTTCCTGTCATCCTCTCAAAGCCCTCAGCAGGAGCAAACACCTGCGGAAGAGGGGATGCCCCAAACCTGGAGGAGAGAGCTCAGTTCTTGCTGCCAAAAATTAGCCCAAATCCGTGGCTGACCCTCAAGTAGCCCTTGATTCCCACCCAGCTGAGCTTGGACCTTTCCCCACCCTAGCTCTGGGGGTACAACGCTGGTGCCCCCCAGGCTCAGGGGTTGAGGTTGGATCCAGCTTTGGGTTTGTTCCCAGTGGGATTTGGCAGACACGTGGGCTGTGGGGTGGCCCTGGCCCCATGCTCAGGCTCCTGTTGGCTGCTTCTCTTCCACCTCCCATGGGCAGAGCTTTCCCAGCACTTTCTCCCAGTCCAGATTTCCATCAGCGGGGAAACTGAGGCACAGAAGCATCTTCCAGGCAGGCTATGGCAGCACAGCTGGACAAGGGCTTGCTGGGGCCCTGGGAGAGGGCAGGGAGGTGGTGTGTGAACAAAATCCTCCTTTCCCTGTGCTCCCAGGTCCTGCACGCTCCACTGCCCCCTCCCTTCCCGTCTCGCCTCCTGCCTCCAGGACAGCTGGGCAATGCCTGGGTCCTGCTGGGAGCAGGAAGGGGACAGAGCAATCCCCAGCATCTCCCAGACATCCCCGCCACCCACGCCAGCTGGGAATGGGTCAGAGGGTGCTGTAGGCTCCTCCAGCTTTGCCATCCCCTCCCGGTGGCTATGGGAGATGGGAGTGAGGGGCTGGTGGCCAGGAGCTGCTCTGGAAGCTGCTGCCTCTTGGGGTGTCGCAGGGAGGAAGATAAGAAAGGCTGGATGGGTTTTCCCTGTTTTTCTTGGAGATTATGCCTTGAGCTGGAAAAGCGGGGCTGGTTTTTGGTGTTACCCCGCACCCTGCTCTTCTTGGCTTTGAGCTGGGAAGAGCAGGTCCTGGTATCCCGGAGTTTCTCCCTTTCACAGCCTACAATCCGGCAAGCAAAGGGTTTCCAGCCAGGAAAGACAGCAGCTGCCTCCCTCAGCTTCCAGCCTTTTCTCCTGCAGCCAGCCCGGGATGGGCTGGGATCCGCAGGGATCCCCCCAGACACTCCACAGCCAAGCTGGGCATCATCTCCTGTTCCTCTGGAAGCAGGGAGGGACAGACAGGGTGGAGCAGGGTACCAGCGCGGGGATGCCCTGGGGCAAGGAACAGGCGGATGGAGGATGCCCTGGCTCTGCAGCAGGGCAGCAGCACCGGGGATGCTCTGGAGCAGGGCAGCAGCACAGGGAATGCCCTGGAGCTCGGCAGCAGCACAGGGAATTCTCTAGAGTTGGGTACCAGCACAGGGGATGCCCTGGAGCAGGGCAGCAGCACCGGGGATGCTCTGGAGCTCGGTACCAGCTCGGGGGGTGCCAGAGCATCCCACCACGGGACCACAGCCAGGCTGCAGCGGCTGCGTGGGAGCCGGGAGAAGCCGAGTTCCTGCCCAGCTCCCATCCTCTTGCCGACGTCAGCTGTTTCCCGGCGCCCAGAGCAGCTGCAGCTCCACACCGGTCGATGTCATCGATTAGTTCCTCTCCCCATCCCTGGAGAGGGGATGGTGTGGGGGTTAGCAGGGAGGAGAGAATAAATATTTCAGCAGGTCCAGGCAAAAGCTGGGGTTATTTTGAGGCTGGGATTTATGGGCTATTAGGAATAAGGAATGAGTCTGTGCTGGGGAGAAGAGACCCATTAATCCAGGCTGAAGGAGCACAAATGAGCAAGGGGAAATGGAGGAGGCTTTAATTATTTTGCCACGTTCTAGAATAATAAGCTGGCCTCTGGCTGGGTGCTGCTGTGGGGCTCAGGAGCTCTGCTGCCCGGGAACTGGGGCAGGTGAGGGGACACTTACGATTAAATCCTCCCCAGCTGTGCTGGGAGGGATGGGCAACCCATCCTGGGACCAGTACGAGACCAGTACAAGGAGTGCTTGTGGCTGGGACGTGGTGGAGGATGCCCTGCTTGTGGGGGGAGGCTGCAGACTGCAGGGACGGCAGGACGGGCCCGTGGGTCAGTGCCCGGTGCCAGGGGTGCCCTTCCCGGGCTGGGCCAGCCCTGCCACCGCCGTGCCCCGTTAAGGCAATCCCGTCTGTGCCTGTAACCGGAGGAGCTGGGCGCTATCCGGCACGGGGTGAGTCAGTGCCGGAGGCAGCCCCGGGCTGGGGAGCATCCCTGGCTCTGCTGCTCCCAGCACCACCTGGCTGACCTTGGGCTGTGCTCTGCTCCCCAGCTCACTGCGCCTTCCGGCTCACTGTGCCCTCTCCTGCCCTCCTTGCTGCCTCTGCATCCCCCCACGTGCCTCAGTTTCCCTGGGGGGACACGGGGAAAGTGGTCCTGGCTCACCCTTCGACACCCTCGGGCAGCTGCAGGGACCCGGCTGCCCTGGCTGGAGGGGCGTTCCTCACCTCGTGGGGGCACCGAGATTTGCCCCCGCCGGGGCAGCCTTGCCCCATCCCCTACAGTCAGAGGTCCTGGGAATGTGGACACCCGCGTGGCAGGGATGCAGGGCAGGGTCAGCCTCGGACCACCTCCTCCTCCTTTGGCATGAATGAGGACCTGAACTGCCTGCGGCATCCCTGCGGCACTGCAAGCCGTGTTCCCTCGCGAGGGTGGCCCCGGGTGCCAAGGTCACCCAGCAGGACCCCGGCGGGGGCAGGAGCTGCTCACCACACCCCACCCCAGCGCCGGCAGCGTCCTCCTTCCCCGCTCCTGCCGGGCCTGCCGCCGCGGCTCCCGCTGACGTCACCCGCCGGAGCCAGGAGCTATTTTGGGAACTGCAAAGTCACTGGCGCAATTAGTCGGCTGGCAAAGGCAGCGGGGCGGCGGGGGGGACCGCGGGGACGGCTGCTCCCCACGCTGTGTCGTGCCGTGCCGGGGGCTGCGCGGCCACGGCCCGCGGGCACCGCCAGCTTCCCTGAGCCTGCAGGGTCCCTCTGCCAGGACAGACGGCCACGGCTGCAAATCCTCCCATCCATCATTTCCTCCTCTCTGCCTTTTTTTTTTTTTTTCTTTTTTTTAATATTTAATTTGGTGTCGCTCTCCTGGCAGGAGCCTCCCCACGTGGGCTGCTGAGCGCTGCCGAAAGCCAACTCGCTGCCGCCTCGCTGCCACCGCTCGCGTTCGGAGAGAGGCAGGGCAGGGATTGTCTGCCAGCCGCGCTTCCCAGGGCGATGCCGCGGGCCAGGGGCTGCCCTGCGGCTGGGAGCGGGGGTCCGGCCATTCTCGGGTGCTCTGCTGCCAGCCGGGCGCTTGGTTTAGTCCAGACTGCATCCTCCTGCCCCAGCTGCACAGCCGCAAATGCCCTGTTGGCCCCATCGCAGGGATGGGGGCGTGGATGGGCTGCTGTGACAGCGGAGGGACACCTGTCCCCCGCAGGACAGCACAAAGAGACGGTGGCGTTCTGCCGTGCAGTGTCCTTGAGCCTGGGGAGGTGGGGACAGTCACAGGGGACAGCTGGGGTGCTCAGTCCCCCTGCCCAGCGCTGTTTGGTTTCTCTGCCCACCCTCCTCGCCTCCCGGTAACCACCAGGTCATGGCCAGAGGGGATGTGCACAGAAATGCTGGGACAAGCCGATCCTGGCAGGCTCCAAACACCCCAAAAGTGAGGCTAAAAAAGTCCTTTTAAAAACCTCCAGACTTTTCCATGCGACCTGACATCTCTTTCAGTCCCATCCCCCAGGAAAAAACACCCCAAATCCTTTCTCCCTACGACTGGAGAGGTGCCATAGCAGGAGTTGGTGCTCAGCTCCTCTGATCCCATCTGGGGCTTTGGGCGGGAAGGGCCAGATCTAGATGGATCCACGGCCACGGCAGAGGTGATGGGTGCTTGCAGACTGACCCCCACCCTGCTCGGAGCCCTGATTTGCCCCTGGAGTGGGGGTCTCTGCCTGTGCTGGGGCTGGAGGAACCGCTGGTGGTCCTGGGGTGGGGATACACAGCGATGAGTTGGGACCACGGGGTGGCTCTGGGGTGACAGGGGCTGTGGGAGGGCAGGGGGAAGGAGGGGAGCGTGTGTTCCCCCCGGGCTGGGGGAAGAGGCCGCGGCGGTGGGGCTGGGAGCGGTGAGGCTGTGCTGAGTCACGCTGCAGAGCCTGCGAGCAGGACTGCAGCAAGCGGCTCGGTGTGACAGCCCTGTCCTTCCGCCTCCGGCTCCTCGCCTCCTCCCGGGGGCCAGGATGCTGATGGGGGGGTGATGTCCAGGTTGGG
>VZTF01000282.1:321822-346011 GCA_013397755.1 Cnemophilus loriae | reverse complement strand
GCCCCGTGGGGCGAGGCAGGGGGGGACCCAGCGTGGGGGGTGCGTGCACACCTCTCCCCACTGCCGAAATGCCTCCCCGTGCATCCCTTCCCACGCGTGGTCGCCGGGGCTGGTGTGTGCCCCTGACCCCAAAGATCAGGAGCCCTTTCACTGTCAAAGCTCTTATTTTTACTGCTCTTGGTTGGAGATTTATGAATTGAGTCATGTTGTATTCATTTCACGCTCTTAAAATAAAGACTCTGCATATAGCAGGCTGATCTGATTTGTGACACTGAACGCTCCCCTTCAATACTGACATTTTGACAATATAAGAAGGGAAAAAAAAACATATCTCTGATCTGATCTTGCAAACAAAGCAATCGTGGGAGGCAGGATCAAGTCATTCCAGAAGATTCTGCATTTGTCATATTGCAGAGAGGCTAGACTGGGTGGAGGGAGGGAGGGGGTGCTTTAAAGGGGAAAACTGTTCTTTATGTTTGTCTTCTTAGTCAGGTCTGAACCTTTGCTGGGAGCTGGGGTGTCCTCCCCGGCTGATGAAAAGTGAATGCCGATCTGGGAATGTCGCAGTCTGCCGTGGGTGCAGCTCTGTTTGCCCATATTGCACCATTTTGTCAATAACCTTGCATTTATCAAACAGACAAAACTGTCACAGCCCGAGCCCGGGGAGGGAGGAGATGTCTTATCAAGGAATGAAATACGGATAATCGGAACGAGATATTATCACATTAAACCAGCCGGGCTGTCCCTGTGCTGCACTGTGGCTTTTATACCATTTTCTGATAGCGGCATCTATTCATTTTAAAGCAAAGCCTGCTGTGTGAGCAGATCCTACAGCTCATTTCCTACGGATAATACAGCCGCCGTGACAAAGCCAGCGGGGATATGCCCGGGACTCACAGCCGTGTTGCACTGTGAATTTCCCTTAGCCTGCTTCCCCGGGCTGGGTGCCTGAACCCAAGGCGTTGTTAAGAGCTCATATATGTGATTTTTCCTTCTAGCCCTTACGGGCCCTGGTGAAACAGTAACCCGGGCTAACGCCTCTTATCAGCTGCCGGGTAGTTTGGCCGTAAGGAAACGATCCCCAGCGGGAGCGCTGACGCCTCCCTTCACCAGCAAACAAAAGGCAGAGCTTTGTTCTTCCTTTTTTGCACCGCGCTGCCCCAGCTCCGGCACGGCCGGTCCGGCGGCCACGGCCGTGTCACAGCCGTGTCACAGCCGGTTATCCCCGTCCCCGTGCGCTGCCCAGCCCCCAGCCCCGGTTGTGCGGGAGGCTGATGACCTCGCACTCATTTCCGTAGCAACGCCTAGTGATGTCATATGCCATGGTCCAAGCTGCAATGCACCCAGGCGGTAGCAGAGAGCATGCGGGCTGCGCCTAGCGAAGGTGATGCAGAGCCATCCTGCCCTCCAAACCTAGCCCTCCCTAGCACCCCGCTGAGAAATGCTGGATGGTTCTCCTTTCAAACCCGTCGTGGCAATGATGGGCATAAAAGAGGCTCGTTCTCCTGCAGCTTCGTGTCGCCGTTGCATTTTGGTGGCCGCCTCACATGGGGCAGCTGGGTGGTTTGTTCAGCCTCAGCCCTGTCTGCTTGAGAACCTGTGCTGAACGGCTGTGTTAATGGTTTAAAATGGAAATGGTATGCTGGGGTTCTTGCTGTCTGCTGATTCATCCAGTGATGTCTGGGATCATAACAGTTTCTCAAAAATAATATTTATAAATAATAACTTTTAGCTCCTTCTGTCTTGCAAGTGCTAGCTTCCAGTGCCCGTAATTTCTACCTGCAATTATGTTGCTGCTGCAGGAGCAGGATTGCTCCTCCAGCCCCCAAAAGGGGCAGGTTTACTGGGGGGGTCTCTGAAAACACAGAGACACAGATGGTCCCCTCACCTACCAGAGGGAGCAGAAGGTGATGCCACACCCAGGAAGGGTGCAGGGCTGGGCCCATCGATCCAGGGTATGGCTGCATGACCTTGGTCATGTCCCTTGTCACCTCAGTGCTGTCTGGGGCTACCATCAGCCCTATCAGGTGTTGGGGGGGAAGCTCTCCGCTGGTCCCCAGGGTGGTCAGTGGTCAGACATTGACTTTAGGCTTGCTTGCTGGTATTTCACTTCCTGCAGTGCTAGTGGTTGGAGCAAGATGCATTTTTGTCTGGTTCAGCTTCAGGAAGAGCTTTACCGTCCGAGCCCACGCCCGGGCTGGGGATCGATATCCATTAGCTGGGGAGAGTGGTGCTGCTGGAGGCTTTCCAGTGGTGGGAGCCCTGCCAAGCCCCTGGCCAGTGATGCCCAGGGAGCAGAGCACATGCTTCCCCACAGACCTTTATGATGAGGGGGTGTGCAGGTGAACACGAAGATTGCAATAACTGTTGCAGGAAATAAGTCACCTTTTAAAAGTGTGTGGGGAGAATTACTGCACTGCACCTATGTGTGGTGTAGGTATGGGGCTGTCCCCTGTGAGGGGAGCACCTGACTGCTTGACTTTTGGGGAACCAAACTCTGCAGCAGGGCTGTGGCTGTGCTGTGCGTGAGGACCACCAACTGTGGTGGGTGTAGGGGGGGAGTGTTGGAGGTGCTGGAAAGCAGATGGCTGCTCCAAGCTTTAGACACCACAACTTGGTGCAGTAAATGGCCATTGTGGGTGGAGGAGGAGCGTGAGGATGGGGAATTGCAGGCCTTCCCTGGCACGGGGTATGTGGGCTTCTCCCGTAATGGTCACCAGCTGGGCAGGTTATCATCCCCCACATCCAGCATGTTAGTGCTGGTAGCCAGGCTTCACACAGACAGCAGGCTCACCCTTGGAAAAAGGGGTAGTAACACAAATCCGTCCGATCTGGAGAGTCCCCGGGGAGCAGAGCAGGGATGATTAGCTGCTTTCTGCTCGCAGTGTAGACACACAAAAAGGGTGGTGTGGAAAGGCTTCTCCAGGAGGAGTGCTGGGCAGGCCATCTGTGGCGGTGGGAGGGGAGCAAGGAGTGTGAGCTGCTGTAGTAGCACTTCCCAGGGGGGCTGGGGAAGGCTTTGGAGAAACCATTCCCAGTGCCGAGGTGGATGGTGCAGTCATTAGCTGTTGGCATCTAATGGCAGCATTGATGCTCTCGTGCAGGCAGCTTGAATGCTGCCCGGCCTCGCGGTGCCTCCAGACCACTGGCAGTAGGGATTGGAGACAGCCTGACTCGTGAGCAGGGCTTCCTTCCTGGAGGTCCATGGGATCAGGGCAGGATGGTGGCTGTCGGGAGCTCCTGTCCTTGTAGCAGTTCACAGTGTGGGGTTGTCTCTGTGTGACTCGGCCTTGGGACCTCGTAGCAGTAGCCTGAGTCACATCTGCACCTAAGCCACAGACAGGTGGCAATGTGCCCTGTGCATGACTGCAGTGGATGCTGCTCACAGTAACTGGCCAGCCTTCAGCAGCTCAAGCTCTTGGAAATTCCTCTTTGAGCTCCTGTGAGTTCTTACTTAGTCCGTTTAGGAAGAGTCACTGGCTTACGAGACCATGCTGGTTGTCTTAGATGGCCAAGTGTAGCAGCCAGGGTGGATTTGATTGGAAATAGCTCTTCTTGAACTAAACAAAAAGTATATTGAGACTGTGATGGAGAATATAGCAGTTAAATTATACCCGGAGGCCTAGAAACAGTAAAACTCTTGGGCAAGGGCTCTCCAAGAACCCTTGGATTATTTGGGCTAATCCAGTAGATATCTTGGATGATGTCTAACAATGAAAGTGCAGAAAGATTGGTGGGAGTTGTCTTGATTTATTAAATTTTTTTTCAACCACCTTTATTTTCTGCTTCTTGTGTGAAAAGATGGCTGGTTCACAGGAGATTCAGCTGGTTTAGTACACCAAAGAAGCTTCATAACGTCAGTAGATAAGCCCTGTCTGCCCCAACTGTGTTCAGCAGCTGATCCCAAAGTTGCTCTCTGGAATAAACTTTGGACCTTGATGATGTGTACTTGGGCTTGCTGGAATACTCAGGAACAGCAGTTTAGGGACAACCACAGAACTTCAGCTCCAGAAATGTTTCCTGGATTGAAAACTCCAGCATCTAGGGGCATATACATTGTTCTTGGCAACTGGCAGATGTCTCTGGCATCCTCTTAGTGGTTCTCATGGGTGTTCTGGACGGTACTTTCAAGAGCAGTGAGGGTTATCCACATAACTGTGGTGTATCCCTCTGCCTCCTGCAGCTGGGATTTGGTTTGTGATCAGGGAGGCGAAAAACATGGTTCTTCCTCAGCTTCTATGGCTGGTAGAATTACAATTTTCCTTAATTTGAGGATCCCCACCATACTTTTTCCTCTTCTTCATGTGTATTACTGAACCGCTTTTCTTGTGCCTGGGCCAGTAGCATTAGCGCTGCTCAGGAACATGCTCAGCTTGGCTTTCCAAGTAGGAATAAGCAGCCTCAGCCTTGCCAAGCTTAAGATCAGGGAGGTGGAGTAAAAGCAACCTGATGATCCCCAGTAGCCAATGGGGGAGCCTGGGTTTTGTTCTCAGGTGAGTGACCCCAAGGTCACAATCCTAAGGACAAGGATTTTTCAAAGCCTGATATTTCTACTATCTCTGCAGGCCTGTGGTTGGGAATTGGATCTACTAGTTGTTCTTGAGGATACAAAGAGAAACATGGCTCAGGGTGCAGCTGATGGAGCAGGGGCTGGGGAGGAGAATGGTAGCCACGACTTGACATCTGGAGAAACCGCCATGGATGGTGACACATCTGGCAGGGCCTAATGCACCATCTCTATGACTGAACTCTTAAACGTCTGTTTGGAGCAGCTTCGTGCCAAATAAACCACGCACAGAAGTTGTGTGCAAGGGTACATATTTAGGAAAAATAAAGAATCCAAGCTTTTGTGTGTCCCAGCTGCCAGTGCTTGAGTAACCAGCTGCTTTTTGGGAGGTGGCTTTGTCTGAGCTCAGATGTGTCCTTTTGATATGGAGCACTGCTGAACTTGTTGGTGCTGCTTTTTCCTTGGCAGAGGTGAGCGGTGTGTTGGGAGCTCACTTCTAGTCTGGCAGGGAAGAGCCATGAGGACTGTCAGACTAGTTCAGACCAGAGCTGGCTGCTCGGTGTCCCAGCCAAACACCAGGCTGCTCAGAGGCAGGTATAGGGAAAGAGGCATTAGAAAATGCCTCCATTCTCACCTGAGGGAGCTTTTCTTCGGATGGGTCAATGCCTGGGGCATTTAGGGCTCTGCCTTGTGCTTTTCTGCCCTGTTCTACCTCCTGAGCTGCCAGCGAAACGTGAATGCATATTAGAATAACTGCAGAACAAAGCACCGTGGGACAGGATTTGCCTGGTTTCCCAAGTGTTTCTCCATTGACAGTCTTGATAGGATCCAGGCATCGTCTTCCACCTCACCGTGGCAAAGCTGTGATGCAGGGCTGAGGTTGTCTCTGGGTGGCTGCTGCACCCTCGATCCTTCCAGGCGTTCTTCTATGCTTCAGTGCTCTGCAGCTCAAGACAGGTTTTTCCAAAGCTGATTCTGTGAGGAGTATTTTTGTGCTAACTGGTTTGGAGCCAGCTTAGACCTTCTTTCCTTTGCTGGTCAAGCCTTTGTCTTTTCCTTTTGAAAACAGAAAGCCTTTAACAACTCCTGCTCTTTACTGGAGAGGTAACTAACCTAACTGGTCCTTAGCTGAAGTCTTGCTCCTCAATGTTAGATTCACATGACTGCAGAGAAATGGTAACTGCCATTTCTGGAAAATGGCAACTGCCTTGTCTGGGAAGCAAACGTTGAGTGAAAACATAAGTATTGACTCGATTTGACTAGTGGTGGTCACTGCTGGACAGCAATAGCCTGGAAACCAACTAAGACAAGGGGAAGTAGCTATGGATTGGTCACTGTGCTGGATTTTTGGTGGCTTTGTCTTTCAGCCTCTGAAACCTTTGGCTTGACTTGAAGAAGCTGTCCGGATAAATGGTGGTGGTCATTTTTGTGCTGGTGGCGTTGAGATAAAACATCCTGCCATGGCTGCTGGCTGCCAGGCTCTGCCTGTGCTTCTGCCAGTGCAGCTTTCGGTCACTGAAGGTGGGAGAACTCTTCTTTCCCCATGGAAACGAAATGGCTTTGTAGGAATGTTTTTCCCCTGGCTGCTTGATCTAATGAGCATTCCTCCCAGCCTAAAATGAAGGAAAATGGAGACAAAATTACTTTCATTCTGCTCTTTAAATTTATTTATTTTTTCAAGTAAGAGGCCTGACTCATTGCTCCAGAGTCCAGATGTCAAGACGTGGGATTCCCAGCCATGGCTCTGGGTGAGAAGCGTGCCTGGGGGAGGAGCTCAACAGCAAGATGGCTTTGTCCATCTTTTCTGAGTGCACAGTGACAGTGAGGCTGAGCTGCTGCATCTTTCTGGTCGCTCTTGTGGGCTGGAGCCCTGGGAGCTGCTGGGGCTGCTAAATCGTAAGGGTTGATCTTCACCCAGGAGTCTCATGCTGGTTGCACTGCTGGTTATCTTGGTATAGTCTGGAAAAGCTCAGAAATGGTAAATTCTGGAAAATGGAGCTGAAATGATGAGGCAGCAATCCTTGGGCTGCAGGAAACACTGACAAGACTGTCTCTCAAAAGCAAAGCCTTCGTGTAGCTGGTGAAACAAAAGCCTTTGTCTGCCTATTTAAGGGCAAACTTCCCCCAGTCTCAGGTTTTTCTGTGCTAACCCAGATTTAGTCACATCTCGGACACGACCCAGTACATGCTCAATTAGATATTAAACAAACCTGATTTTTGGCCCCAAGCTAGTGATCTAGACCAGGGGCAGTGCATTAGTTAATTGCAGTAGGAGAGTAACTAGAGAACATATCACTGATGATGGCATGAGATGCCCTTAAAGTGATCCCCAGATTAGGGATTAGAGTACTTAATGTTTTTCTTCTATAAAGGAGATGTTGGCATTGAGTCCGTCTATGGGTGTTTGAGGCAGCTGCACTTGGATGAGCGCAAGTCTGCAGGGATTCCAAGTGCAAACCATTCCTTAATTGTTTGCAAATTCCCTGTGATCTCGCTGGATGGGTTGGCTTGCTGGGGATGTGTCTTTGCTTACGTACCAAGCAAAGCTACTTGGCGTGTCAGCGTGCTTCTGACTCGTCTCTAAGATGGTTTCAGCAAGGCTCTAGAGAAACACGAGCGAGAAGTCTCAGCTTCAGTGCTAACGAGGCTGCTGATGGACACGTTGTTTGGACAGTTGTGGTGCTCAGCAGCATAAAGTTTATTAATAGTAGGTGGAGAAGCTGTTGCTGTGCCATGTGCTAACAGACACGCTCAGCAATTGCTGTAGGAGATCTCTGTTTGTAAAAGGCTAATGCTTAGTATTCAGCAGTGAATGAGAACTTGGGGGAGATTAACAGCCTTTGATTTACACCCAGCTGGGGCAGGCGTGTGAGCTTTGCCTGTTTACGCTGTTGGGCTTTGTTACATGGGATGGATATTTCATTACCTAGAAGTGGGGAGCTTGGCTTCTTGTGTTTGGTGGTGTCAGGATGACATCAGCACCCGAGGGGTTCTGTCACCTGTGATGAACTGGGATCAAATCTGTGGTGGGAGTCCCTTGGGCTTCAGAAGAGGCTGGGAGGAGATGGCTGGAGCCAGGCGAGGGTAGTTAAACAGCTGGATCTAGGATAGTAAAGTGACCCTCCTTGTAATTTAAAATTGGTTGCAGTGCTCTAGAAAGCTGCCAGAGCAAAAACTTGACTTTCTTCTGTTCTGCAGGTTCATTTAAGAAATTAAATAAAATCGCTTTTGCTAGAGGTGTGTAAGATCAAGCCTGAAATCCCTGAAGCAGTGGGAGGGTAAAGTACATCTGGAGGGATAATCACCTTACTCACTTACGCAGAAATTAAACCTATCGTGGAGCTGGCATGCAGGAATCCACTGGGTGTTCTGGGAAGTCTCTTGCTTAATCTGGTAAAACACGTTTGAGACACCAAGGAACTGCTGGATCTGCAGACCAAGAGGCCTAGAGCAAAAATCTTGTGCTTTTTTTTAATATTTCCGGAACCTTACCCTGATGTGCAACAACCAGGTGTTCCCAAAGCATTTGGGAGAGTGACATGGAGCAGCTAAAAATGTACATGCTCACTGCAGGGAGTTTTGCATGGCTGCAGCTTCTCCCATTTCACCCTTCGGAGCAGCAGCTTGCAGCTGCCATGGCAGCAGTGGCTCTGCCTTGCCAAAGGAAGCCATGCCGGCAGCCAGGAATTGCCCAGTTCATCCTGCTCCTGCAGACCTGGGAACAGGCTCTCCCAGCAACCAGAACTTGCTCTCAGCCTTGGAGTGGCCCACCCGTGGCACATCATTTCTCCTGTCTCTACTTGGCTCAGCTAGGTAGGGGTCATGGACACAGGCATTTTTTGAGCCCCTGATTAAGGACAAGCCCTGGCACTTGATGCTCTGGGGAGGATTTGATGATCTGGTGGCAGGATTCTTACTGCCTGGCAGTGGGGCTGGAGGTGAGCAGGAAAGCACTAAGATCTGAGCCAGATTAGTACCCTTGGAAGCTGTGAGGTAAATCTTTAAGCAGTTAATGCTCCCGGCAGCACTAAACACTCTCCCCACATGAAACTTGGTGCATTTATCCAGAGAGTTCCTGAAATCTAGCTTGGTTTGTTTTACTGTGAATTGGAAAGAAAAAAACCATCTTCCTCTGCGTTAACCAAGTCTTAAGACTCTAGAAATGTCCAGTGGCCGTTCTGTGGATGGCTGCTTCAGCTCAAAAGCCTGTGAGTAGATGGAATCTTCTGAGGAATAATGCTTGAACAGAAATTAAAAAAAACCCCAAGTCTTTAAACTGATACAGAAATGCTGCTGAAGCAAGAGCTGCAGTTACTCTTGAAGAGCTCTTCAGCTCTCACCTGGAGAAGCATAATGCAGCCCAGAAGAGCCTATAGCAACCATGAATTGTCATTCTCCTTCCAAAAGGATCAACGGATCAACTCTGAGCTCCTGAAACTTGCTGTGAGCTCCAGGGGTACATCTGAGCTCTCACAGCAGTAGCACGCTGTGGCACTGGTCTTCCACGTGCTTAGCAGAGAGCTCGGAGAGCAGGCCTGTCAGCAGGGAACAGAGTGGATAATCCGAGGCAGGAGAGCTCCCCAAGCTGTTGGGTGGTGGAGAAGGGTGGTGGTGATCCTGGGCTGCTGCTGAGGCACTCACAGAACGCAGCAGTGGGCAGATGATGCTGCCAGCCTGCCGTATCCTGGGGAAGGAATAGCTTGGCATCCCTTCTGTTGCTTTGTAGTTAGCAGGCAAAGGTGCTGGTATCCCATCTGCCGGAGACTGTGTGATGAGCCCTGAGTGACAGTCCTCTGAAATGCTGGGTCTAATGGGACTGATGTGGTTGGACTTGCTGCTCTCTCCATCTGGTGGCTGGAAGGCACTAGGCCAACAGAGGTCGAGCATTTTTCCTGAGAGTTTTTAATAAGTACAAGGTAGGTAGTGGCAGCAAGACGCTGCAACAAGTTGTCCTACGGCCAGTTTTCATCTTGTTTAATAGCCTGTCAGTAAGGCTAATGAGAATCAGGGTGTTAATAAGGAAGACAAGAAAACTTGAGCATAATTGCCTTCCTGGCTCAAAAAGCATACACTGGCTAGAGGAGCAGCTCCCTGCAACAAGACTGTGCAAGGCTAACTCAGAAATGGTTTGTAGCTCCACACCTGAGCATGCACAAAACTGGGAGGCTGGGGTTATTCCTTGCATTTGGTTACTGGGATGTGTCTGTGCTGCTCTGGGTCCACAATAGCCATGGCAGGCAGATGCTCCCTCGTGTTTGCCTTATCTCAAGCTGCAGAAGTCAGGGACACAAATCGATCGCACCCAGGTGTTCTGTAGCAGGGAAAAAACCCGGAGTCGTTAGACCAAGTGCTGGGACTGCAGTGCTGCAGATAAGGGCTGGTACATGAAATGCTGCTGCCAGACACTGAATGGAGCAGCTCAGGGCTCTGCTGCTCTCACTGGTTTTCTCACCTTGGCTCCCTTCAACCTTTTATGTGCAAGAATGACCCAATTAGATGAAACTTGCTTTTCTCTAACTGAAATCCATGATGGCTGCATTGAAACTGGAGTAGGAGGTCTGCAGGCTCCAAGGACTGATCAAACCTGAATGCAGTGCGATCGCATGTAGTCATTAAGCTACAAAGGCCAGTGAAATAAATGAGCTCTTGGTTTCCACATCTCCCAGTTTGAAGACTTTGTCTTGGGTGGTTCAAAGTTGCCTTAAGTAATAAAGGCTGCAGAGTGGGATGAAAGGTGCTGTTAAAAGTAGGAACATGCAGAAATCCTAATTGGTGTCTGGAGCGCCTGAGTAGCCTCTGAGATGCAGTTGGGCTACAAGCAGCAAACAGTTCTCTGCAGACACTGGTCCTTGAGGCACTGGGAGCAATTTGAAATGCCTTCAGCTGCTGTCCTGTGATGTGAACTGGCCCTGCCAGCCTAGAAAACGGGAACTAGCAGGTGATTATTCACACTGAAACAGTCAAAGGAGAAGGCAGTGGGGAACTTGGGTCTGCCCACAGCCTGCACATGCTTTTTTTTGTCTGGGATGAGAGGAAGGGTTCGACCTAGAGCCCAAAATCCCCCTGGCCACGCTGAGTTAAAACATGAGCAGAGGACAGCGGAAGGGGGTCGGCAAGGGGAGAAGCAGTTATGGTGTGACTTTCAGTTCGGAATGTGACATGGGGGCGAAGGAAAGGCAACAAGGGGAAAAGAACCCAAACCAATCTGGTAACATTTTAGATTTAGGTCTAGTTTAACACACGCCTACTTTGCCAAAGTAGGACAGTGCTTAAGAAAAGCATCTTTCCGACTGCTGCGATGGTGTTGTAGGACAGCTCACTCTGGCGCTTGGGGAGAAGCTGTTCTTGGTGAGGCTGTGTGACATCGAGTCGTGACTGTCACCAGACTGCTGGGTAATGGTGACAATTTCATGTGCTTGAGGGCAGCCATTTCTTCAAGTTAGGGCAAGCTGGCGACAGAAAAAACAGGCAGTCTGTCAGTCATGACCTTCCGAAATGACAGCACTTGGGCTGCTGAAGGTGATCTTCTTGTCACAGAATCATTGAGGTTGGAAAAGACCTCCAAGGTTACACCTCACACAAATCACCACCTTGTCAACCAGACTAGAGGACTGAGTGACATGTCCAGTCATTCCTTGAATACTTCCAGGGACGGGGACTCCACCAATTCCCTGGGGAGCCCCTTTTGATGCCTGACAACCCTTTCTGTGAAGAAGTTCTTCCTGGTGTCCAGGCTGAACCTCCCCTGGCACAGCCTGAGGCCGTGTCCTTTTGTCCTTGCACATGGGTGGTGGGGTCCCAGCATGAGGCAGCAGCTGGAGATGGGGGGGAAGGTGACATGTCTGCCGGTATTGTGACTTTTTTCAGCTGCTTGAGCGTGGAGGGGTTTTGTCCTGGTTGCTCGCCTTGCCAGTGGCTACAGACCAAGAAGGAATTTCAGTGGTTGGACTTGGTCAGAACATTGTTTCAAAAGCACATTTGTTTCAGAGAGTGAAACAGAAGGGGACCTTCAGGCCGGAGCTCAGAGTAACGAGCTGCATGTGAGGAAAACAAGGCGCTTGCTAGGGGTTTGTGTGGAGAGATAACAAGCTTAATTACATGGTGCAGGAGCTGTAGATAGAACAGGAAGCACGAGTGCTGAAGGGGAGATGGATGTTGTGTATCCTGGTGGGAGAGGAGCTCTGGTGATATTTAAAAGCTGTTCTCAGTGAACAGTTTGAAGTTCTCGTGGTTGTCTCTGTCTCTCCAGGAAAGCTTCGCTCTTTTGTAGGTGTCTTGAAAGGACTCAGATTCTCTTTTAGGCAATAAGGAGAGCAAGTGTTGGGGTTTATAACGTGGGTTAAACTGTCAGATGTTGATGGTATTCCCCAGGGAAGGATCTCTGGGTCCTCTCAGCTTGCCAGTGCTGTCTGCTTTAAGATAAGACATCAAAGCCAGGCAGAAGCTGTAAACGGGTGGGCACTTAATTATCAAACAAAGTGAAAAGTTTGCAAGGATAAACAGGTAGAACTAAGTCCTGTGATGGATCTCCACTGCAGTCGCTGAAGGGACCTCAAAAATGATCATTTCCTGATGTAAATGCAGACCTACTCATGCAAGGTGAGAAGTGGAGGATGGCAGTCCTGGAATAAGCCCCTAACCAACCCAACTTGCTGTTCTCAGGGAGCAGACCTTCCCCGTGGGTCTCATCAAAGCCTGTTAATCAGGATACTTCCAGAAAGAAGCTGCTGTAGAACCCTTGGGCTTTTGGAGTTTACATACCTTGACATTAGGGGCAGGTAAAGGTTTGCTTGCTCCCTGGCTTCTCCTCATGAGGCTGAACCTTCCCTGGCTGCAATGTGATCCCGGCATGCCGGGAGCCTGCCAGGTTTTGGGCAGGGTGCTGAGTCAGAGCTCCAGCTGTAGTGGAGAAATCAGGAAAACCTTCTCAGAGATGGTGCCGCCTCTGCAGTGCTTTGTTGCAAATCAGAGGCCTTGGATTTGTACAAGCTTCTGGTCTCCTGAGGAGTATAAACCCTAAACTTCCAGTAATTTTTGTCCAACGGGAACTCATGGAGTTTCCCCATGGCTTAAGGGCACTTGAATCTTGGTGGTGCAGACACTGTGCCATCAGAGGAACTGGTGAGACTGGAAGTGGCAGTGTCCTCAGGCTTGGTGATGGAACGTGCCTCCCAGCCAGAGCCTGGCAGCATGGACTGCTCCGTGCCAAGCTCCCTGCACTCCCTGCCTAGGTGTCCTTGTGCAGTCTGCTCCTGGCAGAGTGGGTCTTTTTTTTTTTTTTTTCCAGAATAGCCAAAAGACTTTCCTCTATCAAGTTTCCACCATGTGGATCAGCTCCTTGTCCTTGGCTGTTTATGCCACATCCAGGACTTGACACCATTTCAGGCTCATGTGTGTCCTGCCCCTCTCCCCAGTCTCCATGGGCACAAGAGTGAGATGAGGCTGGACAGTTACTGAGATTTGCAGAGCAAATTGTGCTGTTCTCTGCTGGCAGCCAGGGAAGTAAAACTCCAAACTGACTGAGCTTCCAGAGCAGGTAGACTCTAGCCAGGGGCTGATGGCTTTATGCTCCTGCCGAGCCCTCTTAATGCCAAATTAAGATTTTCCTGTGGCTATTTGAAGTCTCTGACTCCATGTAACAGTGCTGGAAATGGCATCAGGGGACCTGATCAGGATACTGCCATTCTTCAGGGAGGTGAGACCCCTTCAGGGTCTGAGTTAAGAAGGGGGAAGGTTCTGCCTTTCCATAACGTGACTGCTGCGGTGTGATCCAGGCCTGATGCCGGATATTGCCTTATTTGATGTTATATCAGAGGCATTCAGTGCAATGCTACAAATTCAGTATAGCAGAACCTGCTGTTTAGCCTATGGCTTCATTGAACTCACTTTGTTTCAGTATCCTGCAGGGTAAGAAAAAAAAATCAGTGCTTGTTTGGCCGGCACAGGCTGCAGAGGAGGCACAGCCCCACATGCATGTGACAGGTTGGTGCAGAGGTGTCAGAGTGGTTTCTGCTGGAGATGGGCACTGGTGCAGTGCTGTGGGAAGAGCAGAGTGACAGTGACTGCATGGTGTGGAGTGTGGAGGGGGCTGTGCCAGGAAACGCCAGCACAGGCGAGCGCGCAGCAGGCTCTTGGCTGTAGCCGAGGGGCAGCAGGAAGCTCTGGGCAGACCAAGGGCAGGGATGTCCTCAAAGGCAGCTGAACCTGGGATGCATCTTTTCCTCCTTTTTCTGACTCTGATAAGGCAGCTCAGTGTACCCTGCTGTCTGATACCTTGTGTCCTGGGCATCTTGCATTTTCTTCCTGCTGGGAATGCAAGAGCCAGATGGTTTTCTGTTCTTCCTCCCTTGGCTCAGTTGCAAACTGAAATGAGTGGGATTACAGCCTCTTCCCTCTCCTGGTGCCGAGGGCCGTGGCCCTTCTCCCCACCCATGTCACATCTTGGCCACGTCTCTACAATGCTCCTTCCTGGGAGTCTGGGTCCTGCTAGAAAGCAGTGACATGGTTAACAAGGCTCCCTTCCTGCTTTTACAAGTTCCCTGTGAGCTCCCTGGGGGAATCTGCTGTCTCCACAGGTGTACCTTCCATCTGTCAGCCAGTTTGTTGAAAGGATTTTGACAGGCAACTTTCCTCCATAATCCTTAATAGCTTTGAATTTAAAATGTTTATGGCAAAGCTAATCCCACGAAACTCCCTGTAGTTTTAATAAATCCGTCCTCCAGCAAGATTCTTCGGGTGAGAGGAGGTAAATCTACTTCTTTCTGCAGTGATCAGTATCTGCAGACGTGGCTGTGGGGCAGCTTTAAATCACCTGCTTGGTCCTCACTTCAAAACTGGTGTCTCTTCTCAGAGAGCACCTTGCTAAAAGCAAGATTTCATGTGGTGATCAATCTCCACAACCCCTGTCAGGACAGAAAACTCTTGGAATCAGTGAGTCTCTTGTATGGCTGTTGGTGTTGGACACTCCGTTTACAGCTGGAAGAGAATAACTCAGGCTGGGATTTCTGGATGTTTCTAGTCCCAAATCCCTCACTCAAAATAGGGCACCTTAGGTGGGACAAGACCCCAGGTAACCTGATGGAGTCTTTAGTATCTCTGAGGACAGACAACTCATAAGCTGTGGGGCAGGGGGACACCTCCTTGTGCTCTCAAAGATGTCTTTAACTCACAGAATCATTACCGTGTGTTTGTGCAGGTGTCACTGAGAGGGAACAATGAAAGGAGACATTCTGTAAAACTGCAGAGTAGAGACCTCAGAGCACCAGGCAGGCTGGAGGCAGCATAAGAGTGGCTCACCACGGGTATTTGGGCACATTGTGGTTGGACCCTGCCTGGCCCAGCTGCAGGAAGCAGGATATCACAGAGATCCCAGGGCGCTGTGGTTAAACAGTCACCGTTGTCCTGGCTGGGAGAGGCGTGTGAGGGTTAGCCTGGCACTGGGAGCTGCCAGATGGCCCGGGCATCGCTGCCCTGCTTACCTTGGGCGGCAACACTGGGAGCTGCCCTGGCATCCTGCCCTGTGCTCTTTGTCCTGTGCCACTGGCAACTGCTGATAGTCCCAGGAGATCCTGCCCTCATTAATGTGACACCCATTTTCCCGGTCCCTGGGCTGTCTCTTACCCTGGAGCAGGAGCAGTTGTGCTGGTTTGCACAGGAAGACCCTCTTCCATATGGAAAAGGGATGTCTGCTGTTCCTCTGCCAGGCTCTAGAGCGTCCTGTGGAGCAGCACAGATCCACACAGCAGCAGGGGTGGGAGGCAAGGGTCTGCTTGCTGCCTCTGCCTTGAGGGAAAGGGCCAGAGGGGGTCTGCTCAGAGATCAGAGACTCTGCTTGCTGTGGGGGAAACAGGCTTAGCTGTAGCCTGGTTTTGGGAGGAGACATTAGCCAGAGCACGGCTGAAGAGCTGCAGGAGGAGTGGATGTTCTGGAATGTGCAGGTCAATATGGTGTGAGCAACCGTGAGTCATTTCAGGCCATTCAGATGAGGTCCTGGGCTGGGCCTTTGGCCTTCTGATCCCCACCATAAATGTGGTTATCTGGGCCCAGAGCAAACCTTGTCCTTACAGATCCTTGTGAAAGTGACTCAGTATTTACAGAAGCTTTTCACATCCAAACCATTACCTAATCCTTTACTGCCGTGAGGTGGCTCCCAGGTTCCTGCTCTGCTGGCCTGATTCCCGGGTGGCTGTGCCCGGGGTGTGGATGTGGGGCAGGGGTGTGTCCTGGGGGAAGGGGACAGTGGCCGTGCCCAGGCTCAAAGTGCCACTTGGCAGCCGTGGCCGCCCCAGGGGAGCAGCCGTGTGGAGCTGCGCATGGTGTCCTGTCTGCTCCAAGGGCTTCTCCTGCCCGTGGGGGTGGGAAGCTGGTGCAGTGCTTGGCCAAAGGTGCTGCCTGGGTGGCTCCAGCCAGCAATGGTGTTGTGGGAGCTGGAATGGGATTATTGTGATACCGAGTGATGCCTCCCGGGTAACCGAGGGAGCTCCATAATCCGTTTGGGTTTTTTGCGGTGCATGAGGCAGGTGATGGTGTGAGTTAACACCGTTAGCCTCAGTGAGGAAAACCCAGTGTGGGGGATTTCCCCATCGCCATGTGAGTTTTTAAGTCCTCATCTGTGCAGGTGCCTGAGGCAGTTGTAATTGTACCATCTCACAGATTCTGTGGGTGTCTCAGAAGTGTACCCCGTGCTCATGGGAAGCGAAAAAGATGAACACCCCGTAGCTCTGGCGGTGTTAATCCATGCAGGTAGCTCGTAACCCTGGACCATCTCCTCCCTCTTGCTTTGACTGTCCCTCTTCCCTGCATCACCAAGCCCGACTCTCATCCTACAGGTGAAAGGCATCTCTTTCCTAGAAGATTTTTCTCGTGCTGGAAAATGCTGATCTCTCAAAAAAAACCCAACCCCTGCTCCTTTTGTTGTGGGTCTGGACCACAGCATGATTTCCCAGCTGGCTCCTGCTGGGATAGGAGCAGACGGCAGAGCTGGATGACGGAGCAGGACTTTGCAAGCTGACTGCCTCCGACTGCCTCTCTCTAGAGATGCACAGGAACGCCCAAAGGTGTGATGGGAATGTCAAACGACTGGGGCTTAACCCAAGCGTCTCTTTTCTCTCCCCCTCTCTCCACGCAGGTGACGGAGCTGAACGAGCCCCTGTCCAACGAAGAGAGGAACCTGTTGTCCGTCGCCTACAAGAACGTGGTGGGGGCGCGGCGCTCGTCCTGGCGAGTCATCAGCAGCATCGAGCAGAAGACCTCTGCCGATGGGAACGAGAAGAAGATCGAGATGGTCCGTGCCTACCGCGAGAAGATCGAGAAGGAGTTGGAAGCGGTGTGCCAGGATGTGCTGAGCCTGCTGGACAACTACCTGATCAAGAACTGCAGCGAGACGCAGTACGAGAGCAAAGTCTTCTACCTGAAGATGAAAGGGGACTATTACCGCTACCTGGCCGAGGTGGCCACCGGGGAGAAGAGGGCGACCGTGGTGGAGTCTTCGGAGAAGGCCTACAGCGAAGCCCATGAGATCAGCAAGGAGCACATGCAGCCCACCCACCCCATCCGGCTCGGGCTGGCGCTTAACTACTCGGTTTTCTACTACGAGATCCAGAACGCGCCGGAGCAGGCCTGCCACCTGGCCAAGACGGCCTTCGACGACGCCATTGCCGAGCTGGACACCCTCAACGAGGACTCCTACAAGGACTCAACGCTCATCATGCAGCTCCTCCGCGACAACCTAACGCTCTGGACGAGCGATCAGCAAGACGACGACGGCGGAGAAGGCAACAACTAGACCCCCCCGATGGACTGGCAGCCGCACGCTGATGCTAACTACTGCAGTCTTTATTTTTTTCCCACGAGTGGGGGGGGGTCCGGGGTGGGGGAGGGAAAGGGAGGGGACACCTTCCCAGGGAGGCCCCCCACAACCTGTCTTTGATTGCCTCGTTGACATTTTTGCCAAAACACCACTAGTGGAAGTCAGGCTGGCTGTGCTGGTATGGAATAGCAGCCTCACTGGCATATGGACTGTTCTGTAGATTATTAATACAAGTGGAGCTGTCTTTAATTTAACTTTATTGCTAGAAATAAAAAAGGGTTTTAAGACGAATTTGCGTGGATGGAATGGCCCTCGTTTTTAAGGAAAGCAACGCAAAAACATTAAAAAAAAAAAAAAAAAAGGGAGTTCTGTGGTTCCAGTAAGGCTTCGAGCGTTTGTTTCCGCAGCCCAGGTGCCGTGTGCCCGCACCACGTCGCGGCGCCTCTCTCTGCAGCGCTCTGCCTGCCAGGGCGCAGCTGCAAATCCCCAAATTGAGAAGGAATTAAAAATAAAACCAACAAAACTAAAGAATTTGGGGCTCGCAAAGCCCTGGGATTTAGGCCATCCGATCTTTTTTTCCTTTTTTTTTTTTTTTTTTCTTTTTTTTTTGGTTGAGATATTTATTAGGGTAGCTTACAGTATTAACACTAAATTGCAGTTTACAGTATTTCTACATTACAGCCATATGACATCAAGCCTTTGATTGTCTGTTTTTCTTTCTTTTGCTAGTTCTTTTGGCTTGCCTTCCTGAGCAGTCCTCGCCTGTGGACTGGCTTTAGCTATTCTGTGTCGCCCAAGGCAAGAAGACCGCCCGCCCGAGGAACATCAAAGCTGCTCTAGTTTTTTGGTCAACAGCTTAACAGGTGCTTGGCTAGCGGCTGTTTCAACTATTTTAAGTCCACAGCAAAAAGGTTTAAGAACTTAATTAGACAAAGGGGGAAGTGTTTAAACTTAAAAATGCCACTTAAATAAAAAACAATAAAAAAAAATTAAAAAAAAAAGAGCATTCAGGTCTGTATGTCATGTACTGTGTTTGGTATTTCAAAAGACCATCCTGATTTAAGGTGCCACAGCTGCTTCCTCAGGGATTGCACTGCCATTTCACTCTGCCTGACTTTCTCCCACTGTACCATGAGGTTTGTCAGCAGATCTCCGGCACCCAGGGCTCCCTTGTTTGTCACCAGGGAAGCCGGGTGCGTTTTCCTTTCTCCTGGGGAAGCTTGTGGTGTAATGAGTGAACTTCAGGAGCTTAGACACTAATTTGGTAGAGAAATTCCTCAAGGGAAGAGCTACAATCATAGACATTTCTATCCACCATCAGGAGCCCAGGAACTTAGTTCTCTTCTTAGCAAAATCTTTTCTGAGTCTGATCCGGCCGGGGGTGGGAGTCGGGGCATCTGAGTTGCTTAGCAGGTAGTACTTACCCCATTTTGAGTAAGTTTAGCTTTAATTTTGATATTTTCCATGGTCCTTGGAGGTTCACTGCTGTTCTCTGGCTCGCAGAGTGCTGCGCCCTGCAGCGCTCCCCCCAGCGCTGCGCAGTGAGGAGAAACCGCGCTCGTGCTTTAGTTCCTTGGTGTGATTCTGATGCTGACTGTGGAACCAGGCTGTCCCTGTCCCCTGCGAGAGCCAGCCCCACGCGTGGCAGCGCGGCGTGGTGTGGCACTCACGGCACCGCCGCTCCCGCTGCGGGGGCGCGGGGGGCCGGACACGGCTCCGGCCCCTCCCGCCGGCCCGGAGCCGCTGCCCGACTGCCGGGAGCGCCTCGGCCCCGGCCCTGCCCCGGCCCGGTTTTGTTTTGGCCGGGGTTTCCGCTGCTCTGAGTCTCCCCCGGGGAATTCGGGGCGCAGCATCCCGCGGCGAGGGGCGCGCGGTGCCGGCGTGTGCCGGGACCGGGAGATGCTTTAGGCTTCTGACCTCCCTCTCATCCACCCCCGTGTCCCGTGAGCAGTGTTGTCCCAGTTGTATAATTTGGAAGTGATTTACTGGAATTACAAAACCTATCTTCTTTTTTTTTTTTTTTTTCTTTTTTTCTTTTTTTCCCTAATAATTACTACTCTTTTTGGCTTTTTGCTCTGGCTGCTTTAGGAAACTTATGCAGGAGAGATGGCACAAGAGGGCTAAAAACGGAGTGGGGGTCAGGGACTTGATTTTTAAGCAGCTTGAATGGTTTCTTTCATTTTTTAAGAGATGCACTTGCCTATGATACTGTCTCTCCAGTGAAATGATTACTGCTCCATTACTCTATTGATACAATATTGTGCATGCTAGTGTCGTATTTCTATACAGTAGCTTGAAATTTATTAACTTATACTGTAGATGTTATGTATTCCTATGACAAAATAGTCTTCAAAAATTTTTTAAAGTTTTTTAATTTATTTTTCTTTCCTTTTTTTTTTTTTCGGGGGTAAAGTTTGCTCTACCAAATAGTGATCGTAACAAACTGATCTGTTATGGATGTTGCTATAGTGACATGCAATTATATATGATTTTGTTTTTAAAAAGGAAAAAAAAAAAAGCAAAAGAAAACACCAGTGTTAGCTTAATCTTAATGTCTGGTGTTCGTCATGGTGAAATTATAACTATTACAGTGTAGGAGAACAATGACTGTGTTCTTTGAATGAGCCTTTGTTTGTGCTTTTTGTCATGTTATGCAGTGAACTATTTTTAAGGTCTAATCAGTGATTATTTTTCCAACTCCGTGTTTCTGTAAGGAATTATTTCACACACGGACCATTCTTAGCAGTTTTTCCTCAGTGATGGAATATCATGAATGTGAGTCATTATGTAGCCGTCGTACATTGAGCAAATAAACTTACAGATCTGACGTCAGCGCTGCTTAATTGTTATCGCCTGTCTCGACTTTCTGGGGGGCTCCGTGGGACGGGGGGGCTCGGGACCGGCCTGGTTTCTGCTCCTGGGGCCGCCTCCCTTCCGCCGCTGCAGAGGATCCGCACCCCTGCGGCTTGAGGCTTCACCAGGCTCCTCCCCGGGGCACAGGGGAGTGCCCCGCGGGGCGGTGGGAGCCGTGGGGAGGGTCCCGTGGGTTCAGGAGGGCGTGGGTGGGTGCTTCCCCGCCTCCGTCCTTCCCCAGCTGCCTCCCTTCCCGATGGTTTTCCGCTCGCAGCCACACGCGCGGTGACTCACGCTGTAAAAATACTGCCCTCCCCGGGAGCCTATAAACAGAAAATGCGCCTTGACTCACGCGCCCTGCGAGGGATCCGGGGCTGCAGGACCGACACCCCCGGGCAGGGGCTGGGAACGGCCCCCGGGCCGTGCCAAGGAGGGGCTGGGGGCTCACCGAGCACCGCCGCACAGACAGGGACACCCCGGCCCCCATCCCAGCGCCGTGGTGCTGCCACAGCCTCCGCCCGCGGCTCTGGGGCCTTTTCGGGAAGCAAAAGTCACCGTGGCGTGGCCACAGGAGAGGGGAGGGGGCAGGGGATGCTCCTCAGGGGATGCTCCTCAGGGGGCTTCTTCCCCTGGAGTCACGCTCGGGCTGGAAAAGCCTCACACCCCGACTCGCACACACACGGGGAGCCCCCCCAAGCACGGGCGTGACCCCCGGCAGCAGGAATTGATTGTTGGGATCAGGAATTGATCACCGGTGTCTGCCTGAGACCTGCCAAACTCATCACGCCTGAGACTGCTGGGCAGTGGGGGTGGGAGGCGGCGGCTCAGGGGGCACGTGGAGCCCCCCGAGCCTGGAGAGGGGCCTCGCAGCTGCAGGATTCCTCCCAGGTCACCGTCTGCCTGCGGGATGACTCAGGGGGGATTAGTGGGATTTGACGGAGTGAGGAACATCGGGAAACATCGAAGCCGTGGGCCTGACCTCGGCCATGTAGGGCCAATCCTGCCCAGAGACCCGGGGGCATGGAGGGCACAGGGGACACGGGGCCAGCTGGGGCCAAATGGCACCGGGACCACAACCTACCCCCTCCTCAGCCCCCCAGGGAGGCTGCGGGCCCTGAGCTGAACCTCCAAACCAGCCCCTCAAACAATGGGGTGGGAGGAAGGGCGAGCACTGGGGGGCAGGGCTGGGGCTCGTGGGGCTGCGCTGCTGGGGTGGGGAGTCCCCAGCCAGAGCTCCTGCCCATGAAGCCTCTGTTTGGCCTCTGACCCGGAGAGGGGGTGTGTGTGCTTGTTCTTCAGGGATGCAGCATCCCAGGACCGTGACACTGGGGTGTGGAGATCCCAAATGCTCTGAGTGTGGGAGAGCAGGGATGAGGAGACTCGCTGTGCTGAGATCTGGGATTTGAGACACCTGGGATGTAGGAGACCCGGCTTGGGGGAAACTGGGATGCTGAGCCTGGGATGTTGGAGACCTGGCATGTGAACACCAGAGATGTTGGAGATCCGGGATGTAAAGCCCCCAGGATGCCGGAGGTTTGGATATTAAGAGCTGAGCTGTAGGAGACCCAGATGTGGCATATCCAGGATAGGGAGACTCAGGGTGTGAAGATCTGGGACGTTGATCCCAGGATGCTGTGCCCAGGTTGTGAAGACTTGGGATGAGAAGACCTGGGATGTGGAGCCCTGGGATGTGGAGCCCCCAGGTGCTGTGCAGGGCCCGAGGACCCTCCTGCTGGCCCCTCTGGCCCCAGGCAGCCCCATCCCGGTGCTCTGGTCCCGATGCAGCTCCCAGGAGGAATGGCACAGCCGTGGTGCCGGGGGACAGACATGGCTCAGGGACAGGTTTCTTTCACCAGCTTTTATTCTGGCTGATTATATCAGTTCCTTCACATTTATTCAAGGCACTCAGTGGCAGGGCGAGTACAAAATCAACAGTAAAAAGGGGGTGGGTGTGAGNACGGCTGCAGCACCAACCCAGGGGATGCAATGCTCAGCCCCAAATTGCTGCCTGTCCCACTCCCAGTTTGGCTGAGCAGCATTCCCGGTTTGGCCAGTGGGCTTTGGAGGGCGTGGGTGGGTGGGAAAAGGTCCCCAAAGACATCAGGGGGCTGCATCAGGTGTCTCCCCTCCTCCCTGGTACTTACGTGTATTTTCGGGTGAAGCACCTGGAGATGAAGCCGTGTTCATCCTGCTTCTCCTCATGTTTGCCTGGAAGGAAACAAAACCCCGAGATGGTTGGAAGGGGCTGGTTGGGTGGGAGCCCTCCTGCCCCACCACAACACTTGTGAGGGGCTGATTCTGCTCATCCTGGGGTTTTTGCCATAATATCAGCCTGGAGCAACCTGGGGGGAGCAGAGGCTGCGGGGCCACTCTGGATGCAGCCCCCAAATTCAGGCAGAGGAAAGTGCAGTGCCAGGAGCTGGGGGTGGCCAAAGGGGCTCAACAGCTGGCCCCACAGCTTGGCAGGGCTGGAGACTGAGCACCCCCCTCTCCCTGGGGCTGCACCCCGAATTCATCTGGCTGGGGAATTGCCCCCGTTCCTTGCAGGCCCCCCTCACCCAGCAGGAAGCACATCCTGGCCTCGTGCCACAGCTCTGGGCTTTGTCAGAGCACCCAGGGCGCTGCAGGGGAGCGCAGGGGCTGCGGGGCTCGTGACACCCCACACCACCCTGGGGTCCCTCCGTGGCTCCAGCCAGAGGGTCTCTCCCTGTGTCCCACTGGAACAGCAGCAAGGGGTCTATATATGGGGCTGGGGGGCGGTTCCCTGCACCTGAATGCACCCCGAGACTGAGCTGCAGTGCTGGGCCTTCCTCTGTGCCTTGATTTTCTCTTTCCCTTTCACTTTTTCCTCTTCTCTCCTCCCCTCTCCTCCACCTCCTTCTGCTTTTCCTTCCCATCCCTTATTCCACTCTTTTCCCCCCAGCAAGCTCCAGGGGGCAGCTGCCCCATCCCGGGAGACCCCGCAGAGCCCCAGCCCAGCACCCACCGGTTATCTCCACGATATTGTCCTTGGTCTTGACCACCAGCTCCTCAGGTGCGAAGTGGTTGACGTCCAGGGTGACCTTCCAGCTGTCGGCGGTCTGGCGGATCTCGGAGATGCCGCTGCTGAGCTGCCGGGTCAGCGCCTGGCTGAAGGGCGAGCCGGGCGCCGGCATCAGGGCACTCTCCCGGGGCAGCAGGCGGAAATATCCCGGCCAGGCGCTGCCGCTGGGCCACTTGTACCAATCCTCGGGGATGTGGGGCATCCCGAAGGACTGGTCGAAGAGGCGGCTGCCATGGTACCAGTCGCGGAACGGGTCCCAGCTGGGGCTGCGCAGGAAGGTGAAGGGGACGCGGCGCTCGGCCATGGCGTGTGGGGCTGCCGGGGGGCCGGCCGGCGGGGCCTTATGAAGAGGGCTGGAGGTTATTTTTAGCCAGGCTGCTCAGCTGGCTATTAATGGAAATCGCGGCAGCCCCGGGGAAGGGACGAGAAGCTTGCCCGAGGTTGGGGCGGCCACACGCAGCCGCAGTGGGTGGGTGCGCGGGGAGGGGGCTGGCAGCCTCCAGGGCCCCCCCTGCCAGGGAAGTGTCCATCCTCCTTTCATCGCGAGAGGCTCGGCCTGGTTGGGAGTGATGGATGGCCCTTGGAGCGGCTCCCGGCCTCTCCCGCCTGCCTTCCCGGAAAACAATCCCCAGGATGCGGCCCCGTGGCAGCATGAGAAGGGGCTGGGGCCGGGCCAGCGCCTCGGGAATGGTGGGATGAGTCAGTGGAGGAGGCCGTGAGTGGCCCTGCACTGCGTCACCGCCAGCTAGAAGGTTCCAGAGCCCCCCAGCTCCTGGTCACCCACCAGCCAGAAGGTTCCAGAGCCCACCAGCTCCTGGTCACCCATCACCCAGAAGGTTCCAGAGCCCCCTAGCTTCTGGTCATTCACCAGCCAGAAGGTTCCAGAGCCCACCAGCTCCTGGTCACCCATCACCCAGAAGGTTCCAGAGCCCCCTAGCTTCTGGTCATTCACCAGCCAGAAGGTTCCAGAGCCCCCCA
>VZTF01000282.1:290950-314367 GCA_013397755.1 Cnemophilus loriae | reverse complement strand
ATCACAACGTCAATGCACATCGCATAAGGCAGGCTACACAGACGCTACTCTGCACCTTCCTCTCGCCCTCAACAACGTGGGTCATGCAAACCTCCGCATGCAAAACGCCAAAAAAATATAACTCAACTCAAATCGTAATAAAAACCCAAAGGAAGGGGTGGGATGGGAGGAAAATAAATAAATCCAAGAAAGCCCCAAGTCGTCGGGGAGGGAGAGCTCGAAGGGAAAGAAACAAACCCCCCCCTCCCAAAAACACCTGGAGAGGGGATAAAGCAAACCCTGGTGCCTGCCCGCCCCGACCAAGGAAGGGGAGGGGAAAAGGGAGATAAAACCCAAACGAAGGGAGGAAAACGGGGGGGGAAAAAAAGAAAAGATGAGAGGAGGGAAGGTGGGGCAGTGGGGGAGAGTAAATCAGACTGAGCCGAGGGGAAGGGGTCGAACCAAAGAGGGCTGGAGGTGATGAGGTCTGCTCACACAGAGGCATGCACATATATAGAGATATATGTTCTGATATGTGTAGTTTTTATCAATAGTACGGCTTTTGGCTTTAAACAAATCCAGAAACGAGGAAAAAACGGCACAGAGCGACAATGGAGGGCAAGGCAGGGGAGGGGGCCGGGGAGGCGAGAAGGCATAAAAGAAACCAACAAAAAAGAAAGAAGAAAAACCATCCAAATCAAATCAAATTTAAAAAAAAAAAATAATAATAATAAAAAATAAATAAATAAAAAACAAAGCAAAACTTCACAAATGTCCTCGTTACTGAGATAAACGAATGTCTCTGAGCTCTTCCTGGGACACGCATTGAGCTGTTAGCTGTGACTCTGCAGGGAACTGCTAAGTCCTCATCAGCACTCAACACAGACTTTGCTTTCTGCTTCCTTTTTTTTTTTTATTTTTTTCCATTATATGCTTTTTTTTTTTTTTAAGTCCCTCTTGGTTAACATCCACTTACCAAAAAAGTGGCATTTCCTCCTTTAGTAGGTAAGGTATGAAGAGAAGGGAAAAGCGGGGCAATATAAGTGCATCATTAGATTCACAAAAATGCAAGAGAGAAAGAAAGAGCGAGAGAAGGAGGAGAGACAGAGACAGAGCCAGAGAGAGGAGAAATAAAACAAACCAACTCGCTTCGTCCTATGGGGAGGGGAAACCTTGGGCCACCACTGTGGCCAAGCCCTGAGCCAGGCTCTCACTGAGACCTCAAGGGATTTTGCCCAGCCCCGAGGCTCCCAAATATCTGAGCTCCTCTGAGCCACAAACGCTGCCTGAGTGTTCTCCCCATCTTTGCAAACACCACAAGACCAAAAAGATGGGTGGAAACGGCTCCTGCAACACCAGTCCTGACCAAGCTGGCAAACCCCAGCTCAGGGGCCTTTGGGGTCTCCTTCCCCCCAGCCACAGCCCCGTGCCAGGTCCCTGAGAATCCCTGGAAGGGTGAATCCTGCACAGGGCGTCGCTGAGTCCAGCTGAGGGGATCAAAGGGCATTCAGGGATATTGGGGTGGTGCCAGGATTGTGCCACCACGCCCAGGGCTGGTGACCCCAGTTCCTCGCCATGCCGTTACCCCAAATACACCGGTGAATAGTCAGTGAATCCTCGAGGCTGAGGTTCTCTCCACCCATCCTGCTGTGTTCTAAATGCCTCTTTTGTCCCCCAAAAATGAAGGGGGCAGGGTGAAGGGCTGAGATTCTGGGGACCACCACGAAAATGCTGCAAAAGGGACACGAGGCTTCCATGTCCTTGAGCATCCCAGACTGTTCCACACCCAATCACCTCCTTGTTCCCATCGATAAGCCAATCCCTCCAGCCACAGAGCAGCAAGCTGGAGCCAGAATGGGGGGATTTGGGGTTTTTATTAAAAGTCTGTTGCTGTTGCAATGGCTGCAGCGAGAGGGAGGCTGGCAGTGACGATCAGCCCTGCCCAGCTGCCCTGCAAGCACTGGGAGACATGGATCTGCTCCAGGGGGATGCAGCAGCCCTGGATTAGGGGATGAGGGGAGCCCATGCCCAGCCCCGCATCCCAGGAGAGGAACATTAAAGCAGAGAAGATGAAGAAGAAGAAGAGGACGATGAAGAGAGAAAGAGAGAGGGTTCCTCTTTCCCAGGGTGGCATTGTGGCCCTGGCTGGCCATGCCGTGGGCTCGGGCTGTGGGATGCAGGGTTCCCACCCAAAACCTGGAGTCTCCTGCCCTGGTGTGCAGGAAGGCAACAAAGGTAAAGGTATCCCAAATAAACCCAAACCGGCAAAGACTCGGCCTAAGAGGGAAAACACACACTGGGCACTTGTGGGGATGGGACAGCCGGGGCAGGGATGCTGTCCCCTGCCCCTCACACACCGGGATGTCCTGGACCTGCCTCTCTCCAGGCAGGAAGATTTATACTTTTCCCCACTGCAGCCTCCCTCAGTATCTTCCCTGAGCTGGGTTTTGTCCCCCCAAAGAGGGGCTAAACCCACACATCTCCCCAAATTTCTCATTTCTTGCACCATCCATCCACCCCAAAACCCCCTGTGCCCACTTCTACCCGTGGCCACTGCCCCTACTTCTCGCTAATTATATTCGCCTTCATTACCCAGCCACTAATGGGGGACTGAAAGGGAACAGCCGTGCTCGGCCCCTGAATGGAAACGAACACAAATTCGGAGGGCTGAAAGACACAGAAATGCATTCTACCGACAGCACGAGGAGACGGGGAAGAGAAAAGGGGGGAAGAAAGAAAAAAAGTATTACGTGGACAGGGCAAAAAAAATATAAAAATAAAGAACATAAGAGAAGAGCATGGCTTTGCAGCTAACTGGGGAAAACCATACAAATAAAAAAAAAAATTATATATAGCCACCAAAAAGAGACAAAATGAGAGACAGAGAAGGAGAGTGAGAAAGAGAAAGAAAGTCAGAAAGAAAGAGAAAATAACATTAAATCAAGCTACGGTGCTTTTCAACAGGCTCATCTGCAGAAGTGAACGTGCAGAGGTGGACGAAATACCTACCTTCGGAATTGGCAGTGACAGGAATGCAATAATAAAAAAAGAAAACAATAATCTCCACATTTGGAGGGCAGAATGGGAAAAAGACAAGGACTCTTTAGTACGGCGATCCAGACCCCTCGGCTAATCCCGTTTGCTTTGCTTAGAATTTTTAAAATTATTTTAAAAATTGGTCTCTTTAGCTTCTAATTTTTATTATCTTTTTTTAAAATGCTTTTTGTTTGTTTGTTTTTCAATGGAAAGGCTGCGGCCGGCCGCCGAGCGGGGTGGCCGCGGGGTGGGTGGCTGGCTGGTGTCTGTAACCCGATCAGGCTGCGGTTCAGTCTTAAAAAGTCACTCTATAACATGGCAAAGTCCCGGATAACATGCAGGGAAGGCGATGGATGGAGGTGGGACACGGCGAGGGATGTCGGGTTGTGTTGGCCCAAAGAAAACCGGAGAGAGAGAGGGGCTGCAGGGTGCGTGTGGGCGAGGAGGAGGAGGAGAGAGCCAGGAGGAAGGCTGGGAAGGCAGCAGGGATGGATGGAGACAGGACTGGGTATTTAAAAGGGAAGGCAACGCCGCGCAGCGCCCCGGGGCACCCCTGGCTCCCGGCGGCTCTGGGGGTGCTGGGGTGGGCACGGCTCACCCGGCGGACGGGCTGAGCCCGGAGCTTTTGGGGGGTCTGCAGGGGGTGGGGAGGGGGGCTGGGTACCGAGGATGCTCAGCACTCATCCTGTCGGGGTGCAGGATGCGGGATGACCGCAGGGTGCTTGGATAACCCCGCACCCAGCGGCCTCATCCTGCAGCCGGGGAGGAAAACCATCCCCGCGGCAGCAGGATCCAGCCGAGGACACCGGGCAGCTGCCAATTTGAGGAGGAAAAGGGCAATTCTCTCCCTTTGCAGTGTAGAGCTGCTGGGTTCTCTTCCCTTTTAAATTCCTTGTTCAAAATATAGGAAATGGAAATACAATGTTCAGCGGTCGTAAATATTTAGAAAACACATGAGGTTTTTGTTTTGTTTTTGTTTTTGTTTTTGTTTTTTCTTCTCCACATTAACACACACAAAAGCAAAAAATTCTAGAACGACACGACGACGACGGGGTGGGGGGAAATAAAAATAAGAGAAATATATATCGTTTGCATTTCTGTACATCACAAGGGAAAAGAAAAGAAATAATGAGAAAGGAAACTAAAACAAGGGGGCGGGAAAAAAAGCACGTTTCATTGCCCTTCCCTCCCCCTCGTCCCTGCTTCTGCTGAGCAAGAAATGGAAGTGTATATTACCGTTTGGGTTTTTTTCAAATGGGAGGCTAAAGAAAAACACAGATGGGATTAAAAAGAAAAAAAAAATAAAAAATAGAAACCAGAGAGAGAAAGAAGAGAGAGAGAGAGAGAAAGAGAGAAAGTTGTTGGAGAAAAGTCCCGCTGATGCCGGGGAGCCAAGGGAGCTCGACGGCCTGGGCAATGCTGGGGTGGGCAGGGGGCGAGCGGGGCGAGCCGGGCGCCTGGGGGGCGGCGCCTCGGCAGCCGAACCCCCCCACGCCCCAGCCGAAACCACAGGAAAGAAGAAAGCAGAGAGGTGCCCCGAGAGCTGGGCAGGGTGCTGGGTGCTGCTGGGGGGTGCTGGGCTGGGGAGGGTGAAGGGGACGTGGATGTGGGGTCGGGGGCTCCTGGCCCCGCTTTCCAGGGTGCCCCTGGCCCTGCAGGTGTTGGGGTGTCAGGGTTGGGTGCTGCCAGCCCAGGAGCATCCCCGCAGGACCTCACCTGTGGGAATAAAATTCCCTGGGGCAACTAGGGACATGTGTGGGTCCCGTTAGTGGAGTCCTGCAGTGCTCTGCCTTCACTCAGCCCTGCCTCCAGCCCCCCGTTAGCCAAAGCAGGCTCCTCACCATCCCAGCACGAGTTAAACTGAGGCTGGCCCCCTGGGCCCACTGGGTTAAGGTTTTGCCCCACTCAGCAAGGGAGCAGCCCCCCAGGTTTCACCAAGACCCTCGGGATGCTGAGGCAGAGCTAGGGATGCTCAGCTCCAATGTCACCTGCCATGGGGACTTCAAGGTCCTAAAATCTGAGCATCCAGCACCAAATCCCCTCCAAACCCCAACTTGGCCAGACTGGGTGTTGGGGTCCCGAGCGCTGGTGCTGGCCCCTTGGCATTAGGGAGGGTTGGGGCTGGTGGGCAAACAAGAGTTTTCCTGCTTTGCCCATTTCTTGGCTGTCTGGGCCCATTCTCAGGGAGGCGTTGAGCCCGGTGGTGACCCTGGCAGGTGATGCTGGCCTGCCAAGCCATCATCCCGGGGGGATGACATCCGCAGGGCGACGTGTGGCTTTGGGGGAGGGATGACCTGTTGGCTGCCCTGATTCCTGCCTCGAGGTGATGGGCTGGCTCCCCCAGGGAGACCGTGCGGCCGGCGCGGGGTTGGTGAGTGCTGGGAGGGTGCAACCTGCACCCCACGTCTCCCCCGTGTGCTCCGGCTGGGCGGGGCGGGGAGCCGAGCGAGTGGGGAAGGAGGGGAGAGGAGAGCAGGTGGGCAGTCCTGTGGAAGGAGGAGGGGAGGGAAGCGAAGAGTGATCCAAGAAAAGCCTACGTACATCCGAGGGCTCCGGGAGCAGGGCGCCGTGGCTGTGGCGGCCGTTCTGGGCGCTGCCCTTGTGCCCGTTCTGGTGCGGCGAGGCCGAGCGCTGCGGCGAGGGGGAGGACGGGCTGCGGCTGGAGCGGGCGCTGCTGCCCTTGGGGCCATCCTGCCGGCGCTTGGGGCTCAGCCTGAGGGGAACCGCACCGTCAGCTGCCGGCAACCCCCAGCCCCGAGCCCGGCCACGCCCTTGGCCCGGCTCCGGCAGAGCCGCCGGCTGCAGCCCAGGCTTTGCCGAAGCCAGAAATGGGGTGAGAATTGGTGCTTTGTGCTTTCTGTAGCTAAAAATTGAAACCCCGGCTGGGGACCATGTTCTCAAACCTTCCAGAGGTGCTGCAGCACCATCCCACTACCCTCTATACCTGTCTCAGGGATGCCTCTGCCGCCTGCCTCTGCCCTCCATCCCCAAGGGTCCCCACCCCTGGGACACCTCTGCCGCCTGCCTCTGCCCTCCATCCCCAAGGGTCCACACCTTGGGACACCTCTGCCACCTGCCTCTGCCCTCCATCCTCCAAGGTCCCCATCTCTGAGACACCTCTGCCACCTGCCTCTGCTCTCCTCCACATAAGGGTGTCCATCACAAGGACATCTCTGTCCCTGCCCTCTACCCCCCAGGGTCCCATCTCAGAGGCTGGGGGCTGTTGGTGTGGTGGTGGGGACGGGGGTCCCGGACTGCCCCTACCTGCCGGGGGATTTAGAGCCGCTGTCGTCGGAGGAGAGCGAGGCGCTGTGGGAGCTGCAGGAGCTGCGGCGGTGCGAGCGCCAGGCCGGGGACTCGCTGCGGGACCTGCGGAGAGGGCGGCCGGGGGCCGAGGGACAGGCTGAGCTGCCGCGGGGGACACGCAGGGGCACAGAGAGCCCCGCTCCCCCCGCCAGCCCGGCCCCTCACCTCTTGCGCTCTTTGTTTTTCTCTTTCCGTTTGTTTTTGAGGCTTCGGGACCTGCGGGAAGAGCCGAAAGCTGCAGACGTGGGAGCGGGGGCAGCACCTGGGGGTGGCTTTCCCAGCCCCTCAGAGGCACTGAGGCTGCGGGAGGAGAGACCTGCCTGGTCTGGAGCTGGGCTCCATTGAGGTTCAAGGCACGGTGAGGGTCTCAGATGCCTTTGGGGGGACTGTGGGGTCAGGTGCATGTTGGTGAGGCCAGGCAGGAGGGAGTGGCAGGGAGAAGGGGGGAACTGGCTCTGCTCAGCATCCTCAAGGCTCGGGCTCATTGTCACCCCACCCCCCACCATTTATTTTGCCCTGCCTCTGGAACTCTTTGTCTGTTTTTCACTTCTTTCACCCCAAAACAGCAGTGTTGGCAGATGGCATCTGCAGAGCAACAGTCAAAGTTTGCCCTGGCCACGGCTGTCTGGAATGCACCCTTCTCCCCTGGCGGACATTTGGGGCCATGTGGGACCCTACAGTCAGAGCGGCCCTGTGCCACATCCGAGGGCAGAAGACATCTAGCAGCGTCTGGCTGTGGGGTGAGAGGGTCCATCACGATGGGCAGAGGGGAGAGGCACAGCAGGAGGGCAGGACACAGGGGGTCCCTGGCAGAGAAAGCTGGCAGCTGGTGGCAGTGGGGTGGCTCCTGGTCGCCGTCACTCTTACCTGTGTCTTCTCTTTTTTCGTGACCCCGATTCAGACCTAAGGGATGAAGATGAGGCAGAGATGAAGGAGACACACTGATCTGGCCAGCAGGGAGCCAAGGCTGGGCAGTTTCCAGGGATGAGGAGAAGGACAGGGGGATGGCCCCGAGGTGGGCCACTGGATAGAGCAGGTGACAGTGGCTGTGAGGAGGTGACAGCCCCATGAAAAGTCATCAGCATCCATCCCTATCCATGTCTAAATTCCACTCCAGCCCAAGGGCCTGAGCAGTTCTAACCAGCCCCTCCATCCCCAACCACCCCTGCTGTTCCCAGCCTGCTGTCATGTCCATCCTACCTGTCACGTCTGTGTTTCTTTCCAGTCTTCTTTTTCTTTTCCTTGCGGATGGGTGAAGAGCTGTCACAGCTAGAGGGGAAGTGGGTGCCCTTGAGCAGGGAGCAAGGGACTCCCCAGCCTGTTCCCCCTGGCCCAGGGGAGTCTGGTCCCACCACCCCTAATCACATTGCTTCCCCTGGACCATCCCATGGGATGCACGAACATTGCATGGCAGCTATTTCCTGGGGGATTTGGGTTGGGGGACAGACAGGGACATTTGGCAGAAAGGCTTTGGCTGCCTTCAATTCCGGAATGCCCAAATCTTGCTGTGTCTCATTGCCACCTCGTGGGCTCCACAGCCTCCAGCAGGAGACAAGGTGGCCAATTCCCAGTGAGATTTCAGAGGGGCATAGAGGGTGGATAGAGGCCAGCCTGTGTCCAGTGGCGTTGCAAGTCCAGAGGGGACCCCACAGCCCACCCAGCCCAGTGGTCACTCACCTGCGCTCTGAGCCAGGTTTCCTCTTTTTGCTGCCATGGGAAAGGCAGAGAAGAAAGGGACATTAGGGACAGCATCCTGCCCAGGCAGCCAGTGCTAAGTGGTGAGGTTGTGGGTAGATGGACCCTTCACAGAGCCATATCCTGCCTGGTGCTGTGCCCTGTGGCAGCGAGCTCCTTCCCCACATGGACCAGGCAAGGTCCCACCAGTGCATGCAGTGGGTGTGTGCACACACGTGCATGCTGCAGTATCAGTACATGCAGATGCACTGCACCTCTTAAGGGTGCTCATTCAGGGATGTACTGCTCCCCAGAGTGGGGTGACTTGCCCCTCTAGAGCCAGGGGAAAGGCTGAGCTGGGAGGACAGCTGCCCTCCAGAGAGAGGGGACAGTGCAGGGACAGCGCAGGGACAGCCGGGGACTCACCGGCTCCGGCGGTGACCCGATTTCTTCTTCTTTTTCTTCTTGGGTGGAGGAGAGGTGGAGCTGCTTGAGCGTCTTTTCAGCCTGTGGGAGACAGCAGACAGGGTTGGGGAAAGAAAAAGGGACAGGCCCCTGGCCTCTGTGTCCCTGGATGGGGACCCTGTGCGCACTAGGTCCCCAAAATCCACGCAAACCTGTAATCGCGGTGGCCGCTGTCCTCGCGGTAGCACTCGGCCGAGCAGTCGCACTGCAGCAGGCAGCCCTCCCCGTAATCGGGATACTCCACCGCGTACTCCTCCCCATCCGCCCCGTGGTGGTTTTCTATCACACTGCCAAAGGAGGAAGAGCAGGATTAATTTGGGGATCCCCATTCCCTGTCTCCCACCAGAGCAGCTGGGGCAGCCCCAGTGCAGCTATAGGGGCTGGGGGACATTCCCTCTGCCACAGCATCCCCAGGGTACTTTGGTTATGTCCCTTGATGTCCACATACAGCAAAATCCCAGGGTGGAGGTCTGCTCAGGGTCTTCCTGTGGCTCCAATCCCTGCAGAGATCCCCACCAGGCTGGCACAGGGACACTGTGAGACTCGGGCCGCCATCTCCTCACAGGGTCCAGCCTCAGCCTCATTCGAGCCCTTTTTGGCTTTGCCCAAGTGCTGGGGCTGAGCGGGAGGCTGGGTCAGCCCAGGTGGGTGGCAGGGCTGGATAAGGGTGAGAGGAGCTGGCAGAAGACCAGGAAATTTAGGAGGAAACTGCCCTGGATGATCTGGACTTTGAAGCCAGCACCCCGCAGTGCCACCAGCTCAGCACCAGGGCTTTGGGCAGGTAGTGATCAATGTCCCTCCTAGGGCCAGGTGAAGAAGGGGTGGGGGGACATCATGCCTAGAGCCATCAGGGTCTCCTCTCTCTTCTGAGTGACTCCGTCAGCATTAATTTTTCCCACTGCCATGGAAACCGGCATGAGGTTGCCATTGACTACCGGGGCTGTGGGCAGGGCTTGGCAGAGGCCTGGCAGTTGGACTAGGACAGTCTCAGGAGTCCCTGCCCAACCTCTCCCTGCTGCCCCCACCTCCCTGGTCCAGCTCTGCCATCAGCCCCAGGAGCAAACTCCACAAGGAGCCTCTCATTTGCATTTGAGGGATGTAGGACATCTCACCCATGGAGGGACAAGGACATCCAGGTGCTCTGGAGGGAAACTTAAGAGATGGGGACAGGCTTGGAGGGTGCCCAGCACCACACCAGCCCAGGTGTTTGCTTCTCAAGGGAGATTTGCCCTCAGAAACCTGATGTGGGCTCCTCTGCCCTTCCCAGCCCGGAGGCGAGCAGTCAGCGATGCTGGTGGAGAAGTGCAGCCCCACAGCATCAGTTCCTTGGCAGCCTGGCCAGTGCCTGAGCAAAGGGAAGCTCCCAGTCCCAGACTGCAGATCTGACAGTAGCACGTGTTGGCATCCTTGGCCACAGGCAGGCCATGGGCTGTTTAACCTAATTAGCAATGTCTTGGACCGAAACGACACACGAGGCACCCTCTCCCTAACCACAGATCATCGCTCAAGCGGGTCTCAGACTCCCTTCTGCGCCACAGCCATGGCCTTCTGGGTCCTCTCCAAGTGACTCCTGCTTTGGCCATGTCCCAAGGGTAGGAACAGCCTTTCAACCACCCACCCAACCGTGGGAAGGGGGAGAAAGAGGCAAGGAGAGAAGGGAGTGGGGATAATTCCCTGTGTGTGTCTCTGCTCCGTGAGCAGGCAGTGCTCCACACCGGAGCCTGCTGCCAGCATCTCACCCATTAGCTGTGCTCAGCAGCTCAAGACCAGCCTTGTGCTGTTCCAATTATCCCTCCCTGCCCGGCACACACTCGCCTTTGTCTGCAATCCCACCAGCCTGTCCATCAAGCCCTTCTCCTTGGGGACCAGGCTGTACTGAGCTGCGCACACAGAGACGGGAGCTGGGAGAACACAAAAAGCAAAGCCTGGGACTCAGGTGGTCACAGCTCTGCTCGATGCCTCAGTTTTCCCTGGGGGGTTATGCAGATGATGCTGAGCTCTCACACTGGCTTTGAAACAGGACCAGCTGGTTCAGACTCACAGTCCTGGCAGCCAAGGACCAAGCGGTAAAAGCCCAGAGAGGTGCTGGAGCAGGACCAGCCCACGAGATGTTCTGCTGAGTGCTCTCCCAGCCACCACAAGGGCTGAGGCTCTTTATTTAAAGCTTATTTAACCCCCTTGTCCAGCCTCTTCATGCAGCACAGACATTTGGCAAGCAGGACATCCTCCAGCAGCTCAGATCCCTGCTGCCTGAAGAGCCACCCCCTTTGGACCCAGCTCCTACCAGACTCTTTGAGCGCCTCCAGCTTTGCTCTCCTCCGAGCAATCCTTTGCTGTGAGACTGCTCCTTCCAGCTCAGCACTATTATTTATAGCCCTGGGGCTAATCTTTAATGATTACTCTTCGTTTTGCAAAACCAAGCCTGTAAAGGTGACAGCCAGGGCTGCCTGGGTAACCTTAAGGCACCTTTGGCTTCCCCATGTGCTCGTTACAGTGCCAGCCCTAATGAGTCTGCCAGGAAGATGCCCTGGAGATGACTCCTGCCCCCACCAGCAAAGGCCACTTGTTAACACCTCAGGCGTGATGCTCAGTGACCCGGGCAGGTTGGTTTTCCCCATGCCTTGTTTTTTAACTGCCTGGAGGAGGATCCTGAATGTTTCCTGCTGTCCCAAGCTCATGTGTCCCATCCAGGCAGGGCACAGCCATGTCCCTGTGTCCCTCCCAACCTGGCATGCCAGCAGAGTGGTGTGAGGGAGGCTCTCCCTGCTGCCACGGTTTCCCTGCCTCCCCCCTCGCCCTGATTTCCTGACCCTAATGAAGCATTAATATTCAGTGAACCTGCAGCATCTATTCCTGTCCCAAGTGACCTGGTTTCCAGGCTGATGGATGGTGCACGCCGGGCCAGCCATGCTGCCTGGGCCATTAAGCATTGCACTGATAATCATCATTGAGCTGGGGTGGACCCTGGTGAGGCTAGGAACAGCCCTGTGCAGGGCAGGAACAGCAACTGGCATGTCCCCAGCAGGAGCTGGGCTGCTTTGGACACCAAACTTGAGTCCTAAGCCCCCTTCCAGGGCAGATGCAGCGCCCCAGGACCAGGCACTGTGAGGAGTGATTAGAAGTAGAGGAACAGTGCAGGAGCTCCTTGGAGAAGCTTCTTCCATGGGGCCTCTGCCCCTGGCTGGTGGGGTAAGCCAAGCATTGAGACCTTCAGCACTTAGATTTCATCATCTGGGACAGGAGCACTGCAATGCTGTCCTCTGCACAGCACCCAGAGGTCTCCAAATGACCAGGGCAGGCTAACCTTTAACCTCTCCAGAGGCAGGATACTGCCTCAGAGGGACAAACCCTGCCTCCAGCTAACTGAACAGCCAACCAACCAACCAACCAACCAACTAACCAACCATCGAATGAACCTACAAACCATCAAATCAACCAACCAACCATCCAACCGACCAACCAACCAACCAACCAACCATCAAATCAAACAAACATTGACTCAAATCCAANACCAACCAACCAACCAACCAACCAACCATCAAATCAAACAAACATTGACTCAAATCCAACAACCATCCATCCATCCATCCATCCATCCATCCATCCATCCATCCATCCATCCATCCATCCATCCATCCATCCATCCATCCATCTCTATATGCCCTCTCCATGTAAATCCATCCAGTCATGCCTAGATGTACCCTCATCCTGCCCATTGATCTCAGAGGCGATCCAGGACGTGCCTCTCTGGGATGAGATGCACAGATGGACCAACTGGAAGCTGCCTGACTTACATTTGGCGCCCGTGCTGGTCCTCTCTGGTGAGCACACCCTCCTTCTCCATCAGCATTTGCCGAAAGGTCCCCACTTTCTGCCGGATCTCCTCTTCGGAGTACCTGGATGGGCAAAGACGTGGTCAGGGCTGCAGTGGTTGGAGCATGGGCTCCCCATGGACCTGCTGAGGACCTCTATACCTTTGGGAGTGACACATGGCCCAAGGGGCCAGTCAAAAGGGAAGGTGGCATGGTGACAGTCATCGGGGCCTGGAGGACAGCAGTACCTCTGCTCAGTCTCCTGCCACCACTCTCTGTGTCCTCCTCTCTCCTGCCTGCCCCTCCCAGCAGTGCTTGCCAGAGGAAGGGACATCAGGATGGGGGAAAAGAAAAGGATGACCATGAGGTTGCCATTCCCCATGACTGCCCCAGGCTTTGGGGAGTGTCCCCACCAAACCCCCTTGGCAGTGCCACCATTGCAGCCGGTGATTCCGGGGTTCACTCCCAGCATCTCTGTCCCATCACGAGCTCCCCCTGCTCATCCCTGTGATGCTCCGAGGCCCGGCAGCCGCGCCAGCTCTGCGCTACCGCCGAGCGCTGACTCAGGCCGCTGCAGGGTTATTAACGAGAGGCACTAATCGCTGTGTCCTGGCATCTGAGAACAGCCACTGCAAACCACAGCACTCCCGCCATCCCCGAGGTGTCCCTGGGAAGGGACAGGTGACAGCCCTGGGTGGGTGGTCCTTTGCCACATCCCATGGCTGTACAAGGGCACCTGAGCGTCCTCCTTGACTAAAAACATCCCAACGGATGGATGTGGTGGAGAGACTGAGGATCATCCCAGGGAAGAGGGTGAAGAGAGAGGGAGCCCATGTCACCACCACAATGCCACCCTGGGAGGGAAGGGGTCGGGCTCTGTGTGTGTCCCTATCCTCAGCCACAGCCTCTGAGGGGCTGCTCATGGCCCACCCTTTCCATCACATCCCATCAGCATCACTGCCACAAGCCCAGAAAACTGGGTGTCACAGCCAGGCCTAGCCCTGCAGCCCCCAGTGCTGGCACTTCACATGGCCCATGCTGGGGACAGTGATGCCCCTTGCAGTGCTCTGGGTACCCCTGTGTGCCCTGCGTGCAGAGGGGCACGTGACATCACCCACTCCCCCTGCAGTGTCCATGAAGGGGAACAGCGAGGAGAGGGGAATTAATATTAACGAACTCATTTGCACTGAAAGGCTCTCATTAATTCCCCAGCCAGACTCCACACAGAAGGAAGGCTGATAACAGGGTATGGAGGCAGCCTGGCTGTTTCCCCTCACCTTGCACCTGGGCACGGAGAGCCCCAAAACCAGGGCAGCACCCTCAAATGCTGTTCAGCTCCATTCCTTCGATGGCGGTGCACCCAGCTGGGCAGAGTGGCCACCCCACAAGGACGGAGCCACTGGCTCCGGCCATCCCATGGACATCAGCCAGCCCACAGCAGCAGGAACATGTCTGCCCGAGATGAGCATTTGCTGCAGCATATTAAGAACACGGCCGATGCTCTTGGAGAGGGGACACGAGGCCAAACAGGAGGTGACAGATGGGCCACTGCGGCTGGGCCATTAGCAAATCTGTGGGGGGAAGCCAAGGTGAGGAACTCCCCACCACCTCCAGGGATGAAGGCAGGAGCACCACCAGCCCTTTCCCTCCTGCATTCCCCTGGTGCTGCTTACAGCCCCATCGGAGGAGGTTTGCTTTTGCATTTAACATATAGAATGCATTTGGGAAAGAAAGAAAATTTGCTGACATTTCTTTTCCGGACAAGGAATCCAGCCTGCAGGCAGGGAATAACGGTGCAGGCAGCCTGGAGCGAGCTACAGCACAGGCAGGAGGAGCCACTCGCCTTTAAGGAAACAAGGGAGTGCTTAAATCCCTGCAGAACCCCCTCTGCTGACACTCACATCCATCCTGGTGCTCTGCCCTCATCAACAACTCCCCCAAGGCCATGGCCAGGAGGCTGCCCCTGGTCCAGGCAGAAACCTCAGGGGTGCAAATCCCTTCTCATGGAACCCTCCTGGAAAGCCCCTGTGTGGAGGGGAAGAGCAAGCGGAGGATTAACCAGGTTGACCAAGATTATTACTGTAATTATATTATCATTTCGGCGTATCGCCATCATCAGTGTTATTAATAGCCTTAATAACAGCGAGGCAATTATAGCAATAACAACAATCCTGGTTGCAGTGTTGCTATTACCCATTGCAGTAACAATACTACCAGTACTAAGATCCCTACTAGGGCTCAGGAACCCGAGAGGAGGCTCTGGGCTCCCCAAAGCGCCGGGTCAGCCTTATTTATTTCCATAATGACAAATTAGGCACAATCATTATTCCAGTCTGTGTGAGACAATTTAATTCTAGGTCACGCTTGCACTCTTAATGAAAGCCTTGGCGAAGCCTTCCCTTAATCCATTTTCCTTCTCCCCAGCTGATACCAGTCCCCGTCTACCCAAGTGTGCTGAAGAATTTGCTCCATCCATCAGGTTTTAGAGAGCTGTCAGAGGGATCAGGATGTTTGGCTGCTGCCTGAGACAGCACAGCCATGCCCAGCAGGGCTGGGAGTCTCCTTTCTGGCCCCCCAGTCCCTCCTGCCCACCCAGGAAGGGATGTTCTCCAGCCCCTTGGATTTTTCCCTAGCCTTTTGTTTCCCAAGGGAAGAGCAAAGGCTGGGGAGCAGCTTGCAGTGCCTGGCCATGGCATTGGCAGGATGGGGGCAGGGGGTCCTATCACCCCAAAACTGGGGAGGAGAAAGAAGACAGGATGAACTGAAGCGCCAAAACAGCCTCTGCTGTGGCTAAACCCCAGCTCTTCTCTGGGATCTCACATCCCAGGCATGTGAGGCGCAGGACAGGTGGCACTGATGACTTGAACAACCATGAGTAACTTCACTCCTCCTTCCTGCTTCGGCTTTCCCTGCAGGACAAGCTGGGAGCCCAAACTTCCAAGCGGGGAAAGTGGATGAACACCTAGGTCTGCATTACTTGGAGGCATTTCCCTCCACAGACCAACCCACCAAAGCTGTTTGATTCACCCAAAAGTGGATTTACTTCCAAATGGGGACTTTTGCCACATCAAGGTATTCTTTAAAGGGGGAGAACAAGGTGCAAACAGGTCAAAAGGATCCCAGCCCCGATGTTCCCACCACTCACCCCTGCTCCTCCATCATCTCCTGGAGCTCCATGCACTTCAGCTCCACCCGCCGCTTGCGCTCATGGTCCAGGATTTCCCGGTGAGCCTTCTTCACCATGCTGGGCTCCACCAGCCGCACCTCCTCCTCGCCCTTGTGCCACGTTCCCGAGGCGCCGGGCTGGGGGAAGCCGTTGGAGGCTTCCTGGGGCGAAGGCACGTCGGCCCCATTGTTGTAGAGAGCCATGATCACCTGGGAGGGAGAAAAAGAGTCAGGGTCAGTCCCTGCCCTGCTTCCCCTCTCACCCCATGACAGCGAGGGGACCCTGCTAGGACCTGAGAGCAAAATCAGTCTTGAAAGCAGGTTGATGGGGACAGTGACTAGGAGATCTCCCTGCACCTTGCTTCTGTTTCCTCAGCCTCAAAGCAAGGCTGGGGCTACTCCCATCACCATGCTAAGAGGGCTGGCTCCTGGGAAAGAGAGGAGGATGCTCTGCTCCAGCCTGGTAGTGAGAAAACCTGGCCAAGAGTGGGTCTGTGGGACCCGAGACTATACAGCAGCAGCAGGACAGGTGGGCAGGGGTCCCTCCCAGCCCCATGGACCCCATTGTCAGCCAGTGTGGGTTTGGAGCAGGGACAGGCATCCATGCTCACAGTCCTCTAGGGACACTCTCCACTCAGCAAGGGAATGGACTCAAAGACCTCAGATATCCCCTTGCATTTCCCAGCTGCACTGGCTGCTTTGGTTGCAGTGGTGGGACATCCTGATGTCTGGCTCAGGCAGCAAACACTTGCTGATGCTCTTGGGCCATGGCCTGGCACTCTTTGGCCATGACCTGGCACTCTCTGCCATGGCCCAGCGTGGGCTGCAAGGGGTGATGAGGATCCCCACCAGCTACTGCCCCGCTGCCTTCTCCCTGCTCCTTCACCTTCACGTGTCTCTGCCTCCTCTTTCCACCACCACAGTCAATGTGTCCTCACTTGGCTCCAAAAATAACCCCTCGGAAGAGGACAGCCGTTCCCGAGCAGCACTGCCGTGCTGAGGCTCTGGCTGATGCTCCCCGAGCCCGAGGGAGGAGATGCTCCCAAATCTCCTGGATCAACCAGACAGACACAGCCCTGTCTCAGCGCCCTCAGGCCATCGGCGCATGGCTGAGCACCCACTCCTCACTGTCCCTGCTGTCCTGCCATGCCCCAGCTCCCCTGCCCAGCACTCCAGCCCTCTCCCGAGCACGGGATGCTCCCACTGGAGATCTGCTGCCTTAACCACCAGCTCCACCAGGCTGCAGAGGCACCACCTGGGCTTTACAGGTGGGCACCACAGGCAGAGCATCCTGCCTCACTCTCCAAGCTGGATTTGGGCTTGGAGACACAGTTTTTGCCAGAAGCCACTTCTCTGAGGTGTTTTTATCCCAGGGATCCTTCTGGAGAGGCTTTTCCAAGGATGGGTGTCACCTGCACATCATCTCCTATGTAGAAGCAGCCAATCCTTTGGTGGCTGACACACGCTGCCCATGGAGGATGGGGCAAACACTAGCCCAGGGAAGGAGGGGTCCCTAAGCCCAGTAGAGGCATGAAGGGCAGATGGACCATGGACTGATCCGCACTGTTTCGAGCCCAGGAAAGACTTGCCACTCCCAGTGTGCCATTCCACCAGGATACCAAGCAGTTCAGAGCTTTCCATGGCCGTGCCAGTTGGGACAGAGCCAGGGTGGGAATGCAGATCTCCCACGAGGGGCTTTGACAATGTTTCTTTGCTGTTTGAGAAGAAAAAATACCTCAGAGCCCTCCTTGGGGTGGAGGGGATCCCAACCCGGCTAGGAGGCGTCTCCCACCCCTCAGTATCCCAACAAGACATCCCTGACTTTCCCGCTGCCACTGGCTGCCCCACACAGTCATTTATCTCCTGATGAGCCTGCCCAGGAAGGACGGCAGCTGAGTGTTTAATTACAAGGCATTTTTTTCCCCCTTTTTCCCCCCCGTTACTACCATGCAGAGAGGAGCCAACAGCCTTTATTTCTGCAGAGGAATGGGGGAGATCCTGCTGCTGGTGCAGCAGGAGCCAGCCAGGGCTCTCCACTCCTGGATGCTCATCCCTGCACCTGGAGGGTGCCTTGGTCCCTCCTTGCCAGCAGCTCCCACATTTCAAACCTCCTGACACCCCACAGCCCTGCTCAGCCCTTCCTGCCCACCCTGAACCCAGCCCCCTCCATATCCCCGGGAGGCTCCAGGCTGGAGAACAGAGAGATGCTGCAGAAAAACCTCCCTTGGGGGCTCCTCTCCCTCTTTCTCCCATCAGGACATGAAGCCAAAAACCTGGAAGGAAATTAGGGAAAGGGGAATGCTCCCCACTTAGAAACCTTCCCCCACAGAGGGGCTCAGGGAAGGAGAGGGGAAAGGAGAGGATGCTTCCTGCAGCAGCCTCTGCTTGCTTGTCCCCAGTGGGAATTCATTTTATCCTGAGCCCAGCAGTGGATAAATTCTTTGCTGAGAAACCTTGAGAGTGTGTGGGATATAGAGCTGGGCAGATAGATGGAGATAAACTGGCACCGGGATGGGTACCTGTGGGAGAAGGCTGCATGGAGGGGGAGGCATGCACATCTGCCAGGAAATGCTCCCTGTTTCCATGAAAAGGATGGAGCTGGAGAAATCTCCCTCACACCTGGGGCTGGGAAGGTGGAGCTGGACTGGGGATGGACACGGTTCTGCATCCCAGTGTCCCCTCAGCCCTGAGCAATATCCACCGGGGGAGCTGCCACCAGCCCCCTGCCTCAGCCACAGCACGGGCAGGGAAACAAAGGAATGGGAAAAACCCACCCACAACCCTTCCCCCAGCTCTCCAAAGGGGTTCCAGGCAAATCCCTGCCTGCCAAACAGAGCCAGCCCTACACTGCTGGTGACAATGGGGACAAGGCACCTGGGCAGAGGGAGCCCATGTCCCCCAGCTGGGTCTGTGCTCTCCCTGGCCACAAGGAGAACCCCAGTAGTGCCCTGCACCCTCAGGGGACAGCTCAGGGACACAGAGTGGCTGCCACCACCACAACCTCAATCCATCGGCCACCACACCGGGACCACCCGGCTCTGCCAGCACCAAAAACGGCACCAAACCCATCAGCACAGCCCTGTCCAAACAGCAGTGGCTTCCTGCCTGGCTCGGCGCTACCCCGATAATAAAGATGATGGTTAAATATTTCATTATCTGCAGTAATTACCCACAAAACATCAATCACTGGCAGCCGCTGCCCGGCTGCCTCGCCCAGAGGGAGAGGAGGCATCCTGGGGTGAGCTCTGTGTCTCCACGGACTCCCAAAGGCTGCAGGATGTAGCTGGGGACAGCTGCTGGCATCCATTCCCACCTCCCAAATTCCCTTACTGCCACCCAGGAGGGCCCAAACCCCCTGGCACCACAGGCTGGAGCTGCTAGGGAGACTCCTGAGCAAATCCCTCTTTTCCCACATTAACCAGGCAGTCGCCCACATGTTTTGGGATCCTGATCCTCCTCCCACGTGCCACCTCGGGCCTTGGGGAGGTCAATCCAGCTTTTCAGCTTGCAGGTGCTTTCCAATGCCTGGATGAGAGCTCTTGGAAGTGTTCAGAGATGCCCCATCCTCCATCCTCATCCTCCATCCCTATCTTCATTCTCATCCCCAAATACCATCGTCCTCCTCATCCCCCATCGTCCTCCTCATCCCCTTCCTCATCATCATCCCCATCCACCATCCTCATCCCCATCCTCACCCCTATTCTTCATTCTCCTCCTCATCTCCATCTTCCATCTTCATCCCTCTTTTCCATTCTCCTCCTCCTCACCCTCCACCACCATCCTCCATCCCATGCCTGGGTCTCTCCTTCCTTTCTCAGCCATGCTCAATCACACCCAGGATGTGGAAGACCTGGGCACCCACAGTGCCAGCTCAGTGACTGTCAGGACGGACAGAAGGACAGACACACTGCACTGTGCAAGGCCGAGACTCGCCATACTGACAGGTTTTGGGGCTGCTGGTTTCCAGCCAAGCCGTGAACGGAGCTCACTCCCTATGGGCTGGTGTGAAGTGGCCCCAGGATGTGACCGTCCCCATGTGCCAGCCCTCGGGCTGTCCCACCTGGGCTTTGTCCAGCTCACAGGTTCAGAACTCCAGCCCAAAAGGAAAGAAGCAAAATGATGAGAAAAAGAGTGTTATTTCACCAAACTGCTTTGGCCCTTTTATTTCGCAGCCCAGAACAAGCCCCTTCCCAGCCGGCTCTGCTGAAATCCCCCCTCGGGCCCCGCTCAGCCCCCGGGCCATGCCCGCAGCCCCCGGCGCTGAGCAGCCGCGCCGCAGGGCCCTGCCGCCGTACTGCGGATGGAGCCGCTTCCCGAGGGGAGCGGGGATGGCAGCGGGGGGGCGGCAGTGCCTGGATGCTCTCCCGGGTGCCTGGATGTTCTCCCGGCATCTCTCCCTCACTGGGGAAAGGAGGCGGCGGTCTCCGGGCATCCTGCCCCCTCCCCGTGCCTCGGTGCTAATTAAAGCCGCCTCCGGCCGGTGCTCCATTAATTCTCGCCACATCCAGCTGCACCAGCCGGGGCGGCCGTGAGCACCCCCGTGCCGAGATGCGGGCACGGGATGTGGGCAGCGAGCCCAGGACGGCGGCTCCCTGGACCACTCATGCACTGAGCGTGCCAGAGCTCGGTCTCAGCATGCCAGGGACAGCCCGGATGAGGTGAGGATGCCTCAGTCACTCCAGAGAGGCTGAGAGGGGTGGTCCGCATGGTTCTCCTGCCTGCTGGGATCTCATCAGGACACACCACCGCTGACTGAAACCACAACCCTGTCCCCAAGCATGCACAGCCCCATCCCAGGCTGCTCCCTGTCTGTGCTGTGGCGACAGCTGGGAGAAGATATTTTTTTTCAGGATACAAAATACACCAGAACACCATGGCCAGGCAGTCGGCCTCCTCTAAACACCCAGCTGGAGTTACAAGGAGGAAAAGTCCGGGGTTGCTGCCATTAATTGGGCTGACCTTCTCCGGAGCTGCCTTCCAGTGCCAAAAACCATGACTCAGACCTTCAAGAACGAGGGAAAAAGGCAAATCCAGCTTTAAAAGGGCAGCCATTCTGGGGCTCGTTAGCGCTGCCCTCCAGCCCCAAGCCACAGGGATGATGCCTGCGGGAAGGGGCAGTGGGAAGGGGTTGGTGACAGCCGTCCCAGGGCTCCCATCCCTATTTCCCCAAGCCCGGGGCATCCTTTCCTGTAGCTGCCCGACCAAAATTTGACACCTCACAGACTTTAAAGCAATTAGTAAAGAATATATGGATGCTGGCTGGGGGGTCAGGAGCTACAGCTGCTTGTGCATACCTACGTCTGTGCAGATATATATATATATATAAAAATATATATATATTTTAAAATAGATGAGGAGGCTGGTGGAGAAGCTAAACAGTTGCTAAGCAACTGGGCTCCTTCCTGGCTTGGGGATATAGGGATGGGGGAGCCAAGGTTGGGGACTGGTCCCTCACCAGACAAGCATCTCACAGGGATGTGGGCACAGAGATCCCCTGGAGAGGATCCAGGGAAAAGGGCACAATGGAGGGTGAGGAGCCAGGATTTACTCCTGTCCCTAGAACGCCGTGGCTGAAGCCCCTCCAGCCTGAACCCCTTGGGCTGTTGGCTATTGAGAAGCTCCGTTCTCAGCTCTGGCTGGAGAAGAGCTGGTGGGAAAGGGGTCACACCATGGTAGGGAGCAGCCCCAGGACCCACGCAGGGTCAGGAACGACCCCATTCCTGAATGAGGGATGAGGGAAAGGAGCAGCACATCCACGTGGCAACAGCAATCCCCCCGTGCCGAGTGGAGAGGCAGCGGATCCAGGTGATGAACCCTCAGCCCCCGTAGCCCTCTGGCCACACTTTCCTCATCCCCTTGGGAATGCCCTACGAGACCTTCCCCAAAGAGGAGGTGCTTAAATAAGGAATGGGGATGGAGAGAGGGAACAGCCACAGCAGGTTTTGCACCCCTGGGGCCATTTGCTTTGCTGGGCAAGGAGTCAGGAGGAGGCACCATCAGCCCGAGGCCCATCACCCCTCTGAGGAAGAGGAGTAATAACACTACTACAAATAAAGGCAATTATTGAGCACATGGAGGAGCAGGAGGATGACTGTCACAATGAGGTCACCTTCCCCAGTGGGGACACAATCCCTGCAAACAACCCCTGGGGCTGAGCGCTGCAGGTATTGGGGGGTCACGGCCAGTGCAGGGGGAGCATCCAGCTGGGAATCCCCCCCACCACCCCCCCCGTGGCTGGCTGGGTGGTTGTGTAACGGGAGGAGCTATTCCGGGGTTTGAGCACATTATATAAGCCACGGGCCACCTGGCCGGGGAAAACGGGAACTGGGAGACAGGAAGGAGGAGGAGGAGAAAGGGCTTTGGGGACTGGAGACCCCCACATCCGGCAGACCCTCAGCATCAGGACTAAGCCCATAGGGTGACCTGCACCCTGCAGGCATCCCCTGCCCAGAGATACGGGGTGAGCACCCTCTGCTCCCTCTTCCAGCAGCCTCCAGGACCCGCTGCCACACATCCACCCACAATTGGATCTGGCCCCTGGGGCACGAGACCCTTTGTCCAGGGGAAAAGCATCATTTTCTTGGCATCAGGGACAAAGCCAACCAAGACCCCTGCACCCCTCTGCCTGGCAAAACCCCTGCTTGCCATTCCCAACAGTGATCAAGGACCGAAGGTTCCCTTAAAATCTGCCCAACTTCTGGCTCTGAAAGCCCCCGACATTCCCTGCACGTGTTGCCAGGATGAGTCCTGGGGCAGGGGGAGGCAGGTGGGATGCCGGGGGGGTTTAGGGGAAAGCAGGTGAGACACAGAGGGTGGCATTGTGTGAGGCCACGCTGGCAGAGCAGGACAGAGTGATGACGATGTATTTGGACACAAACACTGTCCCCAAAATCCCACCAGCAGAGGTGTCCCTGGGCTCCTGCCAGAGAAGAATCCACATGCCAGGGCAAGGAGACCAGTCAGGGCATGAGCATCTGCACCCTTGGAGAAGGTCCCTGACATTTGTCATCAACCTGAGACACCCCCAAATGCTGCCAGCCCCCAGGTGACCCCCCTACAGCCTTGGGTGCTCAGGCAAACCAAGACACATCCAGTCCGAAATCTCACTCTGGAGGGAATGAATGGACCTGCGTCCTCTGAAAGCCACCTGCTCTTCCTGAGCCATGGCCTGACCCCCTGGCCACCAGCCCCCTGCGTGGCACAGCCCGGACATCCCTGGGGACAAACCTCCTGATCTGGGAAGGAGAAGCACAAAACACTCCCAAAAGACAAGCGGTTGAGTTGCTGCTGTGGCTCCCTGCTGCCGTGGCTCCCTGCTGCCAAGCCTTGCCCCTCTCCTTCCCTCGTGCAACACCCGCAGGGTTTGAAATCTCGTCAGCCAAACCCTCCCCAGCACAGCCTGGGGGTCCACACAGCAGAGAGGGGGGCTTTGTGGACCTTGTCTCAGCCTCGTCTCCCACCTGCACCACACTAGGCACCAGCATCTGCCGAGGGCTCATCACTGTCCCGTCCTTCCCAGCCGAAAACCCACTGCTGGGGGTTACCCACTGTCCCAGTCCCAGCCTCTCCCCCCAGCATGGAAAAGAGGGATGAGGGCACCTCCCCACCAGGGAGCCCCCGGCACATCCAGGTCCCTGGAGGGATCCCATGTGCCCCAAAAAGCACCTCATCTCCAGGCTCCTCACCCCATCCCACACCCCCAGGAGCATCAAACCTCATGGGGGGACACCCCTGGCAAACCCCTCCCGGTGGGGTCCCCAGCTGTCCCAGCACCCACAATACGATGGGCGCCTTACCGATCCCTTCCATCCATGTCTCTTTGGACACCCCAATTCCCAGCCCCCCTGAGGAGCAACGCTCCCCCAATCCCCATCCCTGTGGGTCCTCACCCCCCTGCCCCGAGTGAGCATCACCGGATGGGTGGGGGGGCCCCGTCCTCCCCCACCCCCTGCACCGCCCCGCGTCCCCCTCAGGGCCCAG
>VZTF01000282.1:226488-289753 GCA_013397755.1 Cnemophilus loriae | reverse complement strand
CATCCCATCCCATCCCATCCCATCCCATCCCATCCCATCCCATCCCATCCCATCCCATCCCATCCCATCTCCTATCATAAATCCCATCCTCTACCCCACCACGCATCTCATCCCATATTCCACCCCGCATCCCATCTCGTATCCTACTCTGAATCACATCCCATCCCATATCCCACCCTGAATTTCATCCCACCCCTTACCTCCTCGCCATGATGCCCCCAGTGGTCCCCAGTGCAAGCCCAGTGCTTCCCAGCCCTGCCCAGTTCCCAGCTGATTCTCCAGCACTGCCTGGGAGCACCTGGAGCACCCCCATCCCGGCAGGTGGGGGGGCTTTGGGATGGCTGGGGGAGTTGTGGTGACACGGGAGGTGTCAGGTCCCCAACAGGGACATTCCCCAGTGCTGCAGCTCAGGTAATGAGTCGGTGTTAACGAGCCCATAATTAATTTTCATTTCCTTCACTGACGCCGAGCACTCGCCCTCCTTGGCGGCCAGGAAATGGTGAAACTGGAGCAGGGGGAGAGCTCCCAAACCTCCCCTAAGCCACCTCAAAACTGCCCAGCGTGGTCATGGCCAGGGCTTAGCTGCCCAAAACACTCTGAATTCACCCCGGCTGCTCTGCCAGGGACACCAAACTGGGGACACCTGCTCCCACCCCTGGCTCAGTTTCCCCTGCATTGCCTGGGCTCTGCATCCTGTGTGACCACAGCTCCCTCCTGAATTTGGCTGCAGGTTCCCAAGCAGAGCCCAACAAAAGCACGTGGCTGTCACTCCATGGGGGATTTGGCCTCGGAGCAGGATTTGGGGAGGGAATAGCTTCAGAGACAGGGATGGGGAGCCAGAGCTGGGGTCTAAGGGGAGCTTTTCTGGGGGCAGCCAAGGCTGGAGAGACCTGTCCTGGTGGGGATGTCTCCACAGCTGGTGGCAGCTGGGTGATGCTCTGTTTCCTGAGGGAGGACAGACCCAGGAACCGAAATGCTGCCAGCAACACCAGCCCAAAATCACTCCATCCCTCACCTTCCTCCCTGTCCCTGTGCACAGGGCTGAGGTGGCAGCAGGCCGTGGGGACAGAACTAGCTGGGGGGGACATGGTGCCCAGATGCAAACAGGGTTGGAGGGCATGAGCATCCTCTTTCCACAAGGATTAAACAACAGTTTGGGGCTTTTTGCTACATCTGCTGAGCAAAACCTGCATCCTGCATCCATTCTTCGTGTAGGGACTACATAAACAAGTGGCCATGTGTTGGACTTGTGTCTCTGTTAAACTCCAGCCAAGCAGTGGGGCTGGATTTGGGAGGTGCGGCCCCCGGAGCACTGCCAGGGCCACTGCCACCTCCCCCTGCTCCTGCCTTTGTCCCCGCCATGTCCCCCCCGGGCTGACAGCAGATGTCACCTCCTAGGAGGAACCTCCTGCGTGGTCAGGACTATTCCTGGCTTAATGCTGGAGGGGGAAATCAGCCCATGACAGGAAAATCCAGCATCGTCAGGGTGAGCCCGTGCCCTTTGCAGCACCATTATCTTCCCAACACCCCGCAGCGTCCGCAGCGCTGAATAATGCATCAGGTCCTGGGAAACAAAGAAGATGAGGGATGAAAAAGCAGCAACAGGGAGACCCTGGCATGGGGGGGGACAGGAGCCCCATGGGGCTTCCTGCTCTTGGCCAGGAGCCAGGGCTTTGAAGCAGGACCACACCAGGGTTTGACCAGCAGTAGAGAGAACAGCAGTGGGTGATGGAGCGCAGTCCAGCCCAGGGTGCAGGATCCCGGCCAGAGAGCTGACACAGGCAGCAAACACAGCCACAACCACACCTGGAACGGGACGGAGAAAGGCAATAGCCATCCGGGTGGGAAAAATCAAGAAAAGCAGGGAGAAAAAGCTGCCAGGCAGGCAGGCAGGGTGAAGCCATGAGAGCAGCGAGAAGGGGTGATCTGGTGGAGAACAAAAGGGGAGAGATGGAAGGAGCAGAAGGGTCGGTAATTGCAGGCAAACAGGCAGAGCCAGCCACGGCTGGGGGGAGAGGAGGAAAATCATCACTTGAAAGAAACCGAGGATTTGGGAAGGAGAAGGAGAAAGAAAAGGCGATAAATAATTAAAGGAGATCAAACGAGGCAGGCAGAAGAACAGGCCTAATTGCAAGGATTTGCGCTGAGGTTCGACATCTCCAGCAGCCTCCTCCTGACGCAGAAGAAAGGGCGGCCGGGAGTGGCGGTGCCGTGCAGGAACGTGCTGCTGGCACGGCACAGGCAGGAGCCCCTGATCAAAGCCTGGCGCTGGCTTTCATGGTGCTCAGCAACCCCGACGAGGCAGGGGGGGAAGAAAATGCCAGAAAATGCAGGAGCAAAGCAAAGGCACGAAAGGGAAGGGGCTAGGGGCACCGCAATCCCGTGAGAGCCCAGGGTACGATGGGGACGGGGCATCGGAACAGCCCCACACATGCCCAGGGTGACCTTGGGCCAGTCAATTGTGGCCCGGCAGCTGGAGGCTCCCATCCATTTAGGCTTGACCAAGTGGCCACGTGGCCCAGATCAGTGCTGGGGTGGGTTTGCTGGGTTTCCTGCTTCCCCAGGGTTCCCTAACCCTCCTAGCGCTCAGCAGGGGTGTTTCTGCCGTGTGGATTTATTGGGTCACTCTTTGAAGCCTTGGGAAATGTTCTGTACCTGCGCTGTGCTGCAGCAAGGAGATCCCCACATCCTGTGCCCACCTCCCTCGGCTCATCCGGGAGCTCCTGCCTGCTGCTTTTCTTGGCACCTCCTTACCCAGAAGTAACAAGTCCAGGAGGAAAGAACGATCCAGTGTTGCCCTTCCAGCCTGGAAGTACCTCTGAGCAGTCATTCATCACCAGAGCCATCCTTTGCTTTTATGAACCCAAAGGGCAAACCCTCCCAGAGCATCACCCAACGTGGGAGAAGCAGAGACCTGCCACTGTCCCAGAGTCCTGAGGTGCATCCTCGCCCCTGTCCAGCGCACACAGTCTCATCTGTGACCCCATCCAATCTGTCCCAGTGTCCCCACAGGCAGCAGGTGCCAGGGACGGGCAGGGTGGTGGCAGAGCTCAGCTTGAGCATGCTAACCTCTCCTAACAGGCAATCAAATCCCTGCCCCGGCAGGACTCCCTGCATATTAATTGCACTGCGTTATCCAGCCATCTGTTCCCGCAGCCAGGAAAAGAGCAGTCCCTTTGGTCTCCTTTATTAACAGGTTTCCCTGTAAATGCAAACAAACCCTCCCGCCTCGGCGCCGCTCTCCAGCTCTGCTTTGAGGCACCCAAGAGGGAAGTGGGAGCTCTCGGCATTTCAGTAAATCAAGAGCAGGGAATGCAAAGGTGGTGATTTCACACTGCCTGTGGCCAGGCAGGAGAGGCATGGGAGGGGGAGCGGCCTCTGCAAAGCCAAAGCCGCAGCTCAGATGGTTTGTGATGCTCCTGCTCACATTAAAGCCCCTTGTCCTTACTCTGTGAGGGAAGGGGGAAGCTGAGTTGGCTGTGGGGGAGATCTACTTGTATCCCCAGCTATACCCAACCAACCTCAGGGTGTATTTCCATCTCTCCTGTCCCCATTCCTGGGCAGAGGATGTGCTGCCTGCTCTGAACTGCCAGTCCCAGTAATGCGAGGCTGAGCACAGGGTACCCCAGTGTTGGTAGAGCAGATGCTGGGCAGCCCAGAGGAGGGAAAGGACAGCAACAACTCTCTGTCCTGGCCCCTTCTGTGGGGGAGAAATCACTGGAGATTGTGAATTTTGGAGGTGGGCTCCTGAGAGAGGGCAATAGTTACCCAGCAGCTTGCTGAAGTACCTCCAGCCCCTCTCCAGTTTTGCTCTTTTGCTGGAGCTGGGAAGGCAGCCAGCTTTGGCAAGGCAGAGGCTGCACTAAACTGGTGTAGTTTCTTCTGCTTCTCCTACATATCACCTAAATGCCATGGATTGTCCTCAGGCTCAGCCACGCCTGCTGCAGCTGTACCAGCCTTACCCCAAAGCAAGTGGCTGCTGCCATCTCTCAGCACCCAGAGCCCCCCGGCGTGAGATGGGGCTCAGGGTGGGAGGTCTGTACCCCCACACCAAAGCACTGGCCTTTGCACAGAGCCAGGAAGGCAAAAGATTTCCCAGGAACAAGGGACACAAGTCTGCCGGCCTGCTCCTGTGGTCATCCCACCTGAAGCATCTTGGGATAGCAATGATGAGGATGAGGCCCGAGTTACACCACTCAGCATTTGCTTTTCTCCTTGTTCTATCCTTTTCTGCATTTAACATGCTGCTGCAGCAGCACAGGAGCAGCAGGTGGGCTCGAGTGACCTGACATATGGCCATCTGGAGAATCTTTATTTATTACTCTCCACACACATCTCCTCTGTATCTTGACATCTGTGCTCTGGTGTGGAGCTGGGCTGCCCGAGGAGGCGGCAGCTCCACGTGCAGAAATGATGCTGCAAGGGAAGAGGTGCTTAGAGACCATCAAGACAAAAGTCTGCTCAGTAAAAAGGATGAAACCCAAGAGATCTGCACAGGTCAGGTTTTTCACCTCCTGGTCACTCCCCTCCACAGGAGGTTAACACAAAGGCTGCCAGCACTGGAGTGAGTGCTGTGACTCAGCAGGGCAGCCCCACTGCAGAACTTACAGGAGAGAAGATGAAGGTCAAGTGCCTCGGAGCCACAGCACCAGGAAAGAACTTCCAGGACGGAGTGTTGGCTTATCTGGGTACACCCAGCTGATTCCTGCTCCTCCCGAGGAAGGGTAGGCCCCAGATCCCTTCCTCCTCCAGGGAATCTGCTCAGAGAGAAGCGGTGGGATTTCCCACACCTTTACAAACCATCACCAGTCTTCAGAGGGATTGTTACCCACCACAGCACTGCCCAGCCACAGGGACAGCACAGTGACCGAGCAGGGAACACCTACACAAGTCCACTTCTCACCTTTGGCCAGTGTCCTTCTGGCCTCTGACTTCACTGCAGAGAGCCACAAGAAGGGTGTCTCATCTCCTTTCCCAAAAGGGAGCAGATTTCCAGGCACAGGGAATAGCTGCAACTCCAAAAATGCAGCATAGGACTGAGGGGAAGAAGAAACAACCCCAAAATTCAAACAGTGCGGGGACTCTGTTAACATTCAGGAGATTTGAAGGAGACCCTGGAGAACCTATGAGTCAGCAGGTGCTGAGACATAATCCTCTTCCACCTCAGCTCCACTTGCCCATGCTGCCCCCGAGTCCCTACTGGTACAAGCAAAGCTTTCTGCCGGTCCATGCAATTCCCCCAGACTTTGCTGGGTTTGGACTGCTGACACAAGAAAAGATTGAATAACCTAAGCCACACGATGAACCTCAAGTTCTAAAAAGTCTCCAACACTCGGAAATCTGCTCTATCTGCTGGATTAAAAATAGCAGGACTAGAACAAGTGTGTGTTCCTGTCCTGCTGGTTGCAAGGCAAGGCTTTCCCTGCAGCCCTGTGGAGCAATGTCCTGGGACCACCTGGGCACCCAGACTGGGACACACCTCTGGCAGGTGCCTACAAACCATTTCTAATATCCTGTGCTGCCTATTTCAGGTTTGAAATCGCTGACAGGCCTGCAAGACCCCTACACCCAGTTAGAGCAGTCTGCCACATGCTTTCCATTTATTGTTTGGAAGAGCCTCTGCCACGTTTACCAAGTCTGGCCTGTCACTCCTCCTCAGTGTCCTCCAGTTCCAACACCCTCCCCTGTCCCCCTCCAGCACGATCTTTCATTCTTTAATTCTATTAATACCACCTAATAATTACTTTGTTCCAAGCCTGCTGAGTAATGACTGCCAACGCTTCTATTTCATTACTATTCCTGTAAAGAAACCAAGCTTTTAACACGCTGAATTTCTGCAGAGGAGTGACAAGCACTGTGCTTGCTGTCCTCCTTGCCCACATCTTCCACAGGGCAGGAAAAGAACCAGGCACTTTATTCTCCAAGCATCTGCAACAGCCACAACTGTGTGATCTGGTTCAGAACGATGAACTAATTAAAATCAAAAAAATAAAACCCAGTTCAGAGAGCTCAGAAAAAAAAATACAAGTGGGAGGAAGACAAAAGGCAGCGACCAAAAAGCATCTACTACTTTTAGGTATCTTTCTTCTAAGTGACCACCCCACGTTCTCTGGCTCAAACCAACATTCACCTCGGTTCCTCCAGAGGTGCTGGGCTTTGGCTTTTCCTTCAATCACCAAAATAAAGTCTGTTCAACTTGGAATTCAGCCTACACGGATGAGAGCAATTCAAAGCAACGGCGTAAGCAGCGCAGAGCACGGAGGAAGAGTGAATTAATAGCTTCCTTCATTAAAGCTTACCTTCAAAGAACTCAGCAACAGAACTCGTCATCACCATCTTCTCGCAGACATTTATTTTTATATTCACAAGAGGATGAATGTAAGAGAAATTTATGGAGATGCTAAATCAAGGCTTTTGTTCCTAACTAGAAAGAAGTCGCTCTCAGCAGTTTAATTATTGTCTTAGTGCAGGACTGACGTTTCAAACGCTGTGCTCTTTCACTAACTCCTTTAAAATCAAATTACGTAAGAGATTAAGGTAACACAAGGTAACAGAGGTAATGCCACCTCCTGAAAAAAACACCTCTTGGATCATTTCACTCAGTTATCCCTTGTGCAGCCCCTACACCCATCTTGATCTGATCACACCTGGCTGTGCTGAACAAGGAGCCCAAACCCAGGCAGCAGCAGAGTTGGGAGTAATCAGTTCACCCCCTTTTTCAAGGCTGTTTCATCCCTGCTGAAACCAATCCCCTCTCAGAGACCTACAGCCTCCTCCTTCCAAAGGACAAGCACATCAGGACAACTCCACAGGGTACACTGAAAAAATGAGGCCGTTTTATTGATGATTAGACTCTCTGCACTGGCAACAAGCATCAAGCTAATACAGACAGACTTCAATCAAAGCATGAGCTTTGAATCAGAAGTCGTAAAGTGACATGATGCCTTAATAAATTAAGGAAGTTAATTCCTCCCCGTCATCAAGTCTTCACTTGAAGTTCTTTGCAAATTCCTCTCCTTTCTTAATAGAAGCCTTCAGCTCAGACATGGCCGCAGCAACCATCTTCTCTTCAAAGGGGGAGAGCTTGCCAAGGCCTAGGTTCTTCTCAATTCCTTTTTTCTGAGGGAAAGAGGATTTAAGGATTAACCATTCATTGAATGACCTAAAGAGTAGCTTAACAGCTCTGACTAAGTATTATCCAGCTGAGACAGAGACCCAGCCTGGCACCTGTGTTGTCTCTAGTCTGCCAACCCTGTGCTTCCTGGAAAGCCTAGAAGCCTCTTACTATCTGTGGCAACTTCTACAGCCCTCACAAACTTCTCATTCACTGTGCACAAGTGTGAAACCAGAAACCAACCCAGCAGCTCCTTCAAGAGGAGACTGACACCAACTGATCCTTCCTAACTCCAGACCCACCATCTGGCAAGAGGATCTCCTCTGGACTATGTCCTTTGCTTGCCATCTCAAACTGCCTCAGAATGGCCCTCCCAGGTTTGCAAGATATCTACATTCCCTTTTGATATCCCTCTGCTTTCATCCCCTCACCAGCCTGCCCCTAAGACAGCACACACCACCCTTTGCACCCCAGCATCATTGTTTTCCACCACTCCCTCAGGGTATGGGTGACAAAAAGAACACTTCTTTCAGAGTTCAGCAGAGGTCCTGAAAGCAAGCTGTTAATCCTAATCCATGCTGTAGCTCCCCATGTGCCTCAGTTTCTGAGGGATTTGCTTGTAGCAGATCAAGATGAGGAGACAGGATTGCTGACTCTGGTTAATCATATGAAAGCCCAGAGTAAACAGGCCTGACTTGCGGCAGGCATGACCTCTTAAGCCAAGTCTGAATCTCTGGATACTCAGCGATCTGCAGCCTAAGAGCAGATAAAAGCAGCAGCAGCCTTGTCAAGCTGAGCTACGTGCCTAAGTACCATACCCAAATATTGCAGACTCTTACAGGCACACTCAGCTGTTAACTCCAGCAGTACCAGGCATTCAGCTAAACTGAAACCACTGAGTACAACCCACAGGACACAACCAGCAGCTGCTGTTTGTATGGCTCATGATGTAAAGTACATACCCCCAGTTGCAGAGGTGTAGAGAAGTACGGGACCTCTGTCACATCCGATCTAACAAAGGCACATTCAACAACCCCCTGCTTTCCATTCATGGCATCCAGCAGGGAGAACACAAATCGAGCACCAGCATAGGCCATAGACAAGGTGGCAGAGCCTGGAAGAGTTAAACCACTTTCAGAACAGGTCACGTTGAAATTTGATACTTCCTTTAGCATCAAAGGTTTCCATACCAGTGGGTTTGCAGAGCTGTAATAATGCAGTGCCCTTGACTTCAAGCTCACGGCCAGTTAGATAAAGCAGCAGCTTTTTGGCCAGCTACGTGTATCTAACTGACCAGATTTATAAAAGAAACAGCTTAATTTGACAGAGAAGACCCTTTAAAGCCATAGGTGGTGTGGGATCAATTAATATTTAGTCTTACATACTGAGCTGTTTCTAGCAGCACAGCTCAGGCAGCAGCTGACAGAGTACAGCAGTTAGACTGGCAAACAGCAGTTCCTAACCTGTAAATAAGATTAAACTGCAGAGGACTGCAGCCCTACAGACAGTCAATCAGAATTACTTGGAAGCTTTACTCAAGAACCCACCTGCTCCTGCTTTAGCTTGGACAACTTCAGTGCCAGCTTCTTGAATTCTTGCTGTAAGCTTCTCCAGCTGATCCTGAGGAAACTCCACTTTTGGTGTGCACTGGATGGGGAAAAAAAAAAGTTACTACCAATACCAGAAGCCCTCCAGATTCAGCATAAAGCACACAATACTTTTTGTACCACTGCAGTTGTTACCAACAGTTCTCAACTGGGCAAATGGGTTTCCCCAGCTCACAGATTGTGTGACACTGACCAGCTGCAACATCAGGGCTGGGGTTACTGCACGGCCTGAAACAGGAACCCAGCCATGCCCAGCTTCCTCAGGGACAAAGCACAGCTTCACAGCCAAACCAGGGCTTGCCATGGTTCCTCACTGCTGTGTAGTCCTGTGCACTACAGACACCCTCCAAGCATTAGGAATTTCAGAAAGTCATCCTGTAAATATTTGGGTCACCATGGCATTATGGAAGTTGAGCCTTATGAAAGATCCAGTTTCCCAGCAGTACTTAGGAATTCACTGAACCTTCAGATACAGCTATGCCAGCATCTTAAGCACAGTTGTGTCTGTCCCAATGGACTGTTTAACCAAAGCACCCCTCAGCATTCAGCTGCTCCAAAGCCCTTGCTCTTACTCCCTAAGAAAATCCTTCTGTGAAAGATACTTTATTCCCCACCTAGAGCACAGCTTTTCCCCCTTTGTTACAGATTGCTCTGTGGCCACATCCCAGCATCTCCCCATGGGACTGCACCTGCTTCACAACTGCATTTCAGCCTGGCTGAGATGCATGAAGCGGCTGATTACCAGTCATGGCTGAACAGGCCTCCCTGCACAGCCTGAGCTGTGCCTTTCAATGCTGGAGGTTCAAGTGGGGTTTCCAGTCCATCACAGCAAAATCAATCCAATTTTTCTCCTGAAGCCAGGTATTCCTGTCATGAGATACTTGCCACAAACAGTGCCAAGACACCCTCAGTTCTTATCCCAAACTCCTTCAGAGGAAAGCTGGAACTGTTCACACTACCCAGAGGGGTTCAGGTTTAGATTGTTGCCTTCCACCTCATCCTGCACCCCCTCCCAGAAGGAAAGCAGCCATGAGAGCAGGGAAGACTATCTGTGCTCTATCCTAGCACTTTACCTGCATTCACAAAGGCACTTTACATCAACCCTAACATGCTGGCTGTGCTAAGTGTTAGGGTTGTACCCTAAGTGTGCTGCCATACGCAGCTGTCACCCTGACTTACCTGAGAGATCAGAGGGATGATGGTCTTCCCAGCATGGCCACCAATAACCGGAACAGTTACTCGAGCCGGATCCAAGCCCTAAAGGAAACATGAAACTTTCCAGCTTCTGAAGCACACGGGCAAGAAAAACAAATGAAAACACCACACTTCACTCTCCGCCCTGGATATCAGGACACACAGGGCAGGAGTTCTAGAGGCAGCTAGCTGTACTCCAGGGACAAAGCCACATCTACAGAGCGGAACTCGAGGTTACTCTGATCACTTCATACACTTACAGGATATTATTACTGCAGGTTTGGATAAGGAGCAGCACAACACAAACACCACCAGGGCTATTAAGAGCAGCAACCTGTTACAGCTCCTGATACTTTGCAGAGTATCCTGTGACACACAGCAGAGTTTGACTTGCAAACACACACAACTCAACCCTCTCCTCTGGTTGCATGGCAGGGTTGGGAATGCCAAGGGAATTAAGGCCAACATGTAGCTCACTTGCAGGGCACAGCTATGAAAAGGAAAGGTCAAAGTCTCTTGAACCACATTTTGCAAGAAACCTTATCTTCGGGCTCCTCTAAATAAGGGAGACAGGGAATCATTGCCTTTGCCTCTAGCTGCACAGAAATCTGAGCTCCTTTGGCTCTCTGCAGCGATTTTGAAAGCATTTCCCTATAGATCTGATGATCAAAGCAGGCAGTATCCCTCCCCCTGCACGTTAACCATGACCTGCCTTCAGTTCAGCCACAAAAGTATTCGCTCTGACGATGTCCAGTGTGGTAACACCAAAGATTTTGTTGGGATTATACACACCGTGCTTCTTGAAGACTTCTGAAGTTATTGGGATGGTTGAATTTACCTACAAGCAAGAAGATAAAAGCACTAATTAAAACCAGTTTAATAACAAAGCCAATGCATGAACTTAAGAGGCCAATTAACAACCTGAACGATACTTCCAATTTGGAATCAACTGTAGCCGATTACTTTAATGCCTAAATTGAAGAGCAATTTACAGTCAGGCTGGAATAAAAATCATTAATTTTAAATAACCATTATGACAATAAATTTGTTCATTCCCATTACAAAGGCTCCTCCCTTAGTGAGCTAAGGCTTTTATCCCAGCTAATAGACCAGCTTGCATTATAGCCAGTCACACAGACTTGGAAATATTAAGCACTTTTATATCCAAGTTTTCTCTGAATTAAACATAGCCAAGAAAAATGGGTTAGTAGAACCAGGCTTTTAGTGCTTTTCTGCAAATACACTGCAGACCTTAAAGACACTGGTCAAAATTAGCAGGAATTTGGATTACTCTAGTGTTCTCAGTCTGGAATTTGGTGAGGTTTTTCCTCTGCATTCCAAGGTCTCCAGAAAACACTTACTGGGTTAGAAATAATACAGATCATGGCTTCTGGACAGTGCTTTGCACAGGCAGATGTCAAAGAGGCAACGATACTGGCATTGGTGTTGAACAGGTCGTCACGGGTCATACCTAAAACACAGCCAGGGCAGGATTTTAAGTTACCCACAGTTACCATCACGGGCAGGAAATCCACTCAAAACCCAATATTCTGCTCTGAACAGACACACATCAGCTTCCGGTTTCACAGATCAAGAACAAACTCTCCAGCTGCAGTAATGAGCTGGCTCCAAAGGTAACTCCTCTCACTAATAAAGAGATCAGCCCTTTCCAGGAGCAACCAGCCCAACCGTCCATTGTCAGAACTCACTTCACTGAGGCTGCCTGAAGTACACTGTGACCACAGAGACTCACACCAGTGGTGCTCAGAGCAGCACAACTGCTCCCAGGATGAATTCTCCTCCCTCTTTGAAGTCCCTTCCACAACTACAGTTTAAATGCCAACTGCTGCGTGCAAAATACTGCTGGTTGTGTAAGTGCCACCCCACGTTTCTACTGCAGCAACTACTTTAACCATGAAAAATGAAGATTTAGGAAGAGCTAGGCATTAAAGTCTAGAATTTTGTTACGTTCCTAATAGGATACTGGAAAACAGAGTGGAAATGGAGCAGATCAGAAACATTCTAGGAAGGCTTAACAGCATTTATTCGGAGATGTCCCGAGAAGCTGCTGTATAACTGATGCAAAACAAAATGGATTATTTCTGTTCTGCTTGAGAAATGAAACAAAGAACCAGTTCTTATTCCTTGAGCATCGCTCTGGGACAAGAAACACTACGGGAGATTTAGGATCACTTGCACGAAAAGTCTTTGCAGCTCAGCCCCAAGTAGGAACTGCAGAAATCAATTCAGCCCATTTCACAAGGGACAGTCTAAGAGAGGCTGAACGAGCTGCCTGATACCACAAGGAGCTCTGGGGCAGGAGCATTAACAGACCCCTACACCCCAACAGACACAGCTCTGTTTGAGGAGCACCACTGCAGAGATCCGCTTCAAAGCGGCTCTGGGGCTTTCCAACCAAGAGAACTCACCCGGTTTTCTAGGGACTCCCGCCGGAATAACAACAACATCACAGCCCTTCAGACATTCTGGCAACTGCTCAGGTCCCATGAAGCCTGAAATGGAAGACATTCAGGCATTATGTTTTTGACAGTTATTAAATAGCTGACACTTTGAAGTATAAAATCATGCCCAGAGGCATCCAAGTCCTTTTTTTTAATTTAACCTTCAATTCAGACTTAATGCTGAAAAGCAAAGAAACACAATTATGGATGGATCCCATTTGATGTTTTCTCCTTGTTTCAAAACTTACAGAATGAGAGTGGTGAGAATCTCACATTCACCTGTTTTCCAAACTCCCAGTTCCTCGTGCTATGTGCATTTACCCTCCCTCGGCACCAGAGTCAGTGCCCCCAAAGAACTGCAGACAGGCACATTCACGTAAAATGTCACCTTTTGGTGATCTTCAGATAAAAGAAAGATGAGCAGATTAAGTTTTGATTTCATCAGAATCTAAGAGAAAAGAAGCACATGGAATTCATGTGGACACCCAGGGAGTGTTAAATCTATTTCTAGTCAAACTCTTAAATCCAACACTCTGAGATAATTCCACTGAATGTTTCCTGCCAGATATCACAAATTCCCCTTCAACAGTGCAAGCATAGTCCGTTTTCATCTCCATACACATCAATCTAATCAGCTAAACCTTAATTAATCATTCACTGCTTGAGGAAAAAGCTACTTAAATTGATACTGGGCTTCAGGATCAGGGGGTGAAGATCTCCCCTCACAGGCAAGGGGCATTCAGGGTCAGAGCCACCCCTCCGGGAGGATCCCTTTGGAACACAGGCCATTCCCAGGGTACCTTTGACGCCGGCTCTGGTCTCGATGTGGCTGAGGTCAGCTGCCACGCCTGGAGTGTGAGCGATGTCGTAGAGGCTGAGCTTGCTCACCAGAGGGCTGTTCTTCAGCAGCAGGGACAGGGGCTGCCCGATGCCCCCCGAGGCCCCCAGCACTGCCACCTTGGCATTGTTCTGTGCAAAAGAGACACCAAACACGTTGTGGAGCTGTTCTGGCAGTTACCCCCTCAACAGTGACCTTGGGGATTTCACCACTCTTTCTTTACTTTTAGCTCTATTTCTCAATTTTTTACCAAGCACTCTGCAAACTTGATAGTCTAAACCTACAGAAAATGACCCTCACAGCAGCCTCACAGAGATCCTTCAGGTTTATCGGTAGGACAGGCTGGAGGAAATGGTTACCTGTGATCTTAAGCTCAAAAGGGAAGCAAGGCTAGGGCAAAGGAACCCAAAGGATCACCTTTCTCCCAATGGAAATGCCTGCATGAGACTAATACCTGCCACCCTGTGGGCCCAGGCCTGATTTAGGGCAAATCTGGTTTGTAGTTTTTCTAGTTTACACTGCCAGTATAAAAAAAAAATATGCCTTCTATTTGGCAAATCAATACATCTAATGGACTACAATAAATGTAATAACCACTGCATATATGAGAAGAAAATGTTTACACCTGATATAAATTCAACCTGCAGATGCCTCACGACTGAGGACTGAGAACATTAAGTGACTACGATTTCCAGCTTTGATCATGTGGCTGAGAATCAAATAAAATCAACTTTGCTTGCCCAGTGAACCAATTTTATCCTCACTCAGGTACTGGCAGGGTGTAATTTCTCCCACAAATGCCTCTTTGCAAAGTGTTGCTACACACGAGGAAAGCTGCTTTCAGGGGCCAGAACAACCTTGAACTGCAACACTCTGCCAAAGTGATGGAAAATTCCTGTGGAGATGTAACAAGCAATCACTGCTGAGAAAGCCATTCTTTATCACAGTCTTACCAGATAAAAGCCATAATAGCTCCACGTCCTTTCATTAATAGCTTAATTACTGGGCCATGATGGGAAATAATCTACCCATGAACTGGACCAGACTAATCCCAGACCAATTTTCTTGCTACAGTAACAAACATAATTTTGCATAAAACTCCTTAAGAGATAGCAAAGTCTGGCATGAGTCACTGCTGAGCCCCATTTGTGACCGAGCTGACACCGTGGGGTCAAAACCTCACTGCTAATAAATACAGCTCCCATTAAAAGACTTAGACACGGCTCTCCTGTACAGCACGTTTTTATAGCCGCAATAATCACTCTTTTACATCCCAGCAGGACTATTAATATTGGACAGAGGTCGGTCTCTATCTGAGCAGCCACAGCAGCAGTGGTTTGGAGCCAGCACACTGGATTTCGGCACACGAAGGATTACTGCTAAACCCCAACCACCAGCTTTAGTTCTTAACACCTTCGGAACGCAGGGGCACATTTGCACTAGAGGGAGGAAGCAGCAAACCCATCATCCTCCGCAAACCACCAGAGAGGAGTTCATACTGGATTATCAAACTCGCAGCCTGCCTGGAGCAGGGCGGGAGCTGCTGGGCCGAGACCCGCACGGCCACGGCCCCAGCACGGTGCTGTCAGCGGGCACAGCCCGGCACAGCCAGCACCGAGCCCCCCCGAGCCACGGTCTGCAACCTCCCCGCGCCCCTTCCCCTGCCTGAGGCACCGCCACACGCCCCCAGCCCCTCTCCGAGCAGGGTCTGGGCCGCACCGCAGCCCTGCAGCCCCTCACCGGGGAGGTCCCGGGCTCCACAGTCCCCTCATTGAGGCCCTGCGCCCCTCACCGAGGAGGGGTCTGGGTTCCACAGCCCCTCGCCGAGGAAGACCGGGGCTCCTTCCCAGCCTCGCAGTCTCTCATCGAGGGCCTGCGTTCCTCCCGAGCCCTGCAGCCCCGGAGTAGGAATTATGCCCAAGCCCGGCCCTGCAGGCCCAGAACGGAGAACGACCAGGCCTGCACCCCTCCACCGGGCAGAACCTGTGCTCCACACCCTCCTCAGCGAGCAGCACCGAGGCTCCTCCCCGGCTTCCCCCCGAGCTCCGCAGCGGCCCCAGAAGCGAGGAGGAAGCGCGGGCCTTGACCCCGACCCCCGTGGGGCGGTGCGGGCGGTGTACCTGTGCGGAGGTGGCGATGCCGCGGCGCAGGGCGGTGGCGCTGGCGGTGCTGAGGCGGGACAGCATGGCGGGCACGGCGGGGCGCGAGCGGCGGCTGCGGCGGGATCGGTGACTCCAACGACCTCCACGGCCTGCGCGGCGCCTGCGCGGCCCCGCCCGCGGCTCTCGCGAGACCGCCGCCCGCGGCGGGAAGGGGAAGCGGGGCAAAGTCTCGCGAGATCCCGCCTGAGGTAACCCTGGAGACCGGCGGGCGTCGCTGCGTGCGGCCGGGCGGGGAGGGCGGAGCGGGGTGTCGCGATAGTCGGCGACAGCCGAGCGCATGAGGGATGGCGGGGGTGATGCTCTGCGAGCCCCGGCACCTCTACAACATCATCAACCAGTACCGGTGGAGACCCCGGTTGACGGAGCCCAACTACCTGTGCCTGCTGGGTGAGGCCGCGGCACAGGCCTGTCCCTGCCTGCCCCTGTCCCTGCCTGCCCCTGTCCCTGCCTGCTGCTGCCGCCCCTGCCTCTGCCTGTCCCTCCTCCTGCCTGCGCATGCCCCTCCACGCCCCTGCCAGTCCCTGCCTGCCCTTGCCCCTGCCTGCTTCTTCTGCCCCTGCCTATCCCTGCCTGCCCCAGTTCCTGCTCTTGCCCCTGCCCCTGTCCCTGCCTGCAGCCAGGCACTGTGCTCAGCCCAGGCAGATATCCTGAGCCAATGGGGCTTGTGAGGAAAAGCATACACATCGCTTCTCGTCATTTCGGGGGCCTTGCACTTGGACCTTCCTCCTATCCCATTTCAGGTGCCATGACCTGGCGCTGCTTTGGCTTTCCTCATGCTCAGCTCTCCGTGCTATGATCAGTCCCATGGATACACACTCTCCCCTGCTGCTCCCAGAGGTTTTAGAGCTGGACTAGATTTCTCAACCACTACACAAAGATTCCTGATAACCACTTCCGTTTTGCACGGTGCCAATACCCCCAAAAGGGTGCCCGATATTGCAATGTCATTAAACGTTTTGGTAAGGGAGTCAGCCAGTTTGGGAGGGGGTTTGGGGTCTTTCCAGTGCCCCTCTCCCCAGCTCTGGAGCAGCAGAGGCAGAGCTGCTAGGCAGGTCAGAGCAGGAACAGGGCAGAGCACAGGACTGATGCTGGGAATGCTGCAATTGGGTCAGGACTAACAGTGCTGGTTATCACTTGGTGTTACACACAGACTCACATCAGCCCTGGAGTTTGTTATACCCACACCAGAAGGCCTCAGTTTCCAAACAAACAAATCACAGAATCATCAAGAGGCCTTGAAGACCATCCAGTCCAACAGCTGACCCAGCAACACCATAACCACCCCTAAACCGTATCCCCAAGTGCCACATCCCCAAATCTCTTTCTCTGAGTGATGCCAGTGCCTCAAGTCCCACTGACAAAACACAAATATGATTCCACTTTTAAAAGCCAATCGCTCTGTCTTGGTTGGTTTTTTTTCAGATGCTCGTTCTCAGCGTGAATTCGACGAGAGCCACATTGTTACAGCCCAAAGGATTGAACGGGTGAGGGGACTGCTGCTTGTGTGAACCATCCCTGGATTTAGCAATTAGCAGGAAGCCAGAACTCGTGTGAAACCCACCGGAAATGTCCCAGCCTCAGCCCCTGCCCTGCCTCGGCCGTGCCCCGTGGCTGCCACTGGGGGGATGTACTCTGTCACAAAGCAAAGGTGGCTCCAGCAGCCCGGAGGATTGGCACATGGGAGCTGAATATCGGGAAAAACATTGCACAAGAACTCACACAGTGCAGCCTTGCCTCGCAAGGACAGCGCTGGCATCTGCACCGCTGCTGCTGATGGAGCAATCAGCGTGATTTGCATCATTCCTGACTTCTAACCGGGGCTCTCAACGTCGTGTCCACCCACACGTACAAACACAACACGTAGTTAGAGAGTTGTAACTTGCACGATGTCAGGAGCGTTGATGCCACCGGGGAAGAGTGGAGCCGTACTCCTGATGGAATTCCTCTGTGATTTTGCTAGAGTCCTGCAGGGGAGTACCTGATTCCGAATCCTGAGGAGCTGGGCTATGTCAGATACTGCGTGGTGTATGACCACGACACCGGCTTTTGGGGCTGCACTGACTATCAGGAGGAGGAGGAGAAAGAAACAGGTACGTGTGACCCCTGTCACTCAAGACCTCACTGCTGGCTAGAGATTCTTCTCTTTCCTCATTTCATTTTATGAGCTTATTGGAGGAGATGTAAATGTTCCCAGTTTTATGTGAACAACTGTGCTCTGCCTGTTTTTTCACCGTGTTGTGTATGTTCTCAGGGTTCAAAAATCCAGGTTTTATTTCAAAGCATCCTGGCAGCTCTGGTTTCCCATCTGTGGATGATCCTCTGAAGCTCCTTGTTGCATGTGAGGAATGGGTTCCTTTTTTTGCCACATTTCCCTGAGATTTGACTTGTCCAACGATTTCCTTTCAGGGAGCAGCGCTGCTGCAGAGACTGAAATCAGCAGCTCAGGTTCCATGTGTTCCCAGAGTGAGTACTTCCCTCTCTGAGGGTCACAAAAGGCTTTCACTTCGTGTTATTTAAAAAGACTTAACTTTAACTGGGGTGGTGATTTGATGGAGTTCACCAAGAAGTGTGAAGCACTGAAAGCTTTTCCGTGTCATTTTTCAGTCTTCCCTGAACCATGGAAGTGTTTGGCTTTCACACATCCTTTGGCAAGAAGTGCTGCTGTGGGCAGAACCACTTCTGGTTTTTCGAGCTTTACAAAGGCTACACGAGTTTTACCAAAGATTTGCATCACTTTTTAAAGAAAAAAAAGTGGGGGTGTAAGGGGAATGAATAAAGCAAGCAGGTTCCTAAATGCTCAGTGGTGAGGCAGTAGAGGGAAGGTGTGAAGAATCAGAACTGGGTTTCTATTGTGCTGATCTATTTCTAAAGCAGACATAGCTAGAGGGAAGCAGGATGGATTCCTTGGGAGGAGGAGCAGCCATCTCACATAATGTACTTCACTGAGGGGAGTATTTAAAACATTTGTGAAAAACTTACTTAAGGCTCTTCCTTTTTTCCCTGTTTGCCTAAAGCAGACTAAAGAAAAGGGCCTCCATAAAACTAAGATTATTAAATTTAAATTAATAAAACTTCCCTATTATGGGAACTTATTACAAGCATTTCCCAAAGAAAAATGGGGAGAGGAAAAAAAAATTCTAGACCTACAAAAGAAACCAGGAGAGGAATAAAAGATCAGGATGAGAGGTGAAAAGCAGCACCCCCTGTAACTGACCTGCAGCAGCAGGTAAAGAATAGGTTGAGCTTTTAACAAAGTTTTCTCCACAGCATTAAATGGAAGGAAAAGGGATTTGCTGTGGGTGTCAGGGAGGCAGATGGAGACACTGATCCTGCCCTGGCAAACAGCTCTGTGGTCTCTTTAGATACTGGGGAAGGAGATGCCTTCCTCCATGCCAAAAACTTGGAGCAGTTCACCCGCCACCCTGTGCTCCTCCTGAAGGGAGGGTACAAGTGTTTTTCAGCTTGTTACCATTTCCTGAAGAGCCAGAAGACACTGTGGATGCCTCAGGTGAGATGAGACTAATTTCCAAGTAGAAGACATTCATATTCAGCTGATGATGGCTGGTGAATTCAAGTTAGATGGTGTTGCAAACCTGGTATCACAGTAATTTCAGACAAAGGAATTAAATGTAATTTGAGTTACTGTGCTTGCCCTGAGTCTCACCACTGATTCTTTTACAGCCACACTTTTTCCTCTTGTATTGTGTGAAAGGAAGCTCATGGAAACAACCTGGGAATGTTCCCCTGATAACCCCGAAACTGGCCTATGGAGAGTACAGATAACTGAACAAACAGTAGCAAATGATGACGAGAAGCAGGCTCCTCTCTCACACGTGGTTCTCTGGCATAGTACACAGCAAATGTTTTCAAACAGAAGTACAATTCCTACCAAGCACTGTGATCCATGTCTTTTCATCGGGAAGGGTCACAAAGCAAGTGCTGGTGCCTTGTTTCAATAGGGCCAGGAAGAAAACAGCCATCCACTGAAACACTGGTATCTTGATTGCTTGGTTTCACCTATAAACATCAATCTGTTCAGTTTATGAGAATAAATTACCCTTTATTGCACATTTAGGACAGGCAGGGCAGGTTAAGAAGGTGCTGGACAACAGAGCATCTCATTCCAAGGTATATTTTGTTCCTACTGTTCCCTTCTGGTTCCCAGGAAATAGCCCATGACACGATGCTGACCTGTGGATGCTACAGCACAGGAGAGAAAATCGATTCACTTTGTGCTGCTCCGTGAAGGGCAGCTCACTGCTGAGCTTCCCCCTCAGACTCAGCTGGACACAGGGCACCTCCTTGCCTCTCAGTTTAAGCTGTTTGCTGGTGGTTTAAATTGTTAGGCTGCTCCTTTGTGCTCCTGGAGCAGTATCCAAGTGTCCACATGCCCCTTTTAGGAATGTCCAGGCACTGTTGGCTACTCGTGTGTTTTCTTTCTCAGCCTCCACGCTGCCGACACCGGATGCAGCTGCAGATTTGTGCTGTGCCACTCCAGGGCACCTGCAGCTCTGCAGGTGGCAGATGATTTCATTTAGCCTTGCAAATAGTCACCAGGGAGAACATCAAATGACTCTGTCATGCTGCAGCCCCTCCAGACAATGGAAAAGGTGTATTCCACCTCCTGTTTAGTTAGGATTTGCTTCAAGTAATGCCACAACAACAGTGAGGCTGTTAATTATTCTCAGTATAACTAGCGAAGACTTCAATATACAGCAAATCCAGGTGATTGAATGAATCATTACACTAAAATGTGTCATGGGCTGCTGACTAAGTGCCTGTTGAACTCTTCACATGACTTCTGTTTCAGAACTTTTCGAGCTAACAGGAGCAAAGACACTCTCTAACCTGAGCCTGTGGTTTCTTTCTGGCAGGAACTAGACATCTTCCAGCCATACCCTGTAGAAATACTGCCTGCAAAGTTATATATGGCCAATTTCAAGCAGGCCAGTGACAAACAAATTCAGAAAGATCTGAAGATCAAAGCACTGGTCAACGTCTCTGAACAGCCTGTAACACTGTAAGTTAAACTGTTCAAGGCTTACCCTCACCAGTGTCTGTGATATGAAAAAATGAGGTGGCACAGAGTTTATTGGCAGAGGAATCAGTGCCTGTGGCCTTCCAAGGAAACCTCTGTGCAGATTCCAGTACCATTTCATGCTCATTTTTCTAATTTCTGCTCCAGAGTTAGCACAACAGCAACACAGCCCTGCAGCCCTTGACCATGCCACGGGTGAACTGGGTAAGAGGAGGACTGGGAAGCCCTTGGTATTTCAAGTCTATGCCACCACTCTTCAGGAAAAACCTGTATCTCCAATTAGCTTTTAGGGCAAAATCTTACAAACACATCAGTGTAAAAGCTAAATCACCAATATGTCACATTTTTGGTCTTCCTTCCTTCCCTCCTCTGTCCGTGACCAGTCAGCTCAGTCTGCAGGCCTTGCTGGAAATACAGTTTCACACAGTGAAAAACCCAGTGGCATTTCTCAAGGTGGTGACCCGAACAAAGTAACAAATCCAGTTACCCACCCCAGGACATGTAAACCAGCAGGCATTCTTCTGCCTTTGGCTCCAGAGGAATGTCTCTGCACTGTGGGTAATATTCCCATGCCCCCCGCAGGATGTGCTTTCACATTTTGGAAATTCCTCACCAATTTTTTGCCCCATGAGTTCTCTGAGTCTGTGGAAGGAGGAGATGCTGCCAGAGAAAACCACATGAAGTGAACTGGAGGGCTCCACAAAACAGCCAACACACACTCTGTGAAAGCACACCTGCTTTCAGTTCATCTGCTTTCATTTATCTATCAGCTGTAGGTTAAGACATCAGTGCTGGTAGCATTGAAATGGAAAATCAGTGATTAAACTGGTTCTGTGTTACAAACATCTCTGTGCCTCACCATAACAAATCCCTTATCATGGTAATGATGACGATGATGAAAAACTCACACATGTAACAGCAAACAAAATGATCACCTTGCCTCCAACAAACACATCTTGTCAAGGCTGCTTCTCTGCTCCATGTGGTCTGTGTGCTCTTTTTCCAGGTTTGCAGAAGAAGGGAAATCCCTCCACATATCTGTTCCAGATTCACTCGAAGCAGATCTTTTTTCTTCCTTCCCCACCATTTGTCATTTCATAGGTGAGTGGATCCTGCTCTGGAATTCCTGAGCCCTTGCTCACTGTAGGATATTAGATGGGAGTGACAGGAAGCCCAGAGAGCAGGGTAAGCAAGCCCACACCCTGATGGATACCAGAGCTGCCTCACTAACCAGCCTGATGGACAGAGAGGAGATTTTGCAGGGCATCTGACTCTAATGTCCCTGCTCACTTTAAAGGATACCTCACTCTGATAACAGGGAGCTTTCCACCCAATCTGAAAAGGCTTTGCTGCAGGGTGTCTACCAGGGCTTCATAGCCCTCTTACTCCTTTGCAACAACACTTTGACTCTCACCAGCCCAAATCTTCAGCCACCAGAGCTTTATTTGAACCAGAGTGTGACACACATTAGAGAACTCAGCACGAGGCACTGATAATCTGTGTGATTTGCAGTGCAGACCCACAGCAGGGCCCAGGAAGCCTTTCAGATTGGACAGCATGAACCTGCCTTCAGCTGATTACATCAGATAGGGCAAGAAAAAACACACTGCAGCTCAGTGCCTGCAGCTGCACTGCAGACATGGCTCCTGCAGCTCCGTCCTGATGCTGTCCAAGCATGTCGTTATCTTTTATCATGCTTATCAAATAACACCTGCCACAGACCAGGGCCCTGCTGAGCTGTGCTGCACAGAGCCAGAAGCAAAAGACCACCCTGTCCCCACAGACCTTAATCCAAGTACAATATCAGACGTGACAACTGCACACAAAGAAACAACATTTGAGGATATAATTTTTGTAGTCCTGAACTGAATTTCATTATTTGGTGCACCTAAATGTTGACATTCACTTACTTGCCTTTCATTGTGCCTCATGCTTTTTCACAGTATTTCAGAAGTTTCCTTCTGACATCACACATAGTTTGTGGCTGTTTCCAAACCAGACTACGAGAGTCTATTAGCTGCACTTGTGGAAGTGTTACATTGTTTACCTGATAGTGGAACTGTTTACTTGGCAGTGGAGAGCAGATTACTCAAACTAGAACATGAGACTGAAGCTCTCCACATACTCCAAGAGGATTGTGCGTGTCCTCATGCCAAATGTATGTTGGAGTGAGGCCAGTTCTACTCAGATCTTAGGACAGAACTAGTATCTCACAATAGACATAAGTTTAAAAATGCTAGTTTAGTGCTTGGGGAAAAAAAAAGAACAAACAAAACATCTTGGCAACACTGAAAGAAAAGGCTTTGCTCTATGAATTCTGGAGTTCAGCTGCTAATATTTTAAAAACATCATTCTGTCTAGAGAGGGAGAGAAAGAACTAAAAGGTTATTAATTAAATATGCAACCTTCCAGGCAAAATAAAATGTCAATACCTTTAAACCTGTCTGGGGAGAGTTTGTGATGCTGACCACAGCTGAGAGGTCGTGAAAGACCACTTTTCCTCAGATCCCAGATGTAAAGGTGACACTGATTTGTAATGAAGCATTGATGGGTCATTGTCATTGGTGCTGCTCTTCGAGGCCGTGTTTGAACTGTGGATTTTTAAGAAAGGCAAATACTTACAGAAATGGGAGCTGGCAGTGCCCATCTGCTGCTTTCAGGGTTCCTGAGGGCTCCTGTCTCTCAGGCTGCAGGCCCCCTGTCAGCTGTCACCGAATTAGTGCTTGGCTGTGCCACGGGAAGCTCCATTTCCCAGCTCACTGATTTGTGATTGGCATTTCTTGGCTCAGATGCTCAGCTGGACGTGGGAGCAGTGCTGGTGTTCTCCAGCCTGGGGATAAGCCGGAGCAGCACGGCCACCATGGCCTATCTGATGCATTCCTGCCGCTTTTCCCTGCAGGTATGTCACTGTCACAGTCCCCACAGAAACGGGCTCTGCACTTCATTTCTCTTCCTGAAGCCCCCTCACTGTAGTAATAAGACATTCTCTGTGATTTCATGCACAATATCCACCTGATCATGGAACCGATTATATGATTTGGGATTGCATCTTCTTTAGACCCCTAAGGAGGTGGCTTAGGTGTGATTTTGGATCTGTGAGTCCTTACTCTAGGACCTGTGATATTTTTGTTTTCCCTACTTAACTAAAGGGCTAGAAAACTAAAGCTGTGGATATAGAACATGGTATTTCTCTCCTGGATTTGAGGAAAAGAGTGGAAGCTACTGCAGTTAATCCTATCTCTTAATTCCATGGTGTTACAGGAAGTTCAGAACACAGTGTTTGCAGGGCTCTCATTTACCATCGACTTCAGCACTGACTTCTTCCAAAATCTTATTTTATTCCTCCAGAAGCCATCCCCTCCCACAAACACTCCTGTATAGAAATCTGGAATGGGAGAATACTTGCCCAAGAGGGTGTACAGGTCAGATGGCCAGTACAGGCTTTTCCATAGCTCTGAATAATGAAAGAAATGAATGAAAGATGGCTGGGGATGGCCTGGCTGTGCAAGAGCCTGGTAGCCTCTCCCCTGGTGCCAGGCCTTTCTCCCTTTGCATACAGCACACAGGCATCATCTCCTGGTGCCTCCTAGCAGGGAGCAGGAGAGTTCCCATGGCAACTGACCAGCCTCTCCTTAAAAACCTCACCCTTGTTTGGAAAGTTCGGGAGCTTGGAAGGATTGATCCAAACTTCACTGAAGCTGGGTCTGTATCTAATAAGGTGATTGATTTTGTGCAAACATGTCCAACGTAAGAGGAAATCTCTTTCCATGGCTGTGTGCCAGTGGGTAATTAGAGGCTGAGGGTGCCAGCAGGGCTCAGCCACGGTTCAGTCCCTGCACTAACAGGGCTGTGATTGCTCCTGCAGGCTGATAACCAGCCACTCACTCACTGAATCACTGAATGTGCTTCCAATGGCAGTGCAAAAGTCAAAGGCTGAGCCTTGCCATTCCTCTCAGTTGGCATCAACAGGTTGGTCTCAGCATTTTACTAAATGCCAAAAAAAAGAGAAAAGGTTGACATGGCAGTGCTTTCCCACTGTTGGCTGGGCAAAGCTTTCCTGGGGGATTACCCTGGCAGACAAGTTTGTTTCTTGCAGACAAAAGCAGTGCAACAGATCCTGTGTGATCCTCCAGCCAATCCAGGCAAAGATCTTCAAAAGCTTCCAAAAAGGCAAAAGCGAGGCAGATTTGGGATGTGCAGCCCCTGATTCTGTCAGTGATCAGTATGGGCGTAGATCTATTGAGTCCAGGGTAACCACCCACACTGTGTACCCAGAGGAGTAAATATTGGAAGATCAGCCTCAGAGCCTGCAGAATCAGCAAGTTTAGAAAAACAAACCAATGGAGCACTATCTGCTGACCTTTGGTCTCATTACACTTAAGCAACCCTCCAAGTGCAGGGGGCAAGCTCCTTTACAGGCAGGAAGACGAGCACTGACAGGAAAACCCAGGGATGCAGCTGGAGTAATGCTGGTGGATCTGCCCTGTGTGTGTCAGAGTTTCTAGGTGATTACTTGGAGCTAACAAATAATTAAGATGGCTGTAATTAATGCAGTGGGATAACTGCAGGGTCATAACTGCTCTACCACATCAGGTCACACCAATCTGAAAACATGATAACCTTTGTTGCTTTATAACCTTTATAGCTGATACTTCACTGCTTTGCTTATCATCTGTGGAAGGAACAGCATTTTAGGGTAGAAAATCCAGGATTGCATTGCTCCAGCAGAGTAGAATAACACAAAGTAGTGAAAGCAGCCTGAGCTGGCCTTGTGTCCAGGAGAGCAGAGCATGAAGGGGACAGGTTTGTCTCAGGTTCACATCTGGACCCAGCCTGTCCCCCCTTTGGTAGCCAAACTCCTCTCAGCAGTTTCTTGCTGTCCAGCACAGGGAGCAAATACAAAGCTGTGTTGATTGAAGTGTAGCTGCTTTGTGAAAATACCCGGGAGTCACTTTCTGTTCAATTCCTAACATTTTTTACTTTCCTTCTGTTTACAGAGAGCCTGGAAATACCTTCTGAAATGCAAAATGAACATGAGACCACACCGGGGCTTTGTGGAACAGCTCTCAGCCTGGGAGACCCAAATCTATGGGTGCACAGTCACCGACGTCTCTGAACCAAATTACTGACAGAGAACATCCCATGGGGAAAGCCACTTCCCTTCCCCTTTCTGGGAGGGAGAAGAAGACACAAGTGTAATGGAAAAGCTGTGAAAAAAGACTCAAGTGTAATGGAAAAGCTTTCCTCTTTAACTCCCTGTCATTTTGGGTCAAGATTTGGAGCCTTCTGGGGAACTCACCTGTGCTGGAGGAGGTGGCAGTTTGGGGAATGCAAGTCCTGCAGGATGTGGCCCATTAGACATAGCTCGACTCTTTTGTAAGCAAAAAGGGATTATAACCACAGCTGTGGGGCAGTCTGTACGGTTAGCTCTCTAAAGGTTTGTTATCCATGGTCTGAAATAGTAAATTTAGAGTCTGACAGTGCCCACTTCCAGCCCGGAGAGGTGACAACAGAATTTCCCTGTTTCAGAAGTCCCTGTGCCCTGTGAATGCCTTCTCAGCTACCCACAGATATGACCATGGCCTCTCAGAGACTCGCTGGCTGGGTTGTTGACAAGTCCACCCTTCCCATTTGCTGCCTTCTAATCCTGCAACCGAACCTCTGGGCACAGCTGGTAATTTTAAAGCCGCAGTGCTGTCACATGAAACCTAAACTCAGTGCCGTCCTCTCTCTTACAGCACTCCGAATTCTGTTCTTTGACATCGCAAAATAAAACATGACAGAAAACGCTCCCGGGCTTTGCAGCACTCTGTGTTTGGGATTTAGAGGTGGGTTTGGGTTTGTCATTCTGACACGCGCGGCCAGGGCCGGGAACGCACCCCGGGAGCTGCCCGAGCTGAGAGCGAGCCCGGCGCACCTCACGCAGCCCGGTGCTCCCGGCGAAAGGCTGCGATTTTTGGGAATTTCTGGTTTTCCAGGCTCCGAGTGGGAGGCAAACACAGAATAAAGGAAGGGGGCCCCGCCCCGGGGCGTGTCCGGAAGGGGGCGTGGCCCCAGCGCCGCCCGTCGCCGCGGGCCGGGCCGGGCCGGTCGCTGCCGCCGCCATCGCCGCCATGGCCTGGGGCGCCTCGCTCGCCGAGTGCCTGCGAGAGTGGGAGGAGCTGCAGGACGGCTACCAGCGCATCCAGGTACCACCGGGCCCGGGAGGGAGCGCTCCGGCCGAGCGGGGCACGCCGGGGTTACCGGCACCGGGAGTGGGAGATCCCCCGCGGGTGCCCCGCAGCATCCCCAGCGGGTATCGCGGGCAGCCGGGCTCTCCGCTCTGGAGTCCGGGCGCTTTCCCCCCGTGTCCCGGCCCTCGGGTACGAGCCTTGTGCCTTGGGGCAAAGCGTTTCGGAGCAGGGCAGGGGTGCCAGGCTGTGCCGGGGCGCGGGGCTCGGGAAGAGCGGGGTGCCCCGGTCCGATGCCCCAGCCCGCCGTGGACGTGGCGTGGAGAGCTCAGATCTCCCGTTTCCCCAGCTGGGAGCGGGGGGCGGCAGTGCCTGGCGTGGCACGGCCGGACGAGGTGCGCAGATGCCGTTTCACCCCTCATCGCTCCTCTCAGCCCGGCTCGGGGCAGCCCGGAGCCAGCCAGCCCCGCGGGGAAACCGGCCAGCGGAGCCGAGGTCTCCCGGAATGCGGGCACGCTTCGGCCAGGCGCCGTGTCCCGACTGCCATCCCCTGTCCCCGCCGGGGCTGGCCGGGGGCTCCGTGCCAGGAAGGTGACTGGTGTCAGAGGTGCTTCCACCTGCTTTGTGTAATCCCCAGGGCGCTGCCTGCCGGGGAAGGAGTGGGCAGGGTTCAGCTCACACAGGGTCACCCAAGGAAAAGGTTGGCCAACCATCTCCTGCTGCCGCTCAGGTCACTGGGCTGCAGCTGCACCCGTTCCCTTTCCCCCTCCTTCCTCTCCGGGAGCGGGGTGAAGCGGATGTTGTTGCGGACACGTCGCTGCTGTGCCCAGATCTGGGGCAAGGGAGGCTTTGAGAAACCTCCTCTTGCTCCATAAGGGTTGCGTGGATGTCCCGGGTCGCCCACTTCGAGCCCTGTGTGCGGCCACGCCGGCCCTTCCCTTTGGAAACCTCCTCCCGCCGTGGCTCCTGATCCAGGCTGTCTCCGATGCTGGCACGGCTGAAGGACTTGTCACAAAAGCCACTTGCTCACAGTTAACTCCAGAGCCAGAAGGAGGTCATTCTAGGTGACAGCAGGAAAGCTCGACGGTCAAGCAGGGAATGTCCTGGGATGAATCAAGGACATAAATCACTGCTGTGGAGCCGGGACTATCTGGGATCCACTCTCTCCTTGCCACTGCTTGTCACCAGAGGGAGAACGTTTCCCTCCTCTGCTCTCAGTTTCACCTTTCTCCTTCGGGAACAACTTTAAGATCTGGTGATCAAGTGGTCGATAAGAGCTACAGAGGTTAAAACTTGTGCGTGCCAAGGTCTAGTCCAAGGGTTGTTGTGAGCAGTGTGTAATTCCCTGCTGGAGGTGGCGTTCAGGCTGCTGTGGCCAAGGTGAGGCTGTTTTCCAGCTGACCTGGACAAGCAGCAGCATTGATCCAGCAGCTCTCCCCTTTCCTTACTAAATATAGTGGAGAAATGCTTCCAGCCTTATCCAGGTGCGGTTGGGTTACCGGGCACTTGGCTGCAGCCCTGCTGGGAGTCCATCCTCTTTGTCCAGCTCCCTGACAGGCTCCTTCCAGCTTCCCAGGGGTGCTCAGGTGGAGCCCCAAGGCCACGAGCTGGGGCTGGGAGACCTGGAGGCACAGAGAGCTGTTTGTCCTACTGCTCTGAGTGGCCCACAGTCGTACCCTGGCCCAGACAACGTTTATTCCCCAGTCTTTCCTATCTGCTGTGTGCAGTCATTGGTGTCCCAAACATGGGAACATCCTATGGATGGCCTACTTGAGATTGGGGATGGGCATCCCCATGGAAGCAGGGCTGGCTGCAGGCTGTCCCCAAACACACCTGGCCTTCTGCAGCCACCCTTCCTCTCACCCAGCAGCTGCACAGGTGAAATTAAGGACATTTTTTAACAGAAGCATCATAGAAGGCCCAAGGACAGGGGTGTCTGGGCAGGCAGCTCTAATGCGCGCTGGTCTCTCTTTCCTAGGACAACCACAAGCTGTACAAGCAGAAACTCGAGGAGCTGACCAAGCTCCAGGATGGGATCTCCAGCTCCATCGCCCGGCAGAAGAAGCGGCTGAAGGAGCTGTCACTGTCCCTCAAAAAGTGAGTCAGTGCTCTGTGACAGCACAGGAGGGGAGAGCAGCAAGGACGGGGCTGCTGAGCTCGCCTCATGTCTCAAATACAAACCTCTTTGCAGCCGAGTGCTGTGGGGAGGCTGATCTTCCCCAGGCCCCCTTTCCTCTACCCTGATTTATGGCCTGTTTGCAGTTCAGAGCTTGCGAGGGTTTTGCAGGTACCATGAGCTGCTCCCCTCCTGCACAAAGCTCACCCCATCCTTCCTGAAGGGTGAGAGACCCATCTGGCCTCACCTTGCTCCCTTCTCTTGAGCAACATCCCAGCCTGACAGAGGAGCTCACCCTGCAGATGGAGTTGTGGACTTGTCTCCCTGTCCTTGGGGTGTCCTTGCCCGAGTCAGTCACCTGTGGAGTGCCAGCACGTGCTGATCACGTTACAGAGGCTCTCCTGATGCCAGTGCCTTTGTTTCCTCCCCAGATGCAAATCCCACACGACTCCCGAGCAGGAAGCGTCCATCCAAGAGACCCAGAGCCTGATTAAAGAGAGGCAGAACGTTTTCTTTGAGATGGAGGCCTATCTGCCAAAGAAGAACGGGTGAGAGGCTCCTCAGCTCTGGGTGGGACACCAGGGCCACCCTCCACATCCCTGTGGCTGTAACGCCGCAGGCACAGCCCCCAGAGCTGTCACCGGCGGTGTCACGGCTGTGCTGCTCCACTTGGGCTCCCCAAGGACACCTGGGCAGGAGCCAGCAGTGCTGCCCCTCACTCCTCTGCCTGCTCATGGCTTTCACCCACCCTTGGACAGTGGTTGTGCCCGAGAGGAAGCCCCAGTGAACACCCTGGTGCCTGTGGGAGGTGGGATTTGTGCTCCCCCACCCGTCCCCCTGCCCGTGGGAGGGGATTCCAGAGGGTTTGTGCCTGGCAAGCTCCGAGTGGAAACACCTGGGGGCTCATCCCTGTCCGCACTGGTGGCACAGGAGGGGACAGCTCCACAGGCAGCTCCTTGTCCTAACGCTCTGCTCTCTCCCCAGGTTGTACCTGAGTCTGGTGCTCGGCAACGTGAACGTGACACTGCTCAGCAAACAGGCCAAGTACGGCTCCTCCTCGCTGCACCTCTGAGTTTCCTGGCTTGGGATCCCCTTGGCACCAGGAACAGCAGCTCCTCCCAGGCAGACACGGGGCTGGCTTGGCTCACCTGGTGTAGATTCCCTTCCCAAGCTGTTTTCTGCATCATTTCCCAAGAATCAGCCAAATCCTTGGCTCTCCGTCACGTTCCTGCCTCTGGGCTGGGATGGACCATTAGCTCTGACAAGCTAACGGGATCCTCCACCAAAGCCATGTCCATGTTTCCACCACGTTAGGAACTTCCAGGAAGGACAGACAGTGGATAGCCCCCTCTTCTTCCCTTAGGGAAACACCAGAAGTTGGTTTTGGCCCATGACAGCCTTTCCCATGCCAGAGGTGCCCAGCCAGGAGCCTGTGTCCCCTCTCCCTCTGTTCCCCAATCCTCCCCTTGGAGACTTGTGCAGATCCCAGTCTGCCCATCTTCCCCACCAGGGCCACCCACCAGGTTTGGGGTGCTCAGAGGTGTCCCAGCTGTGTGGAAGCAGCCTGGTGTGCTCTGCTCTCTGAAATGCCCCCAAGGCAAGGTTCTTCCCGAGTGTGTCCCAGAAGTTCCCAGCAGAACATCACTTTTATCCAGCCAGGTGGGATGGGAGGACACAAACTTCCAGCAGCCCCCCTGCTCCAGGCCTGTCCTTGTGCATCCCTGCAGGTTTGCATATAAAGATGAGTACGAGAAGTTCAAGCTCTACCTCACCATCATCCTACTCATTGTCTCCTTTTCCTGTCGCTTCGTCCTCAACTCCAGGTGAGTCTGGCTTGGTGCTGGGCAGAGATCTCCTCCCAGAGCCCCTGTGTCCTTCCCTCCCATCCTGGAATATCCAGAGCTGAACAGGAGATCCTGGTAAAGCATCTGGACACTGCCCTGCAGGTGGGGTGGCCTCTGTGGCTGCTGTGGCCGTGATGGGTGGTGGGGAGCAGGCCCCTGCCCTTGGGGGTGGGTGTCCCACGGGCTGTCACAGTGCCTGTGCCCCCAGCACGTGCCTTTACACCCTGCTCTGTGTGACCCAGGGTGACAGACGCCGTCTTTAACTTCCTCCTGGTGTGGTACTACTGCACCCTCACCATCCGCGAGAGCATCTTGATCAACAACGGCTCCAAGTGAGTCCCCTGGGCCCGGGGAGGGGGCGTGCAGGGGGCTGGGCCTTCTCTGCAAGGCTGGGGGAGTTGGGACCCATCACAGGGGAGCAGCTGCCTCCTACTCAGGGCGTGTGGCAAACCCTGCTGGGAGCTGCAGGAGCGGGGCAGGAGGAACCTCCCGTGCGGAGGCGGCGCGGGAAGGTGGAGCTGGAAGGGCCCTGGTGCTGCCCAGCCCCGAGGCTCTGGGTCCTGCTCCGAGGACCATTTCCTAACCAGCCCTGGGAGCTGTGGGGTGGCTGAGGCTGGGCTGCTCCACTCTCCTGGGGTGCCTTTGGCTCTGGATTCACCCTCCAGACCTGACACCGCTTCTCTGTGTCTGCCCTCCAGGATCAAAGGCTGGTGGGTTTTTCATCACTACATCTCCACCTTCCTCTCAGGTGTCATGCTGACATGGTAAGTCTGTGTCCCCTGTCCCGTGGGGGGCTGCCTGGGCTGTGGGCAGCTCTGGCCAAGGGGCCATAAGAGGCTGTGGGACAGGCAGGCCTGGCTGTCCCCTCCCAGCCCCACGTCCCCCAGCCAGCACCGTCTCTCCACAGGCCAGATGGGCTCATGTACCAGATGTTCAGGAACCAGTTCCTCTCCTTCTCCATGTACCAGAGTAAGTGCTGCCACGTGTGCTGGGACCAGGACTGAGCCCTGGGTGCTGAGAGGGCCCGCAGAGCTCTGCAGCACGTGGAGACCTGGCTGCAGCTGCTCAGCTCTCAGCTCACCTGGCAGTGCCCTTGGCCTCAGATGGCCTTTGTGGGATGATGCTGAGGCTGGAAGGTGATCCCTGGGCAGCTCCTGACAGCAGCCATGCTCTCCTTGCAGGCTTTGTGCAGTTCCTGCAGTATTACTACCAGAGCGGGTGCTTGTACCGGCTGCGAGCGCTGGGAGAGAGGCACAACATGGATCTGACTGTGGGTAGGTGGGCTGTCCCCTTGCTGGTGGTCTCAGGCTGCCAGCTCAGGCTCGTGCTCAGCTCACTGGAAGCTGTGGGTTCCACTGAAGGAAATGGTGACACTTTGGTTTGAGGGCACTTTTATCAGTGGCAGGAACAATAAAAGCTACAAATCAAACCAAAGCTCCCAGAGCAGCATCTCCCACAGGGCAGCTCCACCACAGGCTGACTGTCCCCCTCCTCCTGCTCTGCTGGGACCACCAGCCCACAGCTGGCTCCCTCAGGGTGTGAGGTGGCAGTGGAGGTGGCTCTGGGCATCCGAGGTCTCCCCAGGAAGCTCTTTCAGACATGAAGCATCCCTCCAACACCCCAGGCACTGTGGGCTGTCACCTCCCTGGCCCCTGCGACACCAAGGGCAGGAGCTGAGGGCCAGCTCCACTGGAGCCCAGAGGCCTGTGTTGGATCAGGCATCCCTGCCACTGTCCCCCCTGCAAGTGGCCACGGTGAGGCTGGAGTGGCAGGACCTCCTCAGCCAGGCACGGCGTGGGCACTGAGCCTCCCTGTCCTCCATGTCTGGAGGAGCTGGGCTCCATCCCCTCTCCACCAGCCCGTTGTGGGTCCTCACAAAAACCTTCATCCTTTGCAGAGGGCTTCCAGTCCTGGATGTGGAGAGGCCTCACGTTCCTGCTTCCCTTCCTCTTCTTTGGGCAGGTGAGGCTGCACCAGTCCTTGCAAGATGCCAGAGCCTCGGGTGGGAGTGGGTTGTGCCACATTCCCGGCTGTGCTCGATGGCCCGGACATGGCACAGACCCCACAGGCTGCCACAGCCAAGTAATACGGCATGCCAGGGGCAGGGAAACGCTTCCAGCAAATGCTGAGCCTTTCCCTCCCAACACCCACCACCTCCACAGCTGGGGAAGTGAGATGGGGAGGAGCTGGGGTGGTTCTGCCGAGTGCTCAAGTGCAGAAGGGCTGCGGTGAGAGTGCTTCCAAAGCCCTTCTGAGCTCCAGCTTTGAGCTGCTGCTGTGAAGGATCGAGTCCTTCCTCGATGGACTTCCTCATGGTCAGAGGGTTGAGGCTGATGGTCAAAGGCTGGTCTGAGGCTTCCTCATGGCCCTTGGGCTCCAGCTGGCCTGAAACGGGGGATGTCCCAGCTGGGGTTCTATGGGAAGGAGCCCTCTGGCCCTGAGCCTGGATGGGGTTTCACTGCCCCTGCATGAGGTCGGCATGGGGTTTATACCCAGAGGTAGCAGCTGGATGGGCGTCAGCCTGGGATTGACCTCTGAGAGCAGCAAGTCCCCTGCATCTCCTCTCTCCTGCAGTTCTGGCAGCTCTACAACGCCATCACCCTGTTCCGCATGATCCAGCACCCCGAGTGCAAGGAGTGGCAGGTAAGGAGGCTCCTGGGAAGGCCCTGGGAGGGGGTAGCCAGGCAGGTCCCTCCTGCTGACTCCTGCCTCTCCTCCCACAGGTCCTCATGTGCGGCCTCCCCTTCTTCATCCTCTTCCTGGGCAACTTCTTCACCACCCTTCGTGTTGTCCACCAGAAGATTCAGAACAAGAACCAGGACACGAAGGAGAATTGAAGTGGGGCAATGTGCGGGCCTGGACTGTTTCTCCCCACCAGCTCTATCCCCTATCCCCATCTCCTCGATTCCGTCCGGACTCTGGTGTCTCATCCCATTCCTTGGAGGCCTGGGTGTGGGACAGAGCTTGGGGCCTGCTCCTGGGCAGTCCATGTGCTCACCACGGGGCTGGATCCGTGCTGGAGTCACTCACCTGGAGTCAGGAGCACCCTGCAGCTCCTGTCCTGCCCGCCTCAGCCAAAGAGCAGGATGCCTGGGACAGCCACTCCCCTCCCTTTGACTGGGATGTTCTCTGGATGCTGGTGCTCCCCACCCCACTGGGACAGGGCAGTGTCCAGGGACTGCCTCACACGGCTCCTGGGGTGCTCGAGGCTCCCCCTTTCCCCCCCCAGCCCTGCACCCAGGGCTGTGTTGAAGGCAGAGGCCCTGGGGCAGCCTCATCACTCCAAGGGCAGCTGGGGCTGTGCACAGCCCTGGATTCCAGGTGTGGCCCCGTTCCTCTCCTCCCTCACCTTCAATCCGCAGGGAAGGGGTGCTTGGGGCACGGGAGGGGTGGGAGCAGTGGGAGCCTGGTGCAGACGGCACCCTGGGCTGGCATCTCCTGAGGGTGCACGTGTGACAATAAAGGGAAGGAGCTGCCCCGGGTCACCGGGACGGTCTGGGAACAGCTTCTACGCTCTGCTCTGTGGCTTTGGTTCATCAGGAAGGAGGTCGTGACACAACCTCCCTGAAAGGAAGGTGGAGGTGGGGGTCAAGAGGACAATTGTCACAATAGGACAAGAGGAAACAGCCTCCGGTTTCACCAGGGGAGGTTTAGATTGGATATTAAGGAAAATGTCTTCACAAAAAAAGGATTGTCCAGCCCTGACAGAGGCTGGCCAGGGCAGTGGTGGAGTCACCATCCCAGCAGGGATTTAAAAGCCATGTAGATGTGGCACTTAGGGACATGGTTGAGTTGTGGGTTTGGCAGTGCTGGGTTAGGGGTTGGACTCAATGGTTTGGAGGGGTTTTCCAGCCTAAATGAGCCCATGATTCTATGAAAAGTCATCTCCCTGTGCCCTCCCACCAGCCTGGGGTGTAGGGAGGGCTCCTTCCCGTGGCACCCCAGCCCTGCACAGGCTGTAGCCACCCAAGGAGCTCAGCAGAACCTCAGTGTCCCTGCAGGTGGGGAAGAGACACCTGGTACCAGCTGTACCAGCCCCGGGAGCTCTGCAAGAACCAAAGAGCAGGTTGGGCATGGCCACACCCCAGTCCAGAGCTCGCCCCTGCCATCCTCCCTCCCCTCCCAGAGCCCAGCACTCAGGGTAGGGGCTGCCCCCAGCTCAGCCTAAACCCAGAGCTGCCACCACATCCCCAGATTTCCTCCCTGTTATCATCCATTGCTCCTCCTGCCTCCCTCTTCCCGCTGGCTGAGCAGAGAGAATGCAGGAAGCAAACTCCAGACACAGTATTTTTATTCCAAGGGCAAATGTATTTAAATAATTTACAATCATTGGACAGCCTGAAAGTCTGGGGATTTTGTGGTTTGGTTTTTTTTTTCCCATGCTTAAATCACAAAGATGTTCAAAATAAAAACAGTATTTAAAAAATGACCGTACACGGCGTGAGGAAGGGGCTGGGCTCAGGGCAGCTGCCGGGCCCCGGGGAGCAAGCAGGGCCCTACAGGTTGAGACCCCACCTCCCAAACCGGGAGTATTCCCGAGGGAGAGGAGCCTCCCCCTTCCCGCTGGTGCTGGAGCGAAGGCGGGCAGCGGGGATGGAGCGGGATGCTGGTGGGGCCGTGGCACAGCTCTGTGCCCAGAGCCACCCCCACATCCCAGAGCTGGGCAAACAGGGCTGGCAGGAGGGAGGCAAAGCCTCAAGCACAGCCCAAGCACAGCCCCTCCACCCCTCTGCTGTCCCTGCAGGCCAGGCTGGGCTCCAGCCCCCGGGGATAAGGCAACACCTCGTGTTCAGGGAAGGACCCCAGAGCTCCCTGGCAGTGTCTGTCCCTCCTGCCCCACAGGCTGTGTCCCTGATGGCCCCGGCCTCAAGGCAAATGCTGGTGCTGTGGGGTGCACCCTGAGGTGCTGGTGGCACCACAGCTCCTGGACAGCAGCCTGAGCTACCCCCCTGCCCCTCTCAACCCCTTCTGCCCTCTGGGTCCAGAGCCTGCCCCTAGAGGCTGCTGAGGGCCAGGAAGGGTTGGGAGCGACACCGGGGTAGCCATGGGCTGGGGACGACACCGTCACCCACAGCAGCAGTGGGCGAGCAGGCACTTGCCAGCTCCCCTGGCCCACGCCTGGGGACCTGTTCTCTCCCCGGCCCCGCCAGCCCCGCTCTTAGCTCCACACATCCAGGGAGTAGCGGCCCTTTGTCATCAGTTTCTTTACATAGTCCACGGCCTGGGGCTGGCTCATGTTCCCGAACTCGGACACGATCTCGTAGAAGGTGTTCTGCACGTCCCGGGCCATGTTCCGGGCGTCGCTGCAAACGGGGAGCGTGAGTGAGACACCACAGCAGAGCCACAGAGCCCTGTCACCTCCCCCCTGAACACAGAGGGTCTGCTCACCCCAGCCCCCCTGCCCTCCTCTGAACCAGGACAGCATAACCCTCCCAGGGCTTGTAATGCACAGCTGGGGGAACTGAGTCACACTCCTTTTCCTGAGAACAGGAACATTGTCCCCAAATCCCCGTCCTGCCCCCAGACCTACCCGCACACATAGATATGAGCCATCCCCTCGTTAACCAGCTTCCAGACGTTTTCCTTGTTCTTCTTCAGTAAGTGCTGGACGTAAACCTGGCAGGAAACAAGGTGGGAGTGAGGAGAGAGGAGCAGAGCCCCCGCAGCACAGGCTGTGGAGAGGGAGGGGAAGCCAAGGCTGTGCTCACGGCTCTGGGAGACAGGGGAAGTGCTGGGTGCTCCTGCCCGCCATGGGAGTGATGGTGGGCAGCAGGAACAAGTGGCAAGGGGAACAGCGTGGTACCTTCTCAGCCTGGTCCCTGGAGAAGGCCACGTTGAGCTGGGTGAGGACTCCCTCCTTCTGGAAGCGGGCCAGCTCCTCGCGGTACAGGTAGTCCTCGTGCTCGTGGCGGCAGCCGTAGTAAAGCACCGTCTCGCCCACCTCTTTGCCTGCAGGGTCACACAGCCCACGTCAGCTGGGCCCTGCCAGTCCCCAGCCCTGTCCCCTCCCCATCTCCCCTTGTCCTGCCACCCCCAGCAGCCCCCAAACCCTGTTCTCTCCCCTGCCCTGGGCTCGCAGAGCTGCACAATGGCTTCTGGTTATCAGGGGAAGCTCAGGACTGATTCCCAGAAGTGGCCACAAGCTTTAGAATCGAGTCTCAGTGACTTGACTGTGATTATTTGGAGATGTGGTGGTGACAGTGGTCAGAGAACTGCCCCACGTCTGTCCAGCCCCAAACATCCTCCGTGGCCAAGAGAAGGACAAAGCATCCTCCTGCGGGCAAAACCACTCAGCTGCTGTTCACACTGCCCCACCACTCTGCTTTTGGCTGGGCCCACCAGCAACAGGAGCAGCAAAGCTGCACCTTGGAGACACCCACTGGCCCTGCAGAGTCCTGCAGCAGCTCCAGCCCCCAGGGGAACTCCCGGGCACTCACCTTGCTGCTTCAGCCAGGCCCGCTCCTGGATGAAGCCCATGAAGGGGGCGATGCCGGTGCCCGGCCCGATCATGATCACGGGCGTGCTGGGCTTGAAGGGCAGCCGGAACTGCGACTTCCGCACGTACATGGGCACCAGGGAGCTGCTCCCGTTCTGGGCAGGCACCTTGTTCTTGAGCCAGTTGGTGGCCACCCCTTTGTTCAGGCGGCCCGTCTTGGTCTCGTACTCCACCGTCACGGCACAGATGTGGATGGAGTTGGGATGCACCTGGAGGGAAGGGGTGTTGGCACCAGGCAGAGAAAGAGCCCTGGCAACGCCACAGCTCAGTCCCTTGTGCTCAGGAATGGGGAGAAGTTTAACCTAATGTTAACATTGGGACAGCTATTCCTCCCTGCGTGCTCCTCATGGGGCTTCTGTCTTGTCCTCAACTCATCACGGGACCACTGAGCTTCCCTGGAGGCTGCCAACAACCTCAGGGCTTCAGGCACAAAGAGTGACTTTTGACCAGGCCCTAAAATGCCACCTTGCCAGGCAAATGGGCAGAGGAGCAGGGCTCCAGGGAGTGTGGTGGTATCAGAGCACAGCTGGCTGCAGCGTGGGACTCTCCACAGACCCTGTGGGAAGCTGGGATAACTCCATGCATGGAGATCACTAAATCTGCCCCTCCCACAGCAAATGTCACCAGGAGAAGCTCCCCACGTCCAGCTCCCAGCTGAGGGGAGCTGCAGCTGAAGCAGGCCCTCCACAGCCACGTTCCCTGCTGGAAGCACACCCACCTTGGAGGAGGAGGCGATGGAGTAGTAGCGGGCCTGCAGGCGGGGCAGGAGCTCGCACAGGTGGTCGATGGGGGGGCGCAGGGAGGGCACGTCCTGCAGGATGGCCAGGATGTTCCTGCGGGCCTCCACCACCCAGCTGAGGTACAGCGCCTGCGGGCAAGGAGGGCACGGGTATGACAACCTCTCCACACGGCTGGCAAACACCCCCTCGGCTCTCTGGGTGCCTTTTGGGGATCCCCCAGCGGAGCCCAGCTGGGAAGGGCAGTGCTCCCACCTTGCCCTCGGCAGCGGACGAGGCCATTTTGCGGAGGTGCTCCTGCTCGCCGGCGTCCGTGGCGTACTGGGCCAGCTCGTACAGGACGTTGGTGCGGGGAGGGTTGGTGATGTCCAGGTAGTAGGTCAGGGCTGTCCGGTACGACGTGGGGCAGGGGAAGGGATGCTTCTTGTTGGATTCCTCTGGAGAAGTGGGAGAGAAAGAAAAATTAAAAACCGTCCACCTCATGCTGTTACGTTAAGAGGTTTTGTGCCGGCTGCTGCACACAGTGAGGGCTGGAGACAGAGCAGAGTGGGCTTCAGAGAGCAGCCTGTGGGTCAGAGCTCCAGCTCCACACTGAATCACTTCCCTCCCCTGGCAGCTCCATCTCCCAGTAGCCCATTCTGTGTTTCACAGATGCTGCCTGACAGTTTAGCAGCAAAAAACAGACCCTGTGCTCCCCAGTGGGCTCCCTGCCCCGAGATGTGCACGCTCAGTCCAGCAAACCCCCAGGCTAAGCAGGGGGGCCGCCCTCCGTGGCTAATTTGGCCTCAGGCACTTACAACTCCATCAGATCTGGCCTCAAAAGTGTCCTTAGGCTCTGTCAGCCACCTTGACTGTGCCAGCAGTCAAGGCTGGAGCCGTTCTGTTCAGCCTTGAGAGGTCCATCAGGGACAGGAATGACAGCACGAGGCTGGACAACACAGGACACTGCACCGAGGGCCACAGGCTCCAGCAGTGCATTAAATCCACTTCCTCTCCAGAAACCAGGAGCTCTCCCAGGCTTCTTGGCCCGCACATCTGATGCCTCAGGTCTGGCTGTGCTGCTCCAGGAGTGCAAGGGGCAGCAGCTGCCATCTCCCTCCTGCCAGAGGCCAGCTCTGCTGGGAATGCTGCCCAGGAAGAGCCCTTTGGATCAGCACAAGTGAACTGGCAGTTCAGTCCCCAAGCCTGTGCCTCCTCCCAGGACTGAACAAGAACATCTCACACACTCAGGGCCCTGTGGAGCTCTGGGGCTGCTGAAGGATGCTCTGGTGGGCTGATGCTCCGTAATTAGGAGTGTGCTGTTACATAATTTGTTGTTGAATGGGCTCGCTAAGCACATTTCACAACTGACCCACTTCAGCTGCTCTCAGCAAGCAGGCTCTGAGCCCCTGCTAAAACAGCACAGCACTGAGAGGGGCCGTGGGATATATGGAGGTGCCCCACAGGACCTGAGGGTGAAGGACAGAAACCACAGCTGAAGGAGAACCGCTGACCCTCAGGGGTCATCCATACTCACCGTCCAAGTTGTTCAGGGACATGACAGTGTCCAGATCCGTGCCCAGGATCTCACCAATCTGGTTCACCAGGGACGAGTCGTTGGCTGGGTACACGGCCACGTGGTCCCCGGACTCGTACCTGGCAGAGAGCAGGAGGAGGGCACATGGAACACCTGCACCACTTCCTGACCACCCCCAGCAGCTCAGCCAGAAGACAAGGGGGCAGGTGCAAGAGGCAGCAGGGGGTGCTGAGGTCTGATGCAACAACACTGAGGTCTGATGCACAGGACCCGCACCATCAGGATCCACAGAGCCGGCAGTGACAGCAGCAGTGACACTGTGGGATAATGGTTTCCCAGGGTTTTTACAAGGGACCTCCCAGGTAACAGCAGTTTTGCCAGAGTTCCAGGAAGGACAGGTCAACTTCCCGACGGAACAGAGCAAAGCTCCTCAAAACCTCTGCAGCTGTTATGTGAAGCCACCTGGATTCATGACTTCCTAACAATTTAAGGAATTTGAGCCAGTGAGAGGGTTTTAAGAACAGGGCTTTATTTCCCCTCTGCTTGTACACCTAAGCCAGGCAAACACAGGCAAGAGCAATCCCCAGCTCTCATTCCTCTCACAGCTCAGCTGCCCTTCCATTTATGGAGTGACTCCTAGAGAATTCTTGCAACTGGGACTGCTCAAGCAGGACAAGGATGTGGGATGGGAAGGGATGGACCCAAAACAGTGCAAAAGGTGGGAGCAAGTCCCGACAGGGGGTCCCTGGTACAGAAGCCCAAAGGAGCAGTGTTAAGGAGCAAAGTCCCCCTCTGAAGTGCTGGATGAGGCTGGTGCCACATCCTTGTTCTCTGCTCCTGAAAAAACACAGGAGCAGGCTCCCCCGGGGAGCTACCTGATTTTGGAATTGGAGATGTCCAGCTCCAGGTGCATCAAGTGCCGCTCTCCACCCTCGTTCAGCTTGCGGTTCTCCGTAACCTGAGCCAGGAAGGGGTTCTTGGCATCAAATGGGCTGGAAGGAAAGACAGAGGACCTCTGGTTACTGTCCTGCAGGCTCATCCAGCTCCTTGTATCCAGGTATGTTCCCTCTGCCTCCAGAGCAGGCTCCCATGATTTGGTTCCTGTTCCAAAGCACACTGCACCACAGCACAAGCCAAATTATGATCCTGCTGCTCCCCACCCTGGCACAGAAAACAGATCATGATCCTGCTGCTCCCCACACTGGCACAGAAAATAGATCCTTTTCCTTCTCAGCACAGCCCAGCAGCCAACAGCTTCTGTCCCATTAAGGACACGTGACACAGAACTGGATTGGAGAGACTGTCATGTCTCAAAGAAATATTTCAGGCTGGAATTACTGTTTAAAGCTCATCTCCCCACAGCAATACTGCCAGCAGCCATCATGCTTCCCTGGCCACTCCAGGCAAGGAAAGGCTCAGGACAGATGCTGTGGATGTACCAGCCAAACAGCACACGTGACCACAGCCATCTCCTCACCACGAATGATTCATTAACTGGGGAACCTCAGAGTGCCAGTGGAGATCTGAGCCCATTTCTCTCGGGCAGAGACCAGCTGTGCTGCAGGACTGGCACTGCCTGCACAGCAGGTGCTGTTAGGAACATCAAGGAGCCATCAGGCAAGAGCTGCCCCACGTACACCCTGCCCAGGGGGTTTGGCACTCACGGCTTCTGGTTCTCGTAGCTCTTGAGTCGGCCCATCTCCCCCGTGTAGACCTTGTTCATGTTCACATCTGTGTGCACCACCAGCTCGTACTGCCGGATGCTGGAGGGGGAAAGGGGCGAGAAAAGAGAAAAAAGTCAAACTGGAACCCACAAGGTACAGCTGGAACCATCATCTCCTTTGCTGGATTTGCTGCAGCTCAAAACCAAGTGCAAATTCCACCCCTTTGCCCCTCTCGAGACATGAGGAACCAGGGCAGACTCTGCAGAAAGCCCAAAGCAAGAGGAACCCTCAGCCTCCCTGGACCCTCACAACCAGCAACAGCCATCCCCAAAGGAACCAAACCCTCCACCTCCCCACTCAGAACAGGAATCCAGAGCTGGGCTCAAACTCACACCAGGACAGGCTCAGGCCAAACCGCCCCGCTCCCTGCTCCACTTCACTCGTCCCCTCCTCCAGTCTGGAAGGGGAGGCAGAGCAGAGGAAAGGGAGCAGCAGCCCAGGGCTGATGACACAGCCACCAGTCAGAGGTGGCCAGTCTCTGACACCCAAGAGGAGCTGTTCTCAAACCCACCTGGACTCTTCTCCTGTAGCCTCCACCCCAAAGTGCTCACACACTGCTGGCCAGAACTGCTCTCTCCAGGTGATGAAGTCTTCTTCCAGGCTAGCCAGGGTAGAAGAGAGAGTCAATAACCCAGCCCCACTCCCAGAGGAGCCTCCCATCACTGTGGGAAAATGCATTTGCCTTAGACCCAGGCACCTTTGGTACCTCCACATGCCCCCAGGAAAGCGCCTGCAGAGCACTGAGTGGGAACTGTTGCTACACCAGACACCCCTCCCTTCACCAGGTTTGCCAAGGAAAGCTTTGTTATTTAGGCTCAGTCTTTCAAAAACTCAGTTCCTCGTTGTCCACCTCTGGCATGAGGTGACCTTCCTAAGAGGTCACGATTCCACCATGGCACTGTTTATTTTTATATGGGCTCAGAGCCTTCCTCACATGGCATATCCCCCCCATGAGGCCTTGTAGACCTGCGAGGTAGAGCCACAGGATGATGTAATGTCCCAAGGTGCTCAGGTGAGCACAGAGAGGTAAAAAAAAAAAAGAAAGAAAAGATCATTGTCCAAGTTGGAAAATCGCTGCCTCCCACCATAAAACACTTCCCAAGGAGATTAATCTGCCTCCTTCACTGGGATGGCTGAATTTATCCACACAGGCTGCAGCAGGGCAAAGGCAGAGGAGGCTGCAAAGCCTGCTCCAGTGGGTATCCACAGGCATTTAAAGCTGATGTGGGATTTCCCAGACACAGGATCCCTGAGGATACTCCCGGTGCACAGGGATCTGATTGTGGGAGACACAGCAGACACACATACTCAAAAACATGTCAACCCCAACAACGAGCCCTGTGGAGTTTATTTCTGCCTTGGCAGCAGAGCCAATTCCCTGCCAAGGCCCCTTCCAAGATGCTTTCAGCCAGCTCTGACCAGCCTCCCACCCCAAGGCACTCACTTGCCATCGTCATCTCCCAGCCCAAGCTCAAAGATGCGCTGGGCTCCAAGTTCCTCCAGCCTCTTGTCCACGTACTTCCCCATGGCGTTGAAGTGCTCGTAAGTCTTGTTCCCCAGCCCAAAGACCTGGAAGAGAACACTCATGAGCACGGAGAAGCAGCAGGTGGACTTTCCCCATCCATTATCACCAGCCAAGTATCACTCAGCAAAGGATGCTGAAGAAAGACAGCGAGACCTCTCCCAGCTCCCCATCAGCTCTCCAGTAGGAATCTACCACTGGAGAGTGTGTGGTCAGGAGGCCCCAGCACGTCCCCTGAGCCTGGATGCACTTCCAAGAGCTCCTGCACATCTCCTCGTGGGACCAGGAAGAACCTGGACTGCCTGGAGACTCTTTGCTGGCCTTTGCCTCCCACAAACCACGCGGTGAATGTTTGCTCACTGCTTCACACAGAGCAGCTTCACATCTCCACCACTGGATTTTACTCTCATCTGCAATTATTATGCTGCCTAAGGAATTTGGCCGGGGTTTAGGTGAGGTGGTTGTTTCTCAGCCAGTTATTCAGCTCAGCACAGGAAGAGAGCTACATACTCCTCCAAGTGATTTAATTTGTGGGAGAAGATCTGGCCCCGGGCTGCTCAATTAGCTTCTGAAGAGCAGCAGCAGCCTGTAGCTCATTTACAGATTTATATTCAGGGCCTGCAGGGCTGTTTGGGGCTGTTTATACCAGGAAACCCTCATTATTTAAGGAGTGGAGAGAGAACTCTAACTTTTGCATTTAAAGCCTCCAGATGTACATTTGCAAGTGTCCACAAAGCCTGGGCAGGAAGACAGCAGGGACCTCATCCCAGACAAGGTGTACAAGGCACAGACATCGTCTTGGGCCTTTCCCCAAGCCACACTGGGGGGCTCCTGGCCTTTCTGCTCAAATGCAACACAAAAACAGGAATGGGGCCACTTACAGCAAACCGGAGACCCGACAGGTCGGCGTCAGCCTCCTGCAGCCAGTCGTAGAAATCCTGGGCATTATCTGTGGGGTCCCCCTCTCCATAGGTGGCCATGCAGAACACAGCCAAGGACTTGTCGATCTCAGAGAGGCGACTCAGGTCCGACTGCAACCAGAGGAAAGAAGGAATCTTCAAGGATCCCACACTGTGGCTGTTGGGCGATTCCTGTTCCCACAGCGCAGGTGTGCAAACAGCACCATGCGTTTACACGAGGGGTTGGGAAGGGCCAAACCCACTCAAAACGGCAGGGAGAATAAAGCCAACCACCCTCACTGGACTGCAAGTCAGTATTTCTACCCCAACAGAAAAGCAATGGGATTTTCCATGCAAGGCTTTAATGGAACAGGAGAATGTAGAATGGCAAGGACCGAGCCCGTATCTGCATCCCTCAGGCTGATCTTTTCTCCCCTAAATGACACAACTGTCCCTTGGCCAGGGTCATTGGATTTTTTTAAGGGGCACTGAAAGGTTGTTACTATCCCAAGGCTGTTCAGGGCTAAATTACCAGGTCATACTCCTCTGGATCTGCTGCCATGCCCCGGAGGCCATAGCGATGGGCATCTTTGGAGAGGCGATTGGCAAACTCCTCTGCTGTGCCCGTCTGGGAGCCATAGAAAACCACTATATTTCGGCCCTGCAGAAAAAGAAAAATCCCTTTTAAATGGCGATTAGTCACTTGGCAAATGCATGGATGAAGCACAGACAAAGGAAATGCCTGGGATCAGGAATCCTGGACTGCAACCTAAAGGCAACCAGGAGTCTGCGCTTGTGCAGGACTCCAAGGGTTTGGCAGAAAACTCGAGGCTGAGCTGTTAATGAGAACATGACTCTTGCCACTCTGAGGGGAGACTCAGGTCAGACTAAAACCCAAAGCAGAGAATAAACCTTCCAGATTTAGTCCCAACTTCGAGGCTGCAGCGTGACTCCTGGAAAAAGGGAACACCCTGGATGAGAATGCAGAACTCGCCAAAGGCTCTGGGCAAGTGCCTAAGCACCAGAGCTCCTGCTCTGCTGCAAGCCAGCTACTTTGAAGTAAAATGGAAAATGCATCCAGCCCTTGCTTCTTCCTCTGCTTCCTCTTGTGTCCAGACCAGCAGAGTCAAAAGCTGACAGTTCAGTGTACAGCAATTCCCATTCCACAGCCAGCCAGTTTGGGAACCAATCACACAGATAAACAACTGCCAGCCAATGACTTTAAAGTCTCTGCCATTTCCCTCCTGACTTTGATCTCATATTACATTATTTTTTTCCACTGAATTTTCACTTTAATTTCTTCTGTAAGAACAACTCTCAGGCACAGACTAAAAGAGCTATTCCTGGCTGCTCACACAGCCTTCCTCTGGATGCTCTCTGCAGCAGGCATGTGCCTGTATCCAAACCAGCTCCTCCTGCTGACAGTCTCCAGAGGAAACTGGGATGGACACGAGCTCCCCCACCTTCCCAGCACCCCTTGTAGGCAGAACAAGCAGCTTACCGTCTTCTTCATCTTCTCGATGAAGCTGCTGTCTCTCACTGGAGCTGCTCTGAAAGACAGGACGAACCTCTTTTCAGATGAGCACATTCATTTTTGAGGTCAGGAACAAGCAAGTGGGGAAAAAGTGGCCTCCAGACCTCAGGAAAGCTTCCCAGAAGGGTGTGAATCTCCACTGACCACTGTTACTCACCCTGTCCCAAGGATACCCATTGCTCAACCTCAGGGCTTCTGCACACAACCACGGAGCAGGGACTCGGAGCAGAGGGGAAAAGCTGAGCCCCTGCCTGACACCCATCAGTGAATCCTCCCACTGGAAAAGCCCAGGCATTCAGCCCTGCCCACCAGGAAACCTTTATCAACTGCTCTGAGAGGCTTCACAGCTGAGCAGGTTAAAGGATCTCACAAGAGCAGGTCTCCAGATAAATCCCAGGGGCCGAGCCACGGTTTGAAAGAAGGGAATGGAGAACTCCCTGCTTCCCACGCCACCATGGCCATGCTCCCCAGGGCACATCCCCCAAACCTGAAGTCAAACAGGGCTAAAAAACAGCTGTTTCAACCTCTAAACAGCACGCCAGACATGAGCCCCAGAGCTGGAGAGCCCTGTGGAGCAGACCCATGCAGCTGATCAGACCCACAGAGCTCCTGGCAAGGCAACCACTGCAAGCCAAGGTCCTGTGGAGCTCATTCCCATGCCGGGTTCCCATTCCCAAGATGGATCTCCTGGACAGAATATTTGCATTATTGCTTGGAAGTGGCTTTCCCTAGCTTGAAAGGGGGACAAACCCCAGCAGAGCCAGAAATGGAGGTAGGGATTCACACTGCTATGGCTGCCCTGTTAGGGAGGGAGCCAGAAGAGCTTTGCTATCCTTAGCACATCTTTGGATTTTCAGTGTCGTGGAGTGAAAACAACCCAGCCCTGGGGAGCCTGGGAGCCTCACAAGCAGAGGGGACCGTAGCTACAGTCAGATGACGTGCTGGGAGCTTTTCAAAGCAGACAAGGACAGGAGCTCCCTTGCTGTCCTCCCCACCAAAACTTCGGTAGCAGGGAAGAGGAACGTGGGACCCGTTCACATTTCACAACGGAAGAATGCAAGGCTGGGTCTCCTGTGGGAAGACAGAAGCTTCCAGGCAAAAAACAAATGGTTTTGGCTGCAGCCCATGTGAGAATGTGAAGAGCTTGCTAACAGTTTCCTCAGCTCTGTAGCCCAGAGGGAGGGATCCTGCGGATGTGCCGAGGCATTTGCGGAGAGCACACACACGCAGAGCAGCAGGGTGGGGGACGTTCATAAAACATCCCTTCGAGCACCCCTTGCTACCCAAAGAGATCAAGGAGCTCCGTAACTGGGCCTGACAGCTCTGAGCACCAACAGCCTCAAAGTACACACAAAGGACAAGCAAAGCCGACCCCAAAAAGCTCCCCAAGGCAGCCGTGCTCCCAGGAGAGCTGCTTCACACCCCTGCTTGGCTCTCTCAGCAGTTAACAGTCTCCTCATGTTGTCATTTGTCCCCTGTTGGGAACTGGGATATCACAAATATCTCAAGGGAGCAGCCCCAGCCCTGCCCACGCTGCAGCCAGGACAGGGGCTCGGGAGAGCTCTCACAGCTCTCACTTAGTTTTTGGCTCCTTGGTGAACTTCTTTAATTCCTGCCCTCTGCAAATGAGATCCAATTAAAACAACTGTTGGGTCAACTACTAAACAAAACTCTTTTAAAGGAGGAGAAACAGAAAAGTTTTTAGATCCTTTCAGCAAGCTCCCTTTGGAAGAGAAAAGGGTGCAGCACATGGAGCTCGTCTGTTTTCAAAGGAGGCAACCCTGCACTGAAGTGAGTGCTGTGAACAGGCTGTGGCTCAGATACAGAAGAAATAATGAGCCTGGCTTTGGAAAAAAAGGCTACACAACTCCCCGAAATTGCTTCATCAGGGTGGCCTGAAAATCTGAGCAATGAAAACGCACAAGCACCAAAGGCAGAAACAGCACTCATTTTCACTGCTCTGCCAGGGAAACTTGGAAGTTTGTCCTCAGCAAGGACTGCTCTTACAGCTTAGACAGCTCAGGGCAGCAGCTACAAGCACCAGAAGGAGCACTGGGTGGAGGGACGGGGATTAACTCCATTGTCAGAGAGAGTCTGTAGCTGGTGCAGCTCTCCCAGCCTTGGTGAGAGCCCACAGCGCAAACGACTCCCAGAGCTCTCTGTCATTTCGGTTTCAGAAGAGAGAAAAGACAAGGGAGGAAGCTTCCAATAGTTCAGCAACAATACCGAAGTGTGTCTCAGCTCCTTCAGAAAGCTCCTGTACCTGTGGCTTTCCTGCTGAAAGCACAGATACATCCAGAAGTGAGGACGCAGCCTGGATGCTGCACAGAAACCGAGCATCGACAGCAGGGTCTCCTCTGGAGCAGCCTGCTTCCAAGCAGAGCCTCTCCCCTTCCCTCACCTCCAGCTGCAGAGGGAGGAGGCACCCACTCCACCCAGCTTTGGAGCTGGAAGGATCCCACCAGCCCGTCGGGCAGAGTAACTCACCTGGCCACGGCCGGCTCTTCCCGCGGGGCCGAGTACACACAGCCCATGGCAGGGCAGGGAGGAGGCAGACAAAGAGTCCAGGGCAGCCGTGTGTCTGCAAGGGGAGCTGTGGGGGGACGGATCTAACTTAGCTCTGGAGCCACACGCACACAGGCCTTTCCATTCTGCTCCTCCTGGGCGTTAAAACCAAGCGTCAGCCTTTTGTTGAGGAGAAGAGGGCCGGCACAAAAGGTCCCGGCACGGGTCATAGCAGGAGTGGTCCTGTCCACTCCGATCCTCGTGGTGGGGCTTTGGAAGTTACTGAGTGGATCTGCGCAGTCCTGAGAAACTGCAACATCTGGCAGCAGTGGCAGAAAGGAATTAGGAGTGGAGAATGAAACCTCCCAGGATCCTCCGCAGCACACGTCCCTCTCCCATCCACGCGGAGCAGGGGGACGGGACACAAAACCCTCCCCCAGCTTTGTTCCCTTGGAAACTGTTTATATCACAGCTGCTTTTATATATATTCTTTTTTTCTAAAAATAAAAAAAAGGGAAAAAAAGCTTGATGCTGTAGCTGAATGAAATGATTCCAGACACTGCATGAGCAACGCTTCGGGTAACTACGGCAGTGCCATTACAGAGGCAGCTCAAAGGAGTTTGTTTTCCTCAGGATCCTATTAAATTAAATTAGAGATGGTCTCTCACACACACACAGGCAGCAGAGAGCTAATCAGGCTAAGGACTTGGAGCAATTCCTGCCACAGGAAGCCCTACAAGTACCAGGGAATGGATTTCTGCATAGCTGCAGAATAGAGATAAGCCAGTTTGTGTCCCAAACAATGTAAAGAGGGGGGAGAAGGGAGAGGGTGACACTCAGCATACCAATGGCTGTCCCGCCTGCATCTTCCCAAGATGACTGTCTGCAGAGTGGGGACAGGAGAAAGGAAAGAAATCTGTGATTGAGAAACTTGCAGAGGAGGAGCAGCCAGAGAATAAAAATAAATTCCTTCCTTCCCCGGCAATGGCTCTGCGAGGAAGAGCGGTGGCCGTGGCTGCGTGGCGATCCAGAGCTGCTCTCCCTAATGACATCTGCAGAGCAGGCTGCAGGGAGGGCTGCTCTGGTGGTTTTAATTAAGTCTGAAAATGGTCAAAACACAAGCAACGCTCAGTCAGTGGGATCCCAGCCTGGCCCACACACACGTTACACGTCACAGGTACGGGACACCTCATATGAGGGAAACCACGACATGGTGCTGGGTTCTGTCCCTTCTGTGCGGACTTCGGGAAGGAAAACTGCTCCACTTGGCTTAAGGGTGAAGATCAGCAGCCTGATCCCTCACTGAGCTGTGGCTGAACCTGGAGATGCATCGCTGGGGTAAGATCATGACCATTCCCAAGCCACGCAGCCCATGCAGAGAGAACCCAGCCCAGCTGCCATCCAGAACAGGGCATTTCAACCACACATCTGCTCTTCCACAATCGAGGGCAGTAACAACAGTGGCATTTCCTTTGCTGACCCTGCTGAGCTGACACAGTTTTACGAAGGTGTGCTGCTCCCAAAAACCCCAGAAGGGCACTGAGGTGCTGGATGCTGTGTTTAGGTCAGAGACTCTGCTTGCACTCTTCAGCATTGCAAACAAATCACTAAAGCAGCAGCCACTGTGATGTGGCTGAATTGTTATTCAGCACTTTCATCCTCCGGTATTCTGAGGGTGAAGCTGGGGGGCCAAAGTGACAGCAGAAACCATCACCCAATGCCATCAGACACCATCACCCAATGCCATCAGACAAAGCAGTTCAGAACACTTTGGCGAGTCAAGGCAGAGCTGCAGAGAACAAGCTGAAGAAATGCGACCCCTCTAAAGGTCAAGGCTCTCCACTCCAGCCAGAGACAGCCCCACTGAGGCCTCTCTGTCTTCACGGGTCTGGGACAGCTTCCCTGCCTGCCCAGGGGCTCACCTGCCATATCCAGCCAGGCACAGGCAGAGGCTGACAGTGTAATTCCGTGTCTTGTTGATTTGCTTGTTCATCAGAAAGGAAACTCTACCCCAGATTCAAGGATTACAGAAGGGAAGGAAACCCACAGCTGACCAAGCTTGTTTTCCCACTCATTTTCCTCCCAGTTCCAGGCATCCCATAAAATCCAGCTGCAAAAGCTGCAGGAAGTCACTGTCTCTGTCCTGAAGGATGGATGTGCCACCAGCCACAGCCTTGGCTTTTAGGGTCACACTGCCCCCAGACCAGCTTGATACAATGACCACAGCAGGGCTGCAGCAGGGTACAGGGAAAAACCACTTCACAGCCTCCTCTCACTCTGCACCTGCCTGGCTGACACTTTTCCAAAGTGCAGCTGTGTCAGACAACTTGCAGAACAACCTCACCTCTCTGGTTATCAGCGACAGGAGGTGCTGCTGTTCCACATCTCCCACAAGGAGCAGTTACACCCTCCCAGCCACTGCTCACAGGGACAGAGAGGGCAGCACAGACCTCACAGAGGAAACAAAGTGCCTGTGAGGCAGTTCAGAGCCAGGACCTGCAGCCAGGCTGGGATGGAAGCCCACGTGCTAAGGCTGCAGCAGCACAAGGTGGTAACACACACCAGAAGTCAAAGCTTCCCTGCAAGGTCACCACAGCCTCTGGCAGAGCTGCACATGATGGGCTGTACGTGCAATCAGTCACAAGGACAGCAGCACGGGAGCCCAGGCTGTGCCATGCCAGGATCTAATTTCAGATGAACAGTGCCCTTTCCCCAGCCAGCTCAGCTCTCACTGCAGCACAGCCCTTCTCCTTACAATCTCCAGAGGCCACCACGTGCACTGACACACACAGCCCTGGCTGGCAGGCATGGGACAGAAAGCATCCCAGCAATCCAACAGAACACATTCCCGAGGTAAGGCTGAGCAGGCACAGGCAGCTGGGCTGCTGCCAGCCATGTGTGCAGCCATCTGCACAAGGTACCACAGCCAGGGACACGGCTGCCCTTTAAAACCCTCCCAGCCAGAAAATGTACTTTACAACCTCCTGCAACGCCAGAAACAAAGAACGAGCTAAGAAGTCCAGCAGAAAACTGATGATAAGTTTGGAATGTGACTGAGACAAGGAATGAAATGCACCCAGATCTCCACCAGTGTGGTTCATTCCTGACCCCAAGCCCTTTGCAGGAGATAGGGTGGAACAAAGCTCTCCCTCTGCAAATCCAGTCTCCCGCTGCTGTGGTAACCTGGCAGCAAAAGCCAACCAAGTTTTACAGGAGCTGCCAAGCAGCTCATCCCAGGAACTATGTCCCAGCTCCTCAAAGACTGTTCCTTTCCTTCACGGCCAAAGATAGATAAAATCTCCAACAGGAAACCTGTTTAGGAGCAAGTCCACCGAAATGTGACTTTTATCAGAAAACACCAAGAATGCAATCCTTAAGAGTTCTGAAGTACAGCTAGAGGCTTTTCTGCCTTGCTTGGGAAAGGCCAATTCCCGATTTGGGCCACACGGTGGGGTAAGGCAGAACTGCAGCCCAGCTCTTCCACCAGGATTTCCGCATTGTGAGCGGAACACACAGCAGCTGAGGGCAGAGAAACGCCCCCTCACCGACCTCCCACAATCCAGCTGAGCCTCCCAGAACCCACCACAAGCAAGAGAGAAAAGCTCCGCCGGTGCCACGCAGCCTGAGAGTTGTTACTTACACTGACTGTATTTTGGGGAGCTCAGGCACTTCCTCCTTTTTCTTGCGGAAGAAGAACCAGTAGGTAAAAAGTCCAGTGATGAGGGAGATGAGGAACACGTCCATCATGCTGAAGAGAGAGTCCTGCTGTGCACTGCTGTCGGGAGCAGAGATGGTCGGGTCCATGCTGGGTTCCCCCACGGCAGTCAGAGGCACTGTAAGCAAGGAAAAACAGTGAGCACCAGCAGCCACAATGGACAGCATTAAAGGACATCCAGAAAACGCTTTTTGCTTTACATTTAGTCTTAGGAGCACAAGGCCGCCCAAAAACTCTTTGGATAGAGGCCTTGCATCACAACTCTGCAAGGTTCTTCTGCGCCCCAAGGTGTCCCACCAAGCTTTTCCCTTCCTGTTGTATCCATGCTGATCCATCTGAAGTGATTTCTGCTCTCCCTCTGCCAGCAGCATCAGAGCAGCCCCACACTCCAGCCAAGGCGCCCAACCTGACTCCTACTGATGCCCCAGCAATATTCAACAGGGACTCATGGCCAGCCTTTACTAAAGCCCTCACTCACCACAGAGGCCCTGGGATGTTACTGGGGGATAACTCCACTCTTCCAGTCACTCCACAGACTGGGGGCTTCCTCCCTCCTTCCCACAAGGCAACAGGATGCCCCGGCCCCACTGCTGTGCTGATAAACCACAGAGCGGGACTGGCACAGAACTCCCGTGAGCATCCCCACAACGGGTTGTTACAACACACATAATGAATACTTCTGATTTACTCCACCGTAGATTTGATTTACTATCCATCTCTTTCTGGGCCTCCGCCTTCCCAGTCCCCTCCATGATCTCCCCCAGTTTAACTTCCATCTCCTGGAATTACTCCCTTCCACCTACCAAGGCAGAGGTTAAGCGACTTGGGACTTGCCCACAGCCATACCCAGAGGCTGTGGTAGCACGAGGAGGAACACCCAGCCCTCAAATACCCAAGCAGCCCTATGGCCCCTGTCCTTCTCCTGGGGAGCCACCCATCACTCCCTCCCTCCCACTGCTGTGCCAAAGCTCTGAACTCCTCCGACCCTAATCCACATGGCAAGATTACGTTCCCTACATGCAAGGACACACTCTGTCCAAGTAAACAGATAATTAACTCAAAACTTGATTTGGAAGGGCAAAGTGACTCTCTCCTTGTACTTGGGCATCCTGCCAACCCAGGAGACCATGGACATTTGAACTTGCACCCAGCAAAGTGACTCAGAGCCGTGGTGGTGCCGCAGGAGGGAAAGGATATTTGCCGTGGCTGAGGAATAAAAGTGACTGAAGGTGAAGGTTGTGCTAATACATTCAGGAGTGGGAAGAAAAGGGAAGATGATGCTTACAGAGCATTAACGAGGGAGACCAGGTACAACCTTCAGCAAAGAACAAGCCCTTGTTGTTACCCCTACGAGGGAAGTCCAGCTCCAGACAACACACAGCCCTGTTCCACAGGGCACCAGCTATAAAAAGCACCCTGTGGAGCACGGGGAGAAGTCCACAGCCACCTGGCAGTGACCCTGGGTAGGTACCCTGGCAACCCGATTCGTGCTCAACCCCACAAGAAGTTTCATTTGGTGGAGCACTTGACAAGTAACTGCATTACAAAGGGCACTAAAACACCACTGCAAAGCTTCCTGTTAGGTTCCCAGAGCAGACACCAAGGCAGGGTGTTGGAAGAAAAATAAGAGTGCTGTGACTGCAGACAAGCAAATTGCACATTCCTCTCCATCAGGCAGGTCACCCTGTCCTCCCTCCTTGCAAACAGGCTTTCCCTTGCTGGATCTTAGAGCCAAGCAAGAGCTGAATGTTACTTCTGTACAACCGTAGACTAAACTGTTAGTTAAAGCCTTCACAACTGGGGCTTAGTTGCCAAAAAGGCACAGCTGCCAGGAGGATCCTCTCCTCCTCTTTATCTGGTTCCAGTAAATCACCACGGAGCTGGTCTGGCAACTAGCACCCGGGGAATATGCTGGTGGCTGAAAAATGTTGCTGGTTTATTGCTCTTATTCCTGATGAAACCCCAGAAATTTTAATTACAAGCTCTTCTCCTCTTCCCCTCTGCCACCTGACCTCATCTGTAGCAGTCTCAGCCAATCTCAGCCAAAACCTGCCAGGCAACCCTTCCTTCCACAGAGTTTTGGTTCTTGCCATCTCACTCATCACTTGAATTGCTTGTTACATCTCAGGGAAAAGAAGCCCTGAGGGCCAGTGGTCCATGATTCCTAGGCAGCCTCAACTGCTGCCTGTGCACAGCATGACCCAGCTCTGCAAAGAGATGGAGGAACCAGTGCCCAGACACAGGCAGGAGTAAGTATCTCCAACTCTGCAAGGTGGGTTGGTTTTTTCCATAGCAGTTTCATTGCCCAAATTACACAAAGGTGGACAATTCGCCTCATACAGGGCAGTGATGGTCATGTCAGTAAGATTATCCTCAGAACAGCCTGTCTTTTACCCACTACCCCTGAAAATCCCAAGGCACATAAGGCAATGGAAAACCTTTGCTCAGAGGAAGCCATGAATAAAAACAAGGCTGATGGAGACCATGCTGAGCTGGCTTTGGGCAGAAGCTGCAGCTCCTTCCCTTCTGAGCACCAAACCCAGCAGCAGCTGAGCCCTGGGAAAGGCTCCTCGCACAGGGCACAGCATCCTCCCTTGTCACCAACTGCAGGTGGAGGAGAGTTCCAAACCAGACACGCCTATGGCGAGCAGCACCCAGCCCGCAGCAATTCCCAGCTCCAGAGAGCTCAGACATGGATATTCATGAGCTGCCCTGTGTGGGCAAAGAATGAAGGCAAGAATGAGCCTGTGCTCTCCTCAGCAAGGTGAGGGCTTTGTCTCCAGCCAAAATTCATCACTGTGCTCAAAGCAGCAGAGCTTCAGCTCCCAGAGCAGAGGGGTTTGGCTTTCTCAAGCCTCCAGAGGTGGTCTGCTCTCCCAAGCAGTGCTGCCCTGGAAAGAGGCATCCTCAGGGAGGCAGCTCCCAGGAACGCTGCCTGGGTGGATGAAGGAGTGGAAGCTGTGCTATCTCCTTGCCTTGACCACGCTGCAGCTCTCCAGTGCTTCAAAGGGGAACCCTGCAGCTGCAGCCAGGCCACCCACTCACTGCCCACAGCCAGGGAAGGGAACATTCCAGGAGGTTTACGGCTCTGGTGAACGGAGCAGAGCCTGGTTTGCTCTCCTCTCTTCAGTCACAATCTCCACAGCACAAAGTTTCCACGCTGACCTCTAACCCTGGGAAGAAACATGGTCATGGCCTAGTGATGGAACAAGGCACAAGAGCTGCTTTAATTTTGATGGTGGGCTCCCTCTGGTCCTGGACATTTGGTTACTCAAGTCTTATATCCCAGCTACAGATTCTTCTTTTTGCTTTCCCTTCACCACCCCTACCCTCAGGAAGAGATTTACTTAGACATAGCAAGAGAAAGGCAAAGCATGTGAAATTAGGCCTCATTTCTCTTTTCTAAAGGGTTGTCATAACTCAGGAATTACTGAACTCACTGCACCCAGCACAGGAAGATTATTCCTCAATTTCTCTCAGTCTCACCTAGCTGGCCGTAACAATTATTTTCCAGAAGTTCATAGCAACTCATTTTCAAATACACGTCCTCTATTAACTTCCAGTGAAAAGACACCTGACTCTTACTTGAAACTTAGCTGTGCTGGGAATCCTGCAGTCTCTGGAAGAGCCTTGGTAGAATGAAACTAGGTTTTTAAAACGAAAAGGAAATTTATGATGTGGAAGTAAAACTTTCCCTGACAACAGTTTCAAGGGTGGTCATTTTATCCACAGTATTTATTGTATCTTCAATCAAGGTAAGACAAGATGTCCGTATCCCTGGGGGGGGTTTTAATGGTAGCTCCAGTTTCTGGATCCCTGTTTATGCACACAGCAAAGCCATCAGTCTCAGCGAGATGTGAGCATTTACATCACACAAGAAAGTCACAACATTTTGAAAGATTGCAATTAAGCAATGCTATGTTTTAGCACAGCTTTTCAGCCCCTAAATGTGTGGATTTGCTTGATACATGGCAGCTCACAATCATTCAAATCATCAGGGACCTTCTCTGCACATCTCTGTGCTAGCAAACAGATGTACTTCATCCTCATATTAAATGAAATGTATTCCTCATTCTCACGCACACCTTGGAAAAAAAAGGACTGGAAGCACCCTCAGTGCCAAGCATCCTCAAACCCTCCATGATTACCACACACACTAAAGGTGCTATAAGGTCACAGGGTTAAAAATATTTAAATATACGTATAAACAGTATTACAGTAAACAAGACAGGAGTGATGAAGGCCAAGTGGTCAGCAACGTGAAGAGATCTATGCTCCTCCCTTGCATCAGGAGATGGTACATCAGATGCCCCGAGAAGCACCCTGGGACACAGCACCACAATCACAAAACGTGGCTGGGAGGTGTCCCCTTCTGGAAGCCACGCTGTGATATCTCCTAGCGACCAAAAGGCCTTGGCTCTGAAGCTAAGCTGGCAATCTGGGCAGGAAGTTGTCTCTTTGTGAGATTGAAGCAGCCTGTTTTTTAATGTCATATCTGTTGTGAGTTCCAACTGCCTCAGGCCAGTTGGACTTGCCAGTCCCAAACCAGGACTGCAGCCTGTGACTCTTGCCCCAAAAACGAGCGACCAAGGTCTGTGCTTGACTCTGCCCTGTGCCACCATCAGCACACCCTGACCTGCAGTGTCAGCCTAGTCGAGAGAGGAAGGAGAAGGGAAACTGCTGAGCAAGCACAGCCCGGGGCTGCTCACTGCTCCCACCTCTGATAACTGATCCCCAGCACCAGCCAGAGCACCAAGGAGCCCCTGATTCCAGCCTAACACACCAGAGACAGATCTCCACGACCCCCACACACCCCACAGTCACTGCCTGCCCTGGCACGGCTGGCACAGGGGCTGCACCCCCAGAGCTGCCCCCGAGCTATCAAAACACCGCGAGTTGTCCCAAGCATCAGCACTCTTTGGACACCTGCAGACAAGCACAGGAGCTGCAGGTGGAATCTCTGTTTTGCAATACGTGCAGAAAAAGCATCGGCAGGGATGGAGTCGAAGAGGAATTGCGTGACAAACGTGCAATGCCATCGGTCACCCTCTGCCCGACACTGGCACCGGTGCCAGGCTCCATTCAAAGGGAGCTCAGCAGGGTGCAGGCAGAGAAGCCTTCCCAGCCCACAGCAAGGTCCAGGCTGTCTCAGCTGAACACCGGCAGGGACAGCAGGTAGTGGTTTGGAGCCAAACCACCCCTGCAGCAACGAGACTCCCTTTTCCACAACACCATCACCATGGTGCCAACTCACACCCTGGAGCACCCATTCCTTCTCCTCCGGCCCACCCAGCAACACTTACCAAAGGATTGACTTCCAGTTTCTCACAAACAGGAATCCATGCAAGTCTAACAGCAAATATAACAGCAACACACACTGAAAAAGCTCCTTCAGACCGACTTTCTCCAGTTCAGACTCCTGGTGGAAGCCCTGCACAGCCACACAGGGAAGGGGACAAAGGAGCACTGCTGGTAGAGAGAGCACTCCTCGTGCTCCCTGCAGCCACGTGACGATGACCCTCATGTCCCTGACTCAGCACAGGCACCACGTTAGTGAGCAGAGAGGAAGTGCAGCTGTCACCACTTCCAGTGCTGGGAGCTCTGCGTGGCTGGGGATGTCACCATTGTCACCAGATCTGCCAGACTCCTCTCTCTGGCCAGGAAGGACCATCCCGAATTCCCAAGGCAGAGGCAGGTATGTGTGACCAGACCTCCCTTCCCACCTGGTCTGCCCCAGGGACTGCCCTTTCTCTCGTGCTGACCATGGCACAACACAGGTTAGGGGCACCATCAGCCTTGAGAAGAAGCCTTAAAAAAGCCCACTTTCAAATCAGAGACCAATTATTTCCACCAGCATCATGGCACAGCCACAAAATTCAACCTCAGAACAGACACATAAGAGATAAGCAGAGATAAACAACCAAACCAAGTGACAACTCTGATTCTTTGTACAGTACTGACCTGCAGCCCAAGCTTTAGATACAATGGCAAAACAGGAAGACTGTAAATACAAATTAAACAACTGAAACATCTGGGAGGAAAAGGAAAACCACTGGACAGCACTCTCACAGGTCTGCAGAGTTCGTGGAGAGCTCGCAGAGACGGCAGCACCAAAAGGAAGTTGCACAGAGACCCCCTCACTCCTCACAGCAGCAGCAGTGGAGGAGAAGGAAGAGACTTGCTCACAAATAGGAATGCAGTCTTGTGACCAGCCAAGGGCTTTCTTCTTTCACCCACTAATGGCATAAGACAGGCAGGTTACTGATGGCTGTCAGGAAGAGGAGCCCCACACACAGAAGCCCAGGAGGAAGGAGGAGAGGCAGCAGCAGCAGAAAGAGCAGGGCTGTGGTGGAGGTGGCATTTCTGCCCAGGCTCCTGTGCCTGGTCTCCTCTGAAGCCCAGAGCAGCCAAGACTTCCTGCATGTTGGTGTGTGGTATTGGGCCAGGAGACCCTTGGGGCAAAAACAGATCTTCTCTAATTCCTCTTAGAAATGCAACCAATTAGACTAAGAAATTCCGTTTACATCAGCCTGTGCCAGTCTCAAATTAGCTCTTTTTACTTTCCTTTTCAGTAAAAGGAGACCTGGCTGGAAAAGTCGGCGTTTCCAAAACAAAAGCAGTTCACAGAAGCAGGCGCTCAGATCCAGGTTGTTTAACATTGCCTTGGATCAGCCTTTTCTCCACAGCTCTGCCACACTGAGACTGCATCTCCCATCAACAAGAGGATGCTGATCTGGCCAGACAAGTGGCCCTGTTTGGCCTGGCCTGCACAGGCTCCCTGCTTTGGATGGGAATCACCACACAGGTGAGTCCCTGGGCTCCTGGGGAAGGAAGGCACAGTGGGAAACCTCACAGCTTTCCTTGCCCCTTCAGCCTCCGCTGGACCACACCTGCTGGTGTGAAGGCTTGCTACACCTAGAGCTTCCCTGTCACTTTCTTCCCACATATTTCCCACACCTTCCCATTAACCAGCTCAATAAAGAAGGGGAGAAAGTAGCAGAGCCTCACACAAAATCGGGGAAGTGCTTCTGCACACTTCCACCAGCTCAGAAACCCCAACCCAAACTGAGGAGTCGGCTGCAGCAGCACCTCAAGCAAGGAAAGGAACACAAAAGCTGTTGGGGTTTTTTTGTGAAACAAAAGTTACTCTCACTGTGAAAGGTCTCTTCCACCTAGACCCTGACACACCAGCTCAGACATCAGCAAAACTTCTATTTTAGGCACAGGACAGGCACAGAGCATGCATCAGTCAGTCTAGATCTTGAAATACCGCATATTTGAGCTTCCACTGTGTCACACTTGCATGTTTTCTGGCCCCTGGCTCTTATTCAAGGACAGCAGAGCAGCTGCAAAAGCAAGGAAGAGAACAAGAATTGCTTTACTGATGCAAAAAGGAGCTCTATGCTATGGGTGTGCTCAGGTGGGGCTGTGCAGTGAGCCAAAGGATTTAAGGCATTATCCAACACAAAAATGAATTCAAACTTGCCAAGCTGCTTTAAAGCAAGCTAGAATTATTGGACTTGCACACTTCCTTTCACCAGATAAAAGCCTGACTCTGAACCTATAAACATGGGGGATCTCCCCAGCTTAGGCACTTGGACACCTTCCTTCACAGATTAATGTGAGCCAGCACAGAAAAACAAGAGTTCAGGGTTACAGGATAAACAAAACCCGAGAATGGCAGGTAAACTGACCCCCTGTGAACCAACACTGTTCTCCAGCCTCCCCTCCCAGCGAGGGCCAAATCCAGAGCACCACGCCTCAGGAATCGCTCGGAAGAGGAACAGGGGTCTCACCAGCACCAATAGTCAGGAGCAGGGACAAGTCTGCAGGAGTTTTAAACCACCCTACCACCAACTCCACGGGCACCTCTCAAGCAAACAACTGCTCAGAGGGCTGCAAAACCTCAGGAGCAACCCATCCAGGCATGGACTTTGCATGGTTCAGGTCCTGCTGAAGATGTTTTACTAAGATCAAGATGGAAAATGACGTTTTTCCAGCAGCCTCTTCTGCGAGTGCTGTACCCTGTGCTGCCACAGCCACAGCTGGAAGTTCCTCTCCTCCCCACGGGCTGTTTGTTCGCCCTGTGCCTGAGTTTGTGGAGGGTTGCTGCGACAGGCTGTGGCTTTGCCTTCAGCCACCACCGGGAAAGGAGCCCTAGGATGGGGTCAGTAGCCACAGGTTTTGACCTCCTCCACCAGGAAAAGTTTGGACAGCAAAACCCTCCAATGCTGGTCTCTTTTAAGAGGTTTTCTTTGAATGCAACAGCTGGAAGAGCACAAGAGGGACAGGGTTAAACAGATCTTGCAAAGTTTTCGGAACTGTCAAGACTTTTGATCGGAACAGTGTGTTTCGGGGATTTATTTATGTATTTCAAGAGAACCAAGCACTGTTTGTAAGGAGCCAGGACATTCTGTATTTATCAGGCCAGCTTCCTCTGAGGATGCAAGCGCTTTTCAGACATTACAAGCCCATCTCCTGCGTTGCTGTAGGGGATGGAAGTGTTACTGCATGGTCCTTCTATCTCTTGGTAACTCAGCAGTAGAGCTGTCCTGCTCTGGCTGCCCTATCAGAAGGGTGTGCAGTCACCCTTCAAACCTCCCTGCCTGCCATGGGGCAGCAATCTGACCCTTTCTGAAATTATTTGTGAAACACAGGCAAATTCCTAGCCCCTTGCAGTCACACACAACCACGGCCACAGCAGACCTCAGAACATCAATTCCATACCCAAAACACGACACAGGCCACAGGACATCAGACAACTCAGGGGTCACAGGCTGAAAGGCTGGGCCCAAGCTGAAAAAACCACAGCTCTCCAACTCCCCAGCACAATCAACACAAAGAGAAGATACTTGACACAGGGGTTTTTTGTTCCTTCGTAACACGAGCTGCTCCTCTTACCTCCAGCAGTTATGCATTGAGTCCTGTTACACAACCAGGGCTTGCACAATCCTTGCAGACATTTTATCAACTTGCTCCTCCAAAGCTTGGAGTTAGGAGATGCAGCAATGACCCGTGGAAGAGAGTCAATTGATGTGTTTCACAAACAGCCATGCAGCAAGAACCAGTGTACCTGCCAGCACCACAAAGCCAGACCTACCAACTCCCCAAGCTCGTTGCTGAACCTTCCCAGCACTCTTCCCATGCACTGCCAGAGCCAGATTTTCCCAAGGAGAAAAATCCAACTCCATCCCTAACTCCAAACCTCGCCATCTCCTACTCCACACAGCAAGAAAGGTAAATTAGTCAATACCTCCATTCCTTGCAAAGAAGTGAGTGGAGGCATGGGCGTGGCTGATTATTAAGCAAAAATACTACAATAATCTGCCACCATGGGTCAAACTCAGCCACTCTTTGGACTTGTGGCCGTCCAGAAGTCACCAGAAATGGCTTCTGGTCTTTCTGGATTCCATGGGTGATGGCAGCACACAATTAACTTCGAATGTTTACTCAGGGATAAACAGCAAGAGATTATGAGCAGCCTGTAAGTATTTGTTCTGATCTATGAAATTTCAAAGCCCATTAAAAAGCAATCTTGGCAGAGGTGCACCTGTCACTGCAGGGCTGGTGACTCACTCTCCTCAACGGCGTGTACAAAGTAATCTCATCACTGGGATCAAATGATCACATTGGGAAAACAAATTATGCAAGTTCTACGAATTGTGTTTTCAGAGGCAGGAGAGTCCACGTCAGGAAACAGAACAAAGTTCAGTGGCCACAGAGTTAACTGCGGGTGGTTTTCTTTTATACCAGGGGAAGAGATGGCAGGAGCACAGCCCTGAGCAGGGAAGCCTTTTCCCCAGTCCTTCAGAACTGAGCGAATGCAAACTTTGCTGTATCACAACAGGCAAAGGAGAGAGCAAAGACCAAATGGGATTTCACTCAGACAGTTCCACACGCTGCTTTTGCTGCAGGTAAAGAAACCATCACTCCCAGCACCCACTGCCAGCCACCCTCCCCAAACTCAGCTGCACCCAGAGATGCTCCACAACCTGTGACACTCAAAAGAAAGGGGTTACCTTGCACCTAGGGGTCTGCAAACAGTAGCTGGTGGGGCCTGTGAGCTCCAGCACCGAGAGTGGTGAGCAGCAGGGAAAGTCTCCCTTGAGACAGTTCAAGGAGTTTTGGTTGTATGGCCCTGTCGAGCTCCTCCAGCTGCTCTGCAAGAAACAAAATAAAAGTTGCAGAAGGCCCTTGGCTGTCCAGGAGGCGCCAACCCAGAAATTACTGACTGAACAGGAGGCAACTGCAAAGTGATGACAAGCGAGAGGTTCTTCTCTGTCACAATTAGAGCAGGACTAATTAACAGGGGGTTAAGCCACATTTGTGACACTACCCCCTCCTTCCTGCCCACTCTTCAAGGCTTTCACACTCAAAGATTAAAAGAAAGCACTCAGTGTTTCTTCCTGTAGCTCCATTCCTCCCTGCTCTGTGTTTTGCAAATACAGTTCTCGTGCACCATCACACCCAAGTGCAAAACTAAGACACGCTCCATGCCATGCACACCCTGGTTCTGCCAACCAGCCCAAGAAAAACCTGTACTGAGACAATGCTGGGTTTTCCAGGAAGGGTCTGGCTCACCAGCCCTCCCGGACAAAACACCGATTTCCTCATTTGCAGCAGATTAATCAGCGAGCTGCTCTGCGTATGTGCAACAGCTCCTCGAGATTTCTCAGAGAATTACAGAGATATTGGAAGAAAGCCCATTCCCTTCTATCTAGCAAAAGGGATGTGTGCATCACTGCACCCCACTAAGCAAAAAAAAATCATGAAATTCCACAGCTCCCCACAACAGCCCACACAAAGTGTAGAGCTCTGCTGTGGAAGGGATGTCCCCACCAACGCTATCACTGATTCACTTCCACAACTCAAAAACAGAAACCTGACTCTTTCTTCCTTGCACTTTTCCAGCTTCTCAGTCGAGTATATGCTTCTATTCTTTAAAAAGAGCTGTAAAAGTACAAACCCATTTCACTTTTCCAGACTCACATCAGAAAGCCTCAGTGAGCTCTCTTCTCCGTACACATTCCACTAAGCATTCCCATTTCCTTTCACACTCCAAAAGCTAACCCAAGGTCCAAGCACTGGCAGAGCAAAGCACACTCGAAGCTGTACCAGCAGTGCCTACTCCTGCAACTAAGACAACTTCCCAAGAACCAGTTCCACACTGATGACTAACTCCCAATACCAACATCCCGGTACCTTCACCCCCTCCAGCCTCAATATTCCCAAAACCAGGGGGTTCCCATTATTTCTTTTGACAAGCACACTCCCTGGGTGAGTAATCTTACTCTCTGAAGAAACTCCACCAGAAAAAGCCAAGAGCAAACAGCCTTCCCACACCCAAGCAGTTTATAAAGTGAAATAGATGGAACAACAGTGAAACAGCCCAGCCTGCAGCCAAGGTGTCAATTAAATGCTGGGAATAACATTCTGCAGGGAAGTGCCAGAAAATTAAGCTCATTAAAGGCTTTTAACCAGCAACAGCCTGGGATGGGGTAAGTCTGAGCAACTCTTCAGCGCCGTGGAAGCAAGGCGGGGTAGGCATCACCCCGCTCCCAAGCTGCCCACCCTGCCAGGTGTGCTGGTCAGTCCCCCACCCCACAGCCCCCAGGGGACAAGTGTGATAGGGGGGCCACTCATGCCAGCCCCCCATACACGGCACATTGGTCACACCAGTGCCCCCAGTAACACGGTGCCCAGCACCACCAGATGCTCCCACATAAGAGGGGCTCTGGTCATCCCAATTCCTACAACAAGAGACCAGTCACACCAGAGTCTGCAGATAACAGCGAGCTCTGGTCATCCTGGTTCCCCCCAAATAACAGGGGGACAGTCACAGCACGCTCCCCACATAACTGGGGTCATCCCAGTCCTGCCCGACCCCTCCAACAACGAGGATCTCTGAACAGCTCAGTAATCCCTAATAAGAGGATGCCCACTCACACCAGACCTCCCAGTGAACAGGGGGCTCTGGTCATCCCCGTCCCCCCAAAAAAGCGGTCCATTCACATCGACCTCCCCGCCAATAACAGCGGGGCCACTCAAAGCAGCATCCCCATACAGGGAACC
>VZTF01000282.1:209831-226435 GCA_013397755.1 Cnemophilus loriae | reverse complement strand
GCAGCACCCCCATACAGGGAACCTCAATCCCCGCCGCAACAGGCGGCCAGTCACACCAGTCCCCCCAGTATAGTACGAGCCCCCCATCCCATGCCAACCCCATCAGGGGATGTACCGGACCGCCCTTCCCCAGCACAGAGGACCCCGGCGGCGGAGCTCAGCCCCTCCTCAGCCGCAGAGGACCCCCGGGCCCGCCCCTCCTCAGCCACATGTCCCCGGTGCCCCGGGTCCCCGCACCCACCGCCGGCCCGGCCCGTCTGGCGCTGGCGGCTCCCGCGGCCCCGGCGCGGCCGGCACGTACAGCGGACCGCACCACCCGGGCACAAGCGCGGGGGAACACGCTCCGCCCTCGCCGCCCGCCAATAGGAGGCGAGCGCGCCTGTCCGTGGAGATCCCCCCTCTGCGGCGGCGCATGGTACAGCCCCAGGACGGGGGTCTTAAAGGGACAGGCGCGCCGGGAGGGGCCGGGGGTAAAGCGGGGGTCAGGGAGGGTTGGAATTGGGGCGTGGGGTGGTCAGGGGTGGGGACAGGGCCCGGAGGGGCAGGGTCCAGGGGTCACAGTGGGTGTAAGCAGGGCGTTAGTGTGCGGGGTTGGCTTGGGTCAAGGCGGGAAGGCAGGGTTGGGGCCAACACTGTACTTCGGGGATGAGTATGGGAGCCAGCACTGGGGTCGTGGTGGGGTCAGAGTTGGGGTTACAGGGGGAGCAGGGCTTGGGTCACTGTGGAATCATGTTTGAGGTCATGGGCTGGGGTCAGGGTGCTGAGGTCAGGTTTGGACACTAACTCTGGGCTGAGCCAGGACCCGCAGACCTCTGTCTGTGGCCACTCCTGGGTGCACACGGTGGTGCTGTGGGACTCCCAGTTTCCCCCAAGGCCATTGCCCAGACCAGGGCCCCGTGGGGGGTCAGGGGGACCCCAGGGTGGAGGCTGGCACCCAGTCACTGCCACCCTCCCTGGGAGCCAGGGGGCTGCTCCACTCGGCACCATGCTCCTGATTTAACCGCACCCCACATGATTCGGATGTTTTGGGGTGGTCTTTCTCTCGCTGCCACACCGGGAAAGCTGCACAAGCAGCTTTGGAAGCATCCCCAGCAGTCCCCGTGGGAGATTCTGTAACCCAGGCCTCCAGACCCCGGGTCCCGCAGGGACTGCTGCTCTCCTCTGGTTTTTTTTAGGTGGGGAAGCTGGGTTACAGCTCTGCCGTTTGCAGCTTGGCCAAAGCCAGAGGCAGAGCTTGCCCTGACCCCACTGAGCAGCCCCGCGGCTGTGTGGGGTCACCCTGGGGCTCAGTCCCCTCCCTTTGCCTGCTGGGCACAAAGTCACCACCCTGACGCTATCGCTGTGTTGACGCTCGTTCCGGAGTCAATAAAAGACTCAGGGAAGGTTGAAAGTTCGAGCTGGGCCTGGCAGGCACCTGAGGGGCCACAAGAGGTGTGAGGAGGGGGCACAGACTCGAAGAACACCAGCCCAGGGCTGCAGGGACAGCATTCCCTGTTTCATGACAGCATTTGAGCAGAGGGTTGAGGGGTGTGAGGTCACCTGAGTACTGATGCCACTCGCATCAGTGTTGGGATTGACCCCATGGAAGCTCCCTGAGGTGACTGGTCTGTGACTGTACCCCATGGGGTGAATGGACACGGGTTAAAGATCCCAGTGGCCCTGAGGGGACGGCAGGGCAGAGCAGGTCCATGGCTGGGGTCATCCCATCAGGTGCCCAGACTGGGGACAGGTATTATGGCACAGCTGTCCCATTCTGTTCTCACAGGGAAGAGGCTGGGGTCTCATCACACCCAGCCCAAATCCCCCAAGGGGAAGAAGCAGAGTCCTGCAGCCCACAGAGACCTGTTTGGTCAGTGCTTTGTCTCTCTACTTATTTCTCCCACCTCTCCAGCTCTCCTCTGTTCCCAGCACAGTTTGAGGCTGAACTTTTAGCCACAGAACCCTCACAGTGCCAGCAAACAACCATGGGACAGCCATGGAGGTGGCGTTTGGCAGTGTCCTGGCCCTGGCACAGGGAACCTGGCCCCCAGTCAGGATGCCTGCATGGGTGTGCTTGGCCACAAATTAATGACAGGAAAGCAAAGAATCACAGACCCGTTCTCCTTCCAGCATCAATGTGTCCTGCCAGGCCTCCCCACTCTGTGGGTCCCCTCTCACTCCTGGATGGGGCAGCGATGTAGGTCCAAGTCAGTTCTGCTTTCCTTGTGTATCCCTGACTCCTTTTGCCTTGCACCATGGTGGGAGCTGGAGAGCAGAGGGGATGGACTTGGACGTCCAGAGCATCCTTCCCCTGGCAGGACCACTGCTCCAAGGACAGGGAACGGCTGGCTCTGCTCCCAGCACTTGTCCCCAGATTGTCACTCTGCAGTGACCCTCTGAGGACATGGGGGCAACCCAAGGGGCTTTCTGGACTTTCTGCACACCCTGTGGACAGACATAATCCTGGCATGGAATGAACTGGCAGTTTTACTGGGAATGAGCCGGAGGCATGGCATAACAAACCTCCAGGGACAGCACGTTCCCAGGGCAGCCACCCCAAGGGCAGCCATCCTGGGCTGAACTGGGAGGTTATTGATTGTTTTCTTTTCTTCTTCTTTTTTTTTTTTCCCCCCCTCTTGCTTTAGGAACTTCAGTTCTCTGTCTCCCCGCCAAGGAAATGAGCAGGTACTGCAATGTGTGATGAGTAATGTTACCGTGAGCTTAACTAGGCAGATGCCAAAGCCCAATGAGCTGATGACTTTTACCTCTCTCTCTTCCAAATTTAAATCCTCTTCTCAGCCTTAGACACGTTTGAAAATGTCTCATCCCAACCTGTTTCCTCCCTCTCAGTAACTTCACTTCCCTAGGTTATGAGTTCTGAATTCACCCCCAGCGCCTGAGGAACTGGGACTTGTTGGACTCCACTGTCCAAGAGCATTTCACTGTGGAATGGATGCCCTCAGAAAAGCAGGGAACAGAAAAGAAATCTCCACAAACATCCAGCTGAAGGGCACTGGAGACATGTCCAACACATTGCACGTGACCAGTAGGTGCAGCTGGACTCGGAACACCCCTGGGGACACGGTGGAAACTGTAGAGATCAGAGAGACAGAGTGATCTGCCACGGTCACCAAGAAGCTCCTAAAAGAGGTGGGAGCAGAAAGAAAAAAAGCCCCAACTGTGGTTTTGTGCTCATCTGGCATGTCCTGTCCTCAGGGCTCACGTGGAAGGCTGTGGCAGTTGTCTTGTCTCAGCATGGAAAGGTTCGTGGCTGGTACCTGCTCCTTGCCCCTGGAGGGAGGTTTGCACCAACCGGGATTGGGGCTGTTCCCGCTGCCGGCTATGACACCGCGGTGACTCTTACAGGGCTTCCTCTACTGCTGTAAAGCCAGGAAACTACTCCCTGGAAACACGCCATCCCTTTGACAGCTCTGCGGGGAGAGCGAATCTCTCAGCAGATCGACTGATAAAGGGTTGGACAGGAAAAACAACCGGTTTCCAGCGGTTTCCAGCGTGCAGTACCGCTTGTTCCCAGTGCTCGTCCTCAGTGCGCGTCCAAGGCCACCAGCCTGACACGCAGCTGCGTCCCTCCCGCCCACAGCCCATCCCACAGATCCCATCCCACCCATCCCACCCCCTGGAGGGGCACGCTCCAGCTCCCCGCTTATCAACGAACCCAGAGACGCAGCGGTCCGTCTTTCAGATTGTATTTCAAGTTCACAGTTTGGAGATACACAACAATTGTGATTGCTATCACTCCTCATCACTCTTCTGGAAAAAATCGGTGATAAAATTCCTAGGTTTACAGGCAAGGATTTCACAAGGAGGAAAACCAAGGCACTAACGGGAGTGGAGTATCAACATTTCAATGTTATCTCTAGCATTTCTTTCCTGGTATTAAAAACATGCTTTTAAATTCCAAACAAGCTCCTTATCCTGCTCTTGCTGCACACTAAAAATATAACAATGCAATTGCTGTCAGCAGGAAAATCAGGACTATGAAATCAAGTTCATTTGTGATCCCACAGAGGAGCTGACCCTCAACTCCAGGCTGGTTCCCAAATTGCTGCATTGTCCTGCTGAAAGCCCTGCCTGGGGTGCTCACCTTTGCAAGAAGAGCTTCTTACTCATGTCTTATTTATCTGAGGTGTAAGTTCTCAGCACTGACTTTGGTCTCCTCCAAAAGGAAGCCCCGGCATCCAACCTGGGACTGTGGCAGTCATTCCAGAGGGGCTGCTGGAGAAGTAAAGCAGCTGAATGGCAACATGGGGCTTCTCCAGACCCTGATGATGGAAAAATGAAAGAGGCAAGGACGTGCTTTGGAACGTGCAGCTGCCAGAGCTGCCCCTGGCCAGGCTCACCGAGAGCAGGGAGGAGCCCCAAGGCTGTCAAGTTTCGAGGCACTGCAAGAACATCTCCAAGAGCAGGAATGGCACGTTGTGCTTCATGGAGCACTTTTTTTGGGAGCACAGCAAAACTCTAAGTAGAGTCAAGGGCAGTTGTTGAGATCCTAGCTGATTTACAGACACAGAGACAGCAGATTCCTCTTGGGCACCGTGCTGTGGGCTACACAGCTGGGAATACAGCTCAAATCCCAGCAACTGGACCAAACTCCTTCATTACAGCCTCAGGCACCAAATAGTGCATCCTGTTGCAAATTCCTAGCTGAAAATTCCCCTCTCCCACACAGCTGCCCACCAGCTCTGAAAAACACAGGGAGAGATTATGCTAATACTGGTGGGTGAGACTTCTAAAGCTGAGCAGTGTGAACACCCCCGACAGCATTGCTACATTCCACTTAATTCTTCTAACCCACTGTTAAGGTCCCTCCCAGCTCCTTGGATTTATAAACATTTGCTCCACAAAGGGCCAAAATCCCTTATTGGAAAGTCTCTCACTATTTTGCAGGCATCTGAGGTTGCCTTATTGGTAAGTGCTGGTGACACGGGCTGAGCTGGTGCAGTACTCTCAGAAAATGAAGGCAATCCATTGATGCAGGCACAAGACCTTCAGCATTTTAGAGCTGTGTTTTGGGCCACAAAAAGGTGTTCTGTATTCTATCCTCTTGCCCCAGGTTGGTGTAACAAGCCCCCTTCAAGGCACTCTCTCACTGGACAAGTCACCAGTAGAACAGACATCTGTCCTCCTCCATTTAATTTTAAGTTATAAACTAAGGCTCCTATGATTCCCACTCCTTTTTGGGTCCTAGCTACATCACACCTGTAAAAAAGACAGGAATGTAATTGGGAAGTGCTTATTGCTGCAGCTTAGTTAAACCCCAGATTTATTCAGTATTTTGCCAATGGGGTTCCTACCTTGGTGTGGGGATCTGGTGCACTGGAACTCCAGTGGCATTGTGGAAAAAGGCAGCTGCTAAATGCTGCAAAGAAGAAAGACTTCAAAAGGATGAGAAATTCACAGAGGTGATACAGTTCCCATGCTCCAGCAACATCAAAAAGTAAAAAAAAATTATAAAGGGAATATAATTCAAGTAGACTGTGCCAGGGAGCAGGGGAATGGCCTTCACTGGAGCTACGACCCCATTCCAACACTCACCCCAGACACAGCAAAGACGCCACCAATGCGCTGCTGTGCGAGCCTCACACGGTGCTCCTGCCCCTGTGTGAGTTCTGCTGCTCTCTGGAGGATCAGTACACCTGGACTCTGGTAAATTCAGCTGCAACAGGGGCCACTGGGGCTGCTGGATACCCTGGTGCTTGCTGAACACCAGCCAGAAGGCCCGTGGCTGCAGGTGGCTGTGGCTGAGCCGGGCACATGCGCTGTGGGACTGAGAATTTGCCCAGCTGGCAGCACTGTCCTGGTGAGGCTCCGGCGTGGGCCTGCCCAGGACACTCTCCAAAGGCATCTCTGGCTTGGCAGGGGGAAGAACTGAGGCTGTGTCCTGCAGCACGGCCCTGCTGAGGTCCCTGGTGTCCCGGAGCGTGGCTGTGATGAAAGCCCTGGCTCTGAGCACTGGGGTGCTGGCAAGCAGGAAGAGCCGGAGGCGAAGGGCAGTGGCAGCTCTGGGTGGGGTAAGTGCCAGGCACGGGGTTAATCCTGGGCAGGAAGAAAACAGAGGGTTACACTGTGCTCAGAACTGACATTGCCTAATTAGTGCTGGAAGTGCCCTGGGGGCAGATTTCCTCCTGACCAGCGCTCAGAGAGGTCACTGCAATCCATCAGAGGGATTCACTACAACAGAAGCTCTTATTATAGGCAGCACTTGAGTAAAAAATAGGTTTAGTGGCCTCCCAGGACAGCTGTTCCCACTCCCAACCCACTCTGACTCCACACCCACTGAACGTGCGTGGTTCTTGGCCCCCGACTCCTTGTGCAAAGAATACACAAAGCCAAACTGCAATGTGCTTTGAGATTCCTGCACACGTTCTCCCTGCCCTGTGAGTGACACATCTGCCAAGTCATTAATCAGGAGACATTACAGCTGCCAGGTGTTATTTATCAAGAAAACACAAAGGCCTTTGGTGCGAGTAAGAGCCCAGAGTATAGAGAAAAAAAAAAAAAAGAGAAGGAGGAGAAAGTTAGAAATAAAAGAGAGAGTTAGAAATAAAATTAATCATTCAGAAGCAAAGGCTAGGAAGTCTTTGCCAGCAGAAGGCATGACTCATCCTGCCAAAACCTATCAGGAGAGAGGCAATCTGCCTGGAAGCCTCAGCCTCTGGGACTTCAGGAGTGCTGCTCAGCCCACGCACAATATGAGGATGAGAGCTGAGAATCCAGGCAATATTCATGATGCCATGACTGCCAAGTTCCCAGCAAGAAGAAGAGACTGGCTCATGCTGGGGTTTTCAGGCTTGGAGATTTCTTTTTAATTATTCAGGGTGTGGGCTTGATTTTGGATTTTTATTTTATTTTTATTTGTGGACACAGACATGATGCCAAGGCCTGGACTTCAAAGAAATATCTCCTGCCTTGCAGCAATTTAATGCCTGAATCTTACGAAAATTTAAAACGAAAACAAATCCCAAACTATGAAGAGTTCTTGCTTGGAAATAAGAACCAAAATAATAAAAAATAAACTCCAGAAGCACTTACAGAAGTCGTATCTAAGACACAGACATGCAAATTCAGCTGCAGCAGTGGAAGCATCCTAGAAACACCTTCCCACGCCCTGCTTGATAGTCAAAGGTTCATGTAAATACCTTTGTGTCACAACAGTCTGTGTCACCTCACCAGAGGAGGCACGTTTATGTGCTGAGGTGCTGTGCACAGCAGGATGGGACTGCTGCTGACACAGGCTCAGCACGGAGCCAGGCAGCCTCTCCTCCCAAAAGCTGCACTTGCACAGGAGGGAGAGAGGGAAAACACAAATTCTGGGTTTGTCTGGCCTCCCCTGCAAGCACTCACTCTTGAGTGCCCTGATGGACCTGGGGGACACTCCTGCTGCAGGCAAGGGTTGCTTTTATGGTTTCCCGTGGGTGAGGGCAGTGCAAACACCTAGGAATGCTTCCACTTCAAATAAAACTTTACAGTGAGCTGATGGCTTAAACCATACACAGAATTTAACCCTGAATAGAAAACTATTTTTCCTCTGTGAAACCGAAAGGACACCTGAGAATAAGTAAATATTTGACCTACATTTTCAAGCCTTTTAGAATACAAGTGAGTTCTCGTGGTTTGTGTTAAACTTAAAACCTTTCCTGCACATCAGCTGTGGGCCCCAAGGTTTCTTTTCTGTAAAGCAACATTGCCTTGACACTGAAAACCTGCTGAAAGGCTAAAAGAGACCAAAAGGTCTGCACCGAACTTTGTAAGTGCCATCCTTAATTTATAATGCTCTGCTCCTACACAGGTTTGGACACAACTCACTTCACAGCATTCCTGACAGGAGAGGTGGGGCAAATAAAGATAGGGATCACGCCCCAGGGAGCCATAAAGCCAGGAACAACTGCCTGATGCTGGGGCAGAATTACACAACTTAGCTTTCCCGTCAGCCAGAGCTGCAATATCTTCCCAGGTGTACACACAGCCCTTGCAGAAAACGAGAGGTCTTTCACCTCCGCTTAGCTTTCACTAAAGACCTGGTTGAGTTAATGTGTGATGATTTATTAGTCACACTAATGTCCCCTGTGTAACATCAATGGGTGACTCTGCTCCCCACAACGCCCACGATGTGAACAGGAGAGGCACAATAAAGCTTGTAGAGGTGATTTAATGCCTCTACTCACACCTCAAAATTCCCCTGTAAGATGTTTCACAGGAACTCCTGTACTTACTTGCTGTTTTCAGAGGCTCTTCTCTCTGCTAAGGACCCTGGGATGTATTTCAGCCCTGGAATCCTCTTCAGCAGAGTGAAAGGGAACACCCGGTCCAGCTTAGAGCCCACCGACTCTGGAAAATCCAAGCAGAAACAGTAGCCAAGACCATCTGAAGTCAGGAGCTTGTTAAGGAGAACTGAGGACAAAACACACTCGTTTCTGACACAGCCACACAGAGTCCCCCTCTGCCCACAAACCACTTTCCCAGGAGAATTCTCCCAGTTCTACCCAGCACCACCTTCANGGCATTGTGGAAAAAGGCAGCTGCTAAATGCTGCAAAGAAGAAAGACTTCAAAAGGATGAGAAATTCACAGAGGTGATACAGTTCCCATGCTCCAGCAACATCAAAAAGTAAAAAAAAATTATAAAGGGAATATAATTCAAGTAGACTGTGCCAGGGAGCAGGGGAATGGCCTTCACTGGAGCTACGACCCCATTCCAACACTCACCCCAGACACAGCAAAGACGCCACCAATGCGCTGCTGTGCGAGCCTCACACGGTGCTCCTGCCCCTGTGTGAGTTCTGCTGCTCTCTGGAGGATCAGTACACCTGGACTCTGGTAAATTCAGCTGCAACAGGGGCCACTGGGGCTGCTGGATACCCTGGTGCTTGCTGAACACCAGCCAGAAGGCCCGTGGCTGCAGGTGGCTGTGGCTGAGCCGGGCACATGCGCTGTGGGACTGAGAATTTGCCCAGCTGGCAGCACTGTCCTGGTGAGGCTCCGGCGTGGGCCTGCCCAGGACACTCTCCAAAGGCATCTCTGGCTTGGCAGGGGGAAGAACTGAGGCTGTGTCCTGCAGCACGGCCCTGCTGAGGTCCCTGGTGTCCCGGAGCGTGGCTGTGATGAAAGCCCTGGCTCTGAGCACTGGGGTGCTGGCAAGCAGGAAGAGCCGGAGGCGAAGGGCAGTGGCAGCTCTGGGTGGGGTAAGTGCCAGGCACGGGGTTAATCCTGGGCAGGAAGAAAACAGAGGGTTACACTGTGCTCAGAACTGACATTGCCTAATTAGTGCTGGAAGTGCCCTGGGGGCAGATTTCCTCCTGACCAGCGCTCAGAGAGGTCACTGCAATCCATCAGAGGGATTCACTACAACAGAAGCTCTTATTATAGGCAGCACTTGAGTAAAAAATAGGTTTAGTGGCCTCCCAGGACAGCTGTTCCCACTCCCAACCCACTCTGACTCCACACCCACTGAACGTGCGTGGTTCTTGGCCCCCGACTCCTTGTGCAAAGAATACACAAAGCCAAACTGCAATGTGCTTTGAGATTCCTGCACACGTTCTCCCTGCCCTGTGAGTGACACATCTGCCAAGTCATTAATCAGGAGACATTACAGCTGCCAGGTGTTATTTATCAAGAAAACACAAAGGCCTTTGGTGCGAGTAAGAGCCCAGAGTATAGAGAAAAAAAAAAAAAAGAGAAGGAGGAGAAAGTTAGAAATAAAAGAGAGAGTTAGAAATAAAATTAATCATTCAGAAGCAAAGGCTAGGAAGTCTTTGCCAGCAGAAGGCATGACTCATCCTGCCAAAACCTATCAGGAGAGAGGCAATCTGCCTGGAAGCCTCAGCCTCTGGGACTTCAGGAGTGCTGCTCAGCCCACGCACAATATGAGGATGAGAGCTGAGAATCCAGGCAATATTCATGATGCCATGACTGCCAAGTTCCCAGCAAGAAGAAGAGACTGGCTCATGCTGGGGTTTTCAGGCTTGGAGATTTCTTTTTAATTATTCAGGGTGTGGGCTTGATTTTGGATTTTTATTTTATTTTTATTTGTGGACACAGACATGATGCCAAGGCCTGGACTTCAAAGAAATATCTCCTGCCTTGCAGCAATTTAATGCCTGAATCTTACGAAAATTTAAAACGAAAACAAATCCCAAACTATGAAGAGTTCTTGCTTGGAAATAAGAACCAAAATAATAAAAAATAAACTCCAGAAGCACTTACAGAAGTCGTATCTAAGACACAGACATGCAAATTCAGCTGCAGCAGTGGAAGCATCCTAGAAACACCTTCCCACGCCCTGCTTGATAGTCAAAGGTTCATGTAAATACCTTTGTGTCACAACAGTCTGTGTCACCTCACCAGAGGAGGCACGTTTATGTGCTGAGGTGCTGTGCACAGCAGGATGGGACTGCTGCTGACACAGGCTCAGCACGGAGCCAGGCAGCCTCTCCTCCCAAAAGCTGCACTTGCACAGGAGGGAGAGAGGGAAAACACAAATTCTGGGTTTGTCTGGCCTCCCCTGCAAGCACTCACTCTTGAGTGCCCTGATGGACCTGGGGGACACTCCTGCTGCAGGCAAGGGTTGCTTTTATGGTTTCCCGTGGGTGAGGGCAGTGCAAACACCTAGGAATGCTTCCACTTCAAATAAAACTTTACAGTGAGCTGATGGCTTAAACCATACACAGAATTTAACCCTGAATAGAAAACTATTTTTCCTCTGTGAAACTGAAAGGACACCTGAGAATAAGTAAATATTTGACCTACATTTTCAAGCCTTTTAGAATACAAGTGAGTTCTCGTGGTTTGTGTTAAACTTAAAACCTTTCCTGCACATCAGCTGTGGGCCCCAAGGTTTCTTTTCTGTAAAGCAACATTGCCTTGACACTGAAAACCTGCTGAAAGGCTAAAAGAGACCAAAAGGTCTGCACCGAACTTTGTAAGTGCCATCCTTAATTTATAATGCTCTGCTCCTACACAGGTTTGGACACAACTCACTTCACAGCATTCCTGGCAGGAGAGGTGGGGCAAATAAAGATAGGGATCACGCCCCAGGGAGCCATAAAGCCAGGAACAACTGCCTGATGCTGGGGCAGAATTACACAACTTAGCTTTCCCGTCAGCCAGAGCTGCAATATCTTCCCAGGTGTACACACAGCCCTTGCAGAAAACGAGAGGTCTTTCACCTCCGCTTAGCTTTCACTAAAGACCTGGTTGAGTTAATGTGTGATGATTTATTAGTCACACTAATGTCCCCTGTGTAACATCAATGGGTGACTCTGCTCCCCACAACGCCCACGATGTGAACAGGAGAGGCACAATAAAGCTTGTAGAGGTGATTTAATGCCTCTACTCACACCTCAAAATTCCCCTGTAAGATGTTTCACAGGAACTCCTGTACTTACTTGCTGTTTTCAGAGGCTCTTCTCTCTGCTAAGGACCCTGGGATGTATTTCAGCCCTGGAATCCTCTTCAGCAGAGTGAAAGGGAACACCCGGTCCAGCTTAGAGCCCACCGACTCTGGAAAATCCAAGCAGAAACAGTAGCCAAGACCATCTGAAGTCAGGAGCTTGTTAAGGAGAACTGAGGACAAAACACACTCGTTTCTGACACAGCCACACAGAGTCCCCCTCTGCCCACAAACCACTTTCCCAGGAGAATTCTCCCAGTTCTACCCAGCACCACCTTCAGAGACCACTGCCCTCCCCAGCTCCATGACCTCTGCATGCACCGCGAAGGGGCAGCGTGAGGGGAAACACAAATGCCGAATGGGATGGGGTGAGGACGAGCAAAGCCAGCGAGGGTTTAGTGCAGAGCAAGAGTCCAGGAAAAGCCAGTGCACCTCAGCAATGAGAACCACAGCACGCACTTCCCACCATGATCCCGCTCTGGCTTCCTGCTTGGAAAGGATACAGGCTTCCCCAACCAGGAGCCCACACAGGTTCCCCAAGAGGGAAGAGTGGGGGACAAACCACGCTACGCACAGCCCGACCCACGGCACCAGCACCACGGGAACTCTGCAGCCAAAAAACAGAGTCCTCTTCATGCGCGAGCGGGTGGTAGAAACCCCCAGCGTGGCAAAAGCCACCGGCAGGAACCCTTTGGCATCTCCCACTTCCAACAGCCTGGAGACGAGGGGCTCGAGGAAGAGGTACAGGAGGGCAGAGAGCACGGAGAAAGCGGCAGTGAGGACGCAGTGCTTCACTGTGCCCACGTTCTTCTCGAAGCTGCCAGCAAAGTACCAGATGATAACGGCACCACAGGCCAGGGAGATCAGGTCCTCGTAGACGAAGATGTAGGTGATCAGCCTGTGAACTGAGCACAGCAGCACCTCAGACAGGCACAGACAGCACTGGAGCTGCTATAAAACAATTATATGCTTGAGCAGAGGGAGAGTGAGCCCACGGGATTAATTAATAGCTTTCATTTCTATCCTGGCGTAGAAGAGAAGGAACCTGAGACCTTTAAAACCAGGCGTAAATAACGAGATAGAGTGAAAGCAAGCGCTATCTTGGGTGTCACAAACATATGGGCTGCCTCTCGCTGCTTCCTGGGAAGCTGCCTGGAAAAAAGCAACAGCATCTGTAGTAAATTTCAGTCTCATTAAAAGAGAAGGCAAGCGACATAAAAATAACTGTTACAGTACTGAAGATTTCAGCAAAAAGATAAACACTTCTTGAATTGCTGGGAGGCCGATTTTCACCACCAAAAATGTCTGGAGGTTATCGCACCTCAGAAGTGCTTCCAGGCCCTCTGTTTAGCTGTTCTCCTGGGCACGCAGCAAGGACTGAGACAGACTTCTCCACCTCCCTCCCATCAACGTCAGTTCCACAGCCAGAAAAATATCAGTGAGAAACAAAACAACGCGGTGCAACCCCTGGAGACATGTGAGGAGATGGTGGAATCCACCCATCAGCTCAGAGCACTGGACTGATAAAGGAAATCACTGCGCGGGGGTGAGCTGGAGAGCAGGAATTAAAAGTGTGATAAAAATCATTCTGGGAATACCACAGGGACGGAGAAATGCAAATCCCTCAAGCTCCTGGTAGTGTTATCCACTAAGCTTACTGTCACAGGGCAGAGATGGGGCTGAGGGGGAGCAGCCTGATGTCGAGGGACGAAATGGGTGCCCGGCAGGCTCGGTGCAGGTCAGGGGAAGCGCACGGAAAGCGGGAGGAAAAGGGGCACGGAGAGCGGGACACGGGGGAGCAGCGGACTCGGAGACGGGCTTGAGGAAATGCCCAGAAACGGAGGCTGACGGGAGTACCAAGGAGTCCAGAGCAGGACAAGGAGAAGGCTGGAGAGAGGAGACACAAAGGCTCCGCTGGGATTTGGGGAAGGCGCGGAATGGAGTGGGCAGAAAGACCAAGGAGGCAGCGGCAGCGCCCGCCGGCGGCCCCGCTCACCTTCCCAGTCGTGCAGGGCTGCGGGGCGCAGCGCGGCGGCGGAGCGGGCGGCGGGGACACCCCGCAGCAACCCGGGCGCCGAGNATGGAGACGGGGGGGTCTACCCCCCCTTTTGACTTTTTATTTAATTATTGCTATTTTTTCCCTGTTGAGAAGGGGAAAATATCCCCGGCGGGAGGTGTGAGGTCTCGCTGGGAGCCCGCCCAGGGCTGGGTTATAGCCGGGTGTTCCCACACGCAGCCGCCCAAGGGTGCGGGAGGCCCATCCAGACCCATGCAGCCCCCGCTCCCCCCGAGCCGCGGGGTCGGGCTGCTGGGAATCACCGAATCAACCAGGCTGGAAGAGATCTCTGGGATCATCGAGTCCAACGGGTGACCGATGAACACCACCACGTCAACTAGACCAGAGCGCTGGGTGCCACATCCAGTGTTTCCGTAACCACCTCCGGGGTGGTGACTCCACCACTACCCTGGGCAGCCCCTTCCAATGTCTAATCACCCTTTCTATGAAGGACTTCTCCTCATGTTCAGCCTCAACCTGCCATGATGCAGCTTAAGACTGCGTCCTCTCACCCTGTCCCTTGTTCCCTGGGAGCAGAGCCCAACCCCCACCTGGCTACAACCTCCTGTAAGATAATTGTGGAGCACAGGAAGATCCCCTCTGAGCCTACTCTTCTCCAGGCTGAGCCCTCCNCCGCTCCCCCCGAGCCGCGGGGTCGGGCTGCTGGGAATCACCGAATCAACCAGGCTGGAAGAGATCTCTGGGATCATCGAGTCCAACGGGTGACCGATGAACACCACCACGTCAACTAGACCAGAGCGCTGGGTGCCACATCCAGTGTTTCCGTAAACACCTCCGTGGTGGTGACTCCACCACTACCCTGGGCAGCCCCTTCCAATGTCTAATCACCCTTTCTATGAAGGACTTCTCCTCATGTTCAGCCTCAACCTGCCATGATGCAGCTTAAGACTGCGTCCTCTCACCCTGTCCCTTGTTCCCTGGGAGCAGAGCCCAACCCCCACCTGGCTACAACCTCCTGTAAGATAATTGTGGAGCACAGGAAGATCCCCTCTGAGCCTACTCTTCTCCAGGCTGAGCCCTCCCAGCTCCCTCAGCCACTCCTGGTGCTCCAGACCTTTCCCCAGCTCTGTTCCCTTCTCTGGACATGCTCCAGCCCCTCCATGTCCTTCCTGAACTGAGGGCCCCAGAACTGGACATCGGACTCGAGGCTGAGTGTTTCCCTTCAGGTGTGATGGGAGGAGGTGGAGGTCCGTGCCACAGCTGCTCCTGCCGTGTTCATACCAGGCCAAACGTGTGTGAGGTTTGTATTATGTGCACTGTCTGCCTTCAATTCCCCAGCAATACTGGCTTAATGGTTTGGCCAGTTCAGATCTAGGAGAGGAATTGGCAGCTCACAAGTGAAGATACCAAAGTTCTTGAAGGTTTCGTGGACACAGGGAGATGATGAAGGAGGGAGAACTTAATCTGATCCCTTCAGGGGAAAAGCTGCCCTGTGATCATGACCACTGGCCAGCTTTATACACAGCACTAACCACAACTGCATCTGTTCTTGGGCTTGTAGTTGGGGATGTGGCTGTGGATATTGTGGTAGGAAAAGAGTATATTTGCACATGAGGAGAAAATCTGTCGATACCGTGCATCCCACCTGGACGCGTTCCTGTCTCACCTGCTCTGGGCGACCCTGCCTTGGCAGGGGGGTTGGACTGGGTGATCTGCAGGGGTCACTTCTAACCCTACGTGATCCTGTGAACTCTGCTGTGTGCCCACACAGTCTGGCTGCTGGTCCACAGAATCCCGGAAGGGTTTGGATTCAAAGGGACCTTAAAGGCCACCACATTCCAAGCCCTTGCCAAGTGCAGGGATGTCACCCTGAGAGGTCTCATTTACACAGGAAGGATCACAAGAAACCCACCTTCCCACACCACCTCCGATTTTGCAACGTGGAGAAGGATTTGAAGCAGCTGGGATCATTTCCAGCCGAGGGGAAAGAGCAGAGGGCTGAAGGGCTGATGTCTTTTCCACATCTCAGCTTCAAAGTTTTTGGTTGGGAGCATGGCACAGATCTATCAGCAGGCAGACAGACAGACACATAAGCCTGAAACTCTCTCTCAGTTAATTCCATTTTCCATGTATGAGAAGCCTTCAGTCCCTGAGGAATGCACAAACACTGAGAGGCTCAGAGCAGAAGATCCCCCCCCTCCCCTGGCTAGGGAGCATTGTTTGGGACCTGCCCTAATCCCAACCTTGCACAGGCAGCCTTCGTGACGTCCCAGGTTGTCACAGGAAGGCTCATGGAGCAGGAGAAGATATCATGGCTGGAGGAGATGAAGTTTCTCAAGGAGAAACTGAAAGACAGGCAGGGAACTCAACCCCCCATTTTTTATTTTTCTTTTTTTTCTTTAATTAATCATTCCAGTCACTGCTTGTTTTGCAGAAACTTATTTTTGGCTGTGGCAGTGGGATTTGCCTCCCGCTGCTACACCCAGGGGGGAAAGAAACAGCCCAACTTCTCTGCAAATCTGCTCAAACCATTCAGCTGAAATCAGAGAACGCTCCTCACTGTCTTTAAAAGAAAAAACAGGGTAAAACCTCACTGTTCTCTGGGTGCGTGTGCAGACTGTCCCTAGACAGAAAGGTGCAACTGTTAACTTCTCGACTCTCACAAGAAGGCAGTTTGATGTGAAACAAGAAATACAACTTCTAAGAATAATCAGATTAAATAATCAACGTTGCTTTTGCTATCTGCTCAGTTCATCACTCTTCCTCTCTGAAGCAAACCCTCACGTTTCATAGAAGTGGTTCCCAAGATCATGACCCCTTTCATCAGAAAACCATTCTCCAAGCTGATATTTGGCTTTCTAGGATACTCAGAAACCCTGGCAAACCTTCCTTATTTTTTCTTTAGGACTCAGATTTTGGACGTTTTCTCTAACTCCATTTAGCATCTGCTACAAACGGTGATGCACAACTGGGGTACTGAGGGAAATAGGGGGGCTGCTGGTGCGGAAAGCCGGGCGTGCGACCCCCCCCATTTCCCTCTGCGCACCCTGACCATGCCCTGCGCGTTTATTAATTAAACTAATTTAATCTTTTGACGCGATCTCCGCTGTGCCCGCACAGCCTCGCACCCCCTCCCCTTGGTACAATCCCCCCCCCGCCCGCTATACCTTGGCACAGCCCTGCTCGCCTCCCCTCCCCC